>CM053771.1:148045718-148136063 GCA_028658325.1 Potorous gilbertii | reverse complement strand
CCTTCACTGTGTTTCTGCGCGGCTTCCACTGCTCCAGAATTTGTCAAGAGTTCTTTTTAGAGGGAATCCATGGGCTGTGGGTTCGGACCTAGCATAGGTGAGTCTTTCTACTCCGCCATCTTGGCTCCGCCCCCCTCAAAGTTATTTCAATTGACATTTCCCTAATCAAAAGTGATTTAAAACACTTCTTCATATTCCTATAGATGTTTTGGATTTTTTCATCTGAAAACAACCTGTTCATATCTTTTGTCTATTTATCAATTTGGGGAATGGCTTGTTTTCTCATAAATTTGACTCAGTTCTCTACATATTTGAGAAATGAGGCCTTTATCAAAGATACTTGCTGTAAAGATTGTTTCCCTGATTTCTACTTTCCTTCTAATATTGGTTGTATTGGTTTTGTTTGTACAAAAGCTTTTCATTTTAATATTATTAAAAATATCTATTCAACATTTTGTAATCTTCTGTATCTCTTGTTTAGTCATGAATTTTTTTCCTCTGCATAGTTCTGACAGGTAGATTATTTCTTGTTTTTCTAATTTGATTGCTTCATTGTCTATGGTAACTATTGGCAAGAAGATGTAGTTTCCTTACTTATCTCTTATAAATTGGTCTATTTTTGCATTTACTTTTTCTAAGATCAGGATTGCTACCCATTTTTTTTTAACTTTAGCTGAAGCATAGTAGATTCTGCTTCAGCCCCTTTACCTTTACTCTGAGTGTGTTTCTCTGCATCAAGTGTGTTTCTTATAAGTGACATATTGTAGGATTGTGGTTTTTCATTTATTCTGCTGTCTATTTCTGTTTTATGAGAGAGTTCACCCCATTCACATTCAAATGATGATTGCTCCCTGTATATTTCCCACAATCCTCTCACCTTTGTTTTGCTTCTGTCTGCCACCTCCCCTGACCTGTTCTCTTTTCTGTCAGTCCCGCTCTCCCCAACACCTTTACTTAATATTCTCTCCTCTAGATTTCCTGTAGGATAAGACAGATTTCCATATTAAGCTGAGATGATTATTCTCTCTTTGCTTCCATACTTATGAGAGAGTTCAAGTGATGCCCATTGTCCACTCTCCTCCTATCATTCCCTCCACCATGACAGGTCTTTCTTACCTCTTCATGTGAGATAGTTTACTCCATTCTACCTCTTCCTTCCTCCTACACCCACAGCACTCCTGTTTCTCATCCCTTAATTTTTTGCCATTTCCTCAAATTCACTTTGATCCTCTACTCTCTGCTTATGTATATTCTATCTGTACTGTTAGTGATATGATTTTTGACAAGTCACAAGTAACACCTTCACATGTAGGGATGTAAACAGTTTAGCTCTATTGACTCCATTAGTCTTTCTTTTCCCTTTTTACCTCTTTATGCTTCTTTTGGGTCTTGATATTGGAGGTCAAATTTTTGGTTTAGTTGTGATCTTCTCCTTATGAATGCTTGAAATCCTTCTACTTAATTGAATCACCATTTTTCCCCTTATTATGCTTAATGAGTGATTCTTGATTCCAGCTCCTGCCAGTCCTCCAAGTCATGTTCCATGACCTCCAGTCCTTTAATGTTGCAGCTGCCAAGTCCTGTGTGATCCTGATCGTGACTCTCCAATATCTGAATTATTTCTTTCTGGCAACTTTTATTTCCCCTTGACCTGAGAGTTCTGAAATTTGTTTAAAATGTTCCTTGGGGTTTTTATTTTGGGCTTTCTTTCTTGAGATGATTGGTAGATTCTCTCACCACATCTCTCAACCCACTGGTTCCAGGACATCAGGGCAGTTTTCCTTGATAATTACTTGAAAGATATTGTCCAGAACAGCCTGTCAATTACGGTTATCAAGTAGTCTGATGATTCTGATATTGTTTGTCCTGTATCAATTTTCCAGGTCAGTTATTTTTCCTGTGAGATATTTTACATTTTCTTCTATTGTTTTCATTCTTTGAATTTGTTTGATTGATTCATGAAGTCTCATGGAGTCATTAGCTTCTCCTTGCCCAGTTCTAACTTTTAAGGTCTTATTTTCTTTAATTAGCTTTTATACTTTGTTTTTCATTTGATCAGTTGTACTCTTTAAGGAGTCATTTTCATCAGCAAATTTTTGTATCTTATTTTCCTTTTGGCTAATTCTACATTGTAAGCTGTTTTCTAAGTTGTTGAGTTTTTTTTCCTAATTCTCTTGCATTTCTTTTCCCAATTTTTCTTCTATCTCTCTTGTACAATTTTAAAGTTTCTTTCTGAACTTTTCCGTGAGTTCTTTCTGGGCTGGAGACCACTCCCCATTTTACCTTGATTCTTGCCCATAGCTGTTTTAACATTGTTGTCCTCTTCTAGGTTTGTATCTTGGTCTTTCCTGTCACCAGAATAACTTTCTATGGTCAGATTGTTTTTTGCTTATTTGGTTTTGGCTCATTTTTTTTTTTGCCTCCTGCCCTTCTTTTTTAAATTTGAGCTCTGCTCCTGAGGTGGAAGAGGCCCTCCCTCAGGCTTTTTATGCCAGGGCTGCTTACCTGGTGGGCACTGATGTGTCCTGAGGCCCATGGTGAACCCTTGGGTCTGGGGCTATACTAAAGGAGTGGGGTGGGGGGTGGCTGGTCCTGCTGGAGGCTGCAGGGTTCTGGCAGGTTACCTAGTGCTGAGCTGGGGTACTAGTCGTGGTGCCTGATGAGTGCTGAAGCCCACTGGAATGTTTCAGAGTTTCCCCATGGCTACATATGGTGGTCTGGCCTCAGGAGGCTGCCTGGTTGCCTAGGTCTATGTTGAATTGTATTTCCTTAGGCAACCCTGGTATTGACATCTGGGGCTGTGTTGCAACATGTGGAGGTCTGGCCACTCAAGGAGACCTGTTTGCCACTGAAGCACATAGTGGTTCTTGGAGCTAGAGTCTGCCAGTTTCCCTGGCTATGCTAAGGCATATGAGGGGGAGGAGCCTGCTGTTGGTGTTTGCCTGCTCTACCATACTGGAGCTCAGAATCTCCCACTAGTTTACTGAGGTGGGGTTTGCTGCTGGCTTGCTTGGATGCTTCCCTTCTTGGATTATGCTCCCTTTCACCTGAGTGACACAGACCTTTCCTGCCAGTCGTCCAAGTTTCTTGGTCACCCCATCCTTTTGCTTGTTTTGATGTTCCAGGATTTGTTCTGGGGCTCTATTTTATGGTTGATTGGATGTGAGTATTGGAGAGCTACAGTTATTTACTACTTACTCTCTACTCCTCCTGCTTAGTTCCCATTAGTCCATCTCCCCTACATTTCTTTTCTATGAACACAATGAAATCTACTTTCCTAAAATCTTGGGTGTATATATTAGACCATTTATTTTTTTTTCCCTTTCCTCCTCTAATATATATTCTAATACAAATTTGTAAATTCCCTTCAAGGCTCCCATAATTTCTGCTCAACCAACTAATTCCTCCTCTTTGGCAAAAAATTAAATTCAAAGTGGAATTTCTCCTTGCTGATTCATATGCTGTTTTTAATGTACTTTACTGATGCATTGTGCCTTTATATCATAATCTCTCCACCCTAGCCTCAGATTGAACTTTCCCTTTTGACAAAAATAAATAAAAATATTTAATACAAAGACTATATCTAGAAATTTATACAATATTCTATCCTAGTAGTCTTCTACCTCTTTGCTACCATGGTGACATATTTGTTCTATAGAATTTTAACTGGTTTTCAATTAAACACTACTCAGCTTTTTTTCAGTGGTCTTTTCATGTATTTTTATAGTTGAGTCACTGTGCATACTGTTTTCCCCACTATTTATTGTCCCATATGGTGCCTCCATTCTGTGGCTACCTTCCTTGAGAAAGCCATTTATAACTGTTTTCTCTCCTCTCACTTATTTCTAATTCTTCTGTAGTTTAGCTTCAGACCTCAATCTTTAAACTCTTCCCAAAGTCGCTACTAATGTTTTTTGTTTTTCTTTTTTGTTAAATCTAATGTTCTCTTCCCAATTCTCATCCTTCTGGCCTTCTCTGCAGCCTTTTAGATTGTCAAACACCCTCTTTTCCTGTATACTTTCTCCTCTCTAGATTTCTATGGCAATGTTCTTCTGTGGTTCTACTCTTATATGTTTAACTCTTTCTTCTTAGGCTTCTCTACTGTCTGTTCAGATTGGTCATGTTCATTGACTAGAGCTGTCCAGGGCCCTCTTCTCTTGGCCTTCTGTATTCTATCACTTGTTAAAGCGATAGAACAGTAACATCAGCTCTAAAGTGTTTAATTAATATCCATATATGGATTGATTTTGTATTTACCTATCTAGTCATAACCTCTTCCCTAAAACATAAAATCTTGTCTTTACCAACTGTCTACTGGATGTTTCTGACTAAATACCCTATAGACATCTCAAACTCTACTTTTTCAAAATAAAAATTATTACCATTCCCCAAACCTCAAGCCTCCTCCCTTTCGAGCTTCCTTCTTACTATCCAGGGAATACCATTATCCTGGTCATGCTGGCTCACAATCTAGATGTTATTCATGGCTCTTTATCTGCACTGACTCCATGTATATATAAAGTCTTGCCTTTCTTTTTAAACCTTCACCACATACCTTATATATGTGCCTTTCTCTGCTCACACACGTATCTGGTGCAGACTAGTGCATGCTGGTACCTTTCATCACCTCCAGCTTGGACTACTACAATAGCCTTCTGTTTACTTGACTTTTTTCAAGTTTCTCACTGTAACAATCCATCTTCTACTCACTTGTCAAGGTGATCATCCTAAAGCACCGATCTGACAATGTCACTCACCTACTTAATAAACTCTAGTGGTCCCTATTACCTACAACATTAAATAAATACTCTAATTGACTTTCAAAATTTATCACAGCCCAGTCGCTTCCTACCTTTCCAGTCTTCTTCTGCTATACTACTCTCCCTTTACATACTTTCCCAACTTTGTGCTTTTTAAGTGGCTTTTCTCCCTGCCTGGATGTTTCTCGTCATCACTTCCACCATCTAGATACTGTGACTTATTCAAACTCAAATTCCACCTTCTGTAAGAGGCCTTTCCTGATGTGCTACTGCTAGTGCCTTCCCTGAGATTACATTTTTTTTCTACTGGATATATTTTGTATTTACATAGTTGCTGGCCTGTTGTCACTCTTATTAGAACATAAGCTCCTTTCTCTTTGTTTGTAACCCCAGTGTTTAGCCCTGTGTGTGTCCAGCATACAGTAAGCATTTAATAAATGCTTATTTTCTGACTCACTTGCTTATATTTATTTTGTTTTACATGCTTTCATACAAATCTTCCCACTTCTTCTGAATTCTTTGCATTAATTTTTTTCTGCATAATAATATTTCATTACAATTACAGACAATAGGTTTTTTTAGTCACTCTTGAGTGTATGGACCACCAGCTTATTTCTAGTTTGTTACCACATTAGAATATCTTAGTCTATGTTGGAACTTTGTTCCTATCTTTCAAATCTTTGGGGAATATGCCCAGAAGGAGAACAGCTGGCTTAAATGGTATGGATAGATTAGTTTATTTGGGGGAAGAATTTCCAGTTGAAAACAAGAATGATTAGGCAATTTACCACTCTATCATCTTTAATGTGCCTATTTTCCACAGTGAAAATAACACTGGCGATCCCAACATTTTCTCATCTTTTTTCAATTTGCATTCTGTGGAGTGAAACCTCAGAAATGTTTCATGCTCTTAGTGGTTGAAAGTATGGGTTTTGGTGTTCATTTATTGTTTGTGATTCCTCTTTTGAAAGTTGTTAGTGGTTGAAAGTATGGGTTTTGGTGTTCATTTATTGTTTGTGATTCCTCTTTTGAAAGTTGTTTGTTCATACCTTTGATCGACTATTTATTGAGGAATCATTTCTGCATATATTTTGAATGGTTTAAATGCTTTCATCCATATTTGATGCAAATCTTTTCTAGCTTACCATTCCTCTTTTAATTGTTTTCTTTTATTTTATTGTGCTATTTTTTTTCTGATATGAACTCAAATTGTCTATTTATCACCGCTTTCCACCATTTGCATAAGAATTTTCCTCTTCTTCATAGTTTTAAAAAGTTCCCAATCTGATTTTATTTTTTAAATGGTGTGACCTTTAATATTCATGTCTTATCCATTTTAAACTTATCGAGATAGATGGTGTAAGATGTTGACCTAAAACTAATTTCTACCAATTTGTTCTCTATCTTTTGAAGAATTAAATTATCATGAAGGGAAGTGAAAAGGAAAAAAAAACTGTAGTTACTTTGTGCATGTTTATTTGTGTGGAAAAAGGAGAGAGGAGGAGAAGAAAGGAGAGAGAAGAAAGGGAGAAGAGGAAAAGAGTAGAGGAAAGAGCACTCCAACAATTGTGTATATGAGAATTCTCTATCATGTCATCATGTATCTCCAAGGCTTGTGATCTGTTTTCCTGAACTCTATCAGTTCCCTGTCCAAATATAGTTTACATTTCAAATATTCTCTTTCTACTTTGACTGATACTCTTGACCATGATACTCCTTTCCAATGATTCCTGAGTTTTCTCGTATGCATGTATTTTCTTAATATGTAATAATGCCCTCCCAGCTTTATCTCCTACTTGTGCCTCTCCTGGTTCTTTCAAACAAGGATGCATTTCCATATTGCTATTTTAGTCATAGGTCTTATTCCACCAAAGTCTCACTGATATTTACAATGTCAAATCTTCCCTCTTACACTAGGATTTCTATTTCATCTTGCTTTTAATCCATATTTGGTGAATTCTAGTCTAAATGCCCTATGCTATCAATTAGCTAATGATATAATCCCTCTAGGCATTCAGTAAATTGCTAGCTGTTTATAAAATGCAGCTTAAATATCAAGGAGTAAAGTATTCAAAAAGTGAATTTCTGAAGGCATAGATTTCTCTTATGCCCCGGTATTGCTATAGAGATAGAAATCAGGCATGTCACTATGAAAATATATGGATGAGCTGCAAAAAACATTCACAACTTTGCAGTTCTGACAGAGATACCTGCTCTGGCCAGGAGAAATGATAAAATTTTGCCCTCCATGAAATTTGCAGACATCCCTGGAAAATGACTGGCTTTCATGTGCATCTGCTAGTAAAAGAAAAGTCAATAGACTCATTCCACCTCTAGCCCACAAACTGCTGTAATTCAAGCCATAAAATATCAAAGGAAGAGTGAACACTTGAACCAAAACACACACACACACACACCCCACCCCCCAAGGAGAAAATAATGAAGAGAAAAAAAGCCATTTTTTTCCCCACAGAGAGAAAAAAAGAATAGCAAAAAAGAGACTCACAGAGAAAACACAGAAAGATGACAAAGCAGAAGGCCAGCAGCAAAGATCAAAATTCAAGTCCAGGCAGTGACAAGAGAAAAACCCAGGGAGAGTAACAATGAATAGAGAGAAAGGCATCAATGAAGAAAAGGAGTCAAACAACAAAGACAACAGAAGAAAGAAGGCCATGTACAAAAGAGGCAAACATCAAAAGAAGAGAGAGAAGCTGCAGCCATGGGAAAAAGAGACACGGAAGAAGGGAAAAGCACAAAGGGAAGAAAGACTCAGAATGAAAAATAAAAATAAAATAGAAGACTGAAAAGAAGGGGATGGGGGGAGTAGCAGAGGGAAGGGAAACCAACAGGCTCCTTTTGGAAAAAAACACACTTTCTAGAAAGCAGTTTCTTTCAAGATCCCCTACAGATCGGACTGTTATCCCTAAACCGGCACCAGCAAGCCTCTATTAAACTGCAGTCAGGGCTTTGGGAAGCCAACACATACTCCTAAATGGAACATAAACATGACTGGGAAAAGAATTCATCTCTTCCTTAGAAGTTTCCTGGAAAATAATATTGATTTCATGATAAAAGGAAAAATAATAATTACGGAAGCCCTGAACCGAATGCTTTGTAATTCTAATGACCAAGCTTTACTCTAAAGAGGAGACAGGAAAGTCAGAATTATGGGTGCAGAATACTACAAATACTGTTGGATTTGGTAGATGTGCTAGTTAGTTGTGTAGTACTAATCTGACTGTCTCTTTTGTCTCTCTTTCCATTCTCCCTCTTCCCCCGCCCCCACTCCCCACTGCCCGACACAAAGAACTCTAGGGTACTTGAGATAGAGTCCCGATCAAGCTTGGGCATTTTCATCGAATAACAGAAATTTGTCGTTAGAATAAACCCTAGGCTCATTGGAATCCATATGTTAATTTTAAAAAAAATGTATTTTCTACTTCAACAATTGATTCTAGTTCTGCCAAGAAGAAGGACATTCTCTCTGGGCCTCTAGGCTAGATGTTAACATGCTATATGAGAAGGTCAAATTTCACATCCAGGCCCTCTTTTCATCTTCTGATATAGATAACTGATCTTATGTATTAAAACAACAACACCACTGACTTATTATATGTCAAAATTTCTACTGCTAATGTTAAAAGGTTTAGGCTAAAGTCAAAATCAAAAGAGTGAAGAATCCATGTCCTTCACAGATAGGGTGAAGGACGGGGGAGGGAGGAAGACACTGATAATATCTCAGTAGATGTTTCACAGTTTATGTCTTATCCTCAAAAGGAAAAATTGGCATCCATCACTGAATGGAAAAACCCCCAAAGACAATGTCTATAAAGTCAAGGATACTAAGGAGAATGAATACATTTGCAACATGAAGCACCCGCCTTGCTAAGCTTCACTTGGAAGTTTAAGTGGCTCCTCCATTCCCCACAGTTACGCTTATCTGTTGCATGTTGAAGAATTGAAACATTAAAATCAGCAACAACAAAACAAAGCTGATTAATTACTACTAAGGCTGTTTTTAGAGAGAAGGAAAAAAAAGAAAAGTTGTTGTCCCATTATATTTCTGAAAAAAAATGAACGTTTTACAGCTCTCACAAATCGCTCCCTAGAAAGTACTTTCATTTTCTAATTGTTCATAAATTTACTGACAGGTGGTTACACAGTAGGTGTAACATCGTTATTTTCATTTTATTACATACACTGTTTTAATGAGAAAATCTGGAATGGCCGGATATAGTATATCACCACAAGACACCCTAGAAATGTGTAGGTGGGCAGGCCTATCTAAAAGCCACTGCTATGATGCAGAAATCTGGGGACTAATGCCTTTAGACAGAAGCAGCCTGTGTGGCTAATATGAATTTGTATACATAGTCATAGATGTATAACACCTCAGAGTCTGAAGGTACCTAAAGTGAAATCAAATTGATCCCCTCCCCAAATTATGTACTACCTGGCAACATACCCAACCTGTAGTCATCCAGTCTCCATTCGCAGACTCTTAGTGATGGACCACAGTCTAGTTTTGGATAGCTCTAATTCTTAAGAAGCTTCCTCCACCACTTATTAAAAGTAGAAATCTTCCACATTGGTAACTTTAACTCATTAATTTTAATTTTATCCTCTAGGAACTTAGACCAAGTCTATAATCCCTTTTCCAAACTACAACCCTTCAAACATTTGAAGGCTATTACCAATGACCAAGACAGCAAGGCAGCACAGTGGATAGAGTGTCAGCCCAGGAGTCAAGAAGACTCATCTTCCTCAGACACTTAGCAGAAATGTGATGTTGGACAAGTCACTTAATTGTGTCTGCCTCAATTCTGTCATCTGTAAAATGAGCTGGAGAAGGAAATGATAAACCACTCCAGTATCTTTGTCAAGAAGACCTCAAATTGGGTCACAAAGAGCTGTACACAACTGAACAACAAAACCACTGACCATACCACACCCCCCAGCCTCTTTTCCATCAACTGATCCTTTTCTGTCATGCATTATAGGCCCCTCAACATTCTGGTTGCCCTTTCTTAGACATACTTCAGCTTTTCAGTGTCCCTTCTAAAATATACTCAACTTCAAAAGATATAGTCTAGCTGAAGCACAGTATAGCAGGTCTCATATTTTTGTATGGGTACTCTTCCAATAAGGAAACCTAGCATCATTGTATTATCTCTTTGGGTTATGAGATTATTTATAATTACTTATAATTATATATTAATTATATATTACTCTTTACTCATATTGAGCTTGCAGTTCATTAAATTCTCAGGACGTTGTTTTCCTTCTGAGCTGTATCTGGTTATGTTTCACAAATCTTTCACTTGTGTAGTTGTGGTTTTGACCCTCAAGTAAAGCACTATAAGTTGATCCCCATAGAATTTCTTCAGCTTGCTTTCAACTTATTCCTAAAATCAATGTGAATCCTAGTTTGGCCATTCAGTGCGTTAGTTATCCCCTTCCCCCCTCTCCTCAGCTTTGCGTCATCCGCAATTTTAATTAGCTTCCATCTTCACTCAAGGCATTGTTACAGATGTTAAACAGAACCAGGGCAATGGTCAATCCCTGGGGCACTCCCCTAAAGACCTTGCCCTAGCCTGATATTGCTTCATTTTAGGTTTTAGACAAGGAACTACTTCCAAATACATCTAAATGATCTCTGTATCTTGATTATATGTTTTGTGACAGACTTTGTCAAATGCTTTGCTAACACTGGAATATTCAGTCTCCATAGTATTCCTTTATCAAATCTTTATCAATTCTGTATCCTGCCTAAATATGGAAATAATGGTATTCCAGGATTAATGATTTGTATTTAACTGAGACCACTTCATAACGATCACCTCTTCCCTTTCTACTTTTTTTTGACCAGTCCTTCTAATTCTAGAAGTTTACCAGGAATTATTATATTTTGAAGTACTTTTTTCCTTCCATTTCTGGAAAAACAGAACATTTTACCATCTTTAGTCCCCTAGCACCTCTTCCATTGACAAACAATTGGAAGTTAAAGTTTGCCTTTCAGTCATTTCACTGATTACCTTTAAGGATCTATGTTTTTGAAAATTATTTGACTCTATGAAGAGTACTCCTGAGTTACCATTGCTAATATAGTCTAGGAAAATTTAATTTAGTGCATGAAGTGGTGACCATGAGCATACTACAATGCCAATCACCAAACACATGGCAACAGCTGACTGATTTGGATTAAACTATTATTTCCATATTAATCACATAAGTTAACCATGAGGTACCATTTATATGTTTTAACATATTGATGAGTAAATTTCTGCGCATCCCCATAGGAAACTTAAGACAGAGAATATAAATGGTTTCCTTAAAGAGAGAGGTCATATTTATACGGGCAAGATTTCTACTTCTGTGGTATTGTATCAGTGTGTTCTCCTAGTACTTTTATTTTTTCTGCTGTCAGAGGTAGTCAAAACCATGAATTAGTAGTGGAGGGAGGGGTGAAGCTAGACTAAATATGGTTGTCTTTTTCCTCATGTAACAGGGTGGGTCTGTCCCCTAGCCACAAGGCCATGTAAATGAATCATCCTCCTCATTCCAAAAAATAATAAACATCAATTATTTGTTAGGCATTATTCTAGGCTCAGGAACAGAAATACCATCACACACACACACACACACACACACACACACACACACACACCCTTACCTTCAAGGACCTTACATTGTATTGAAGGAACAACATATGCACAGATAAGTGTCACTATACTGCTGAGTCCACAGGGACTTTGGTAACTTCCTTTCACTTTGATCTGAAGGGAATTATGGAAATTATATTGAGGGATTTATATTGGGAATATAATTAAGGGAATTATATTGAAGGATCACGAAAGGAAAGAAATAAGCATATATAGAGTCTCACTATGTGTCAGGCACTGTGCTAAGTACTTCAAAACATTATTTCATTTGATCCTCACTAAAGCCCCTCAAGGTAGGTAATATCATTATCCCCATTTTACACATGAGGAAACAGAGGCATTCAATGACTTGCCCAAGGTCATTAGGAAGCAGATTTGAGAATCTGAGCTCAAGTGTTCTTGATGGGAGACCCAGCTCCCCTCTCCACCAGGTGCCTCATTACGAATCATTATATCCTGGGAAAGTCTGAAGTTAGAATCCTTTTTTCTTAATCTTTCTGGCTCTTCATACTCTCACTCCAGAGTACCAGAGACAGTAACTTAAAACTTGTTTAGCTCATCTCTAGGGTGTCCCCAAAAGAGGAATTACTTAGTGTATAAGGTAAATTAGGTATAAGACAGTTATTGATTTCCATCACAATAGAGGAAAGACACAGATTCACATGCTTACACTGACAGAGATTTAAATGAGCAGCAGTTTTGAGAATTACTATGACGTTCTCCCAGGAGCTTTATACTTAGCATTTTGGGAGACTTCTGAACCAGTCTTTCATATGTAACACATCTTTGTACTGTCCATATACTTTGGCGAACCAGACCAAGGGCTGGCTCACCCTCTTCCCATTGGCCATCTTGTCTGAGAAGTGGGGAGCTCCTGGAGTGTAGGAATGGAGGAACTGTAGTGGCTTCCCAAAAGTTCATCTCTCAGGATTATTATTCAGGCATCCATGTTCCTAATTTGAACTCCATTAGTCCCCATATATTCAGTGTCACCATAGCTGCTGGGATGAGGACAGACAGTACTATAGAATAGCAAGTTCTTTTTACAAGTTCTGCAGAAAGGAAGGAAGAGAAGAGGGCCAGGGTGCAAAATTATGCTTTTTAAAAGCAGGAGTTCTTTATCATCTTTTATGTCATAGACCTTTTTGGCAGTCTGGCGAAACGAATAGACTCTTTCTCAGAATAACGTTTTTAAATATATAAAATAAAACTTCACAAGCCCCAGTTGAAGAACCACTGTTTTCAAGTCTGCTGAGTCGGCAACTCTTTCTGGTTCAATTGCTAATTGTCTCTGAAGTGCCTTTCACCCAGCCTCCCCTGCTCCTGCAGCTGTCATAGGCCAAAGCCAAGATACCACAGAGAGTTTGCTGTGTCATCCCAAGGTGCCAATCCCTCATAAGTAATGAGCCACATGTGTCCCTCAAAGTTGCCAGAGGAGCTCATCAGATGTTCCCAGGGATGACCTCTACAGGCTCATCCACACAAATGCTCCATAGGATTTACACCAACAGATTCTCCAATATGTATGAAAATCAAAGTATATTCAATGTAAATACAATTTCACAGGCAAGGGTATTAGCAACTGGAAGGATCAGGATAGATCTCATCTAGAAGGTGGCAGTTAACTTGATCCTTAAAAAAAAATACATATTCTAAGATACAGAGTTGAGAAGGGAGCATATTCTGGGATTGGAGTACAACCTGTGTAAAGAATAGGAGATGGGGATGGGATAGTGTATACAGGACAGAAACAAGTAAGTCATTTTACTAGAATGTAGAATGTACGAACATGGAAAGGTAGGCTCAAGTCAAAATGGAATAGGTTCCCCTAAAGACAGAGTATACTTTGGTGTGCTATTGAATATCTTCTGTGATTTTATATGCCCGCAAGTGTCCACTTGGTAATAATTCTAACAGGTAGATCAAGGAAACAAATATGGTGGGCAATGGATAGGAAAGCCCTTTTTGAGGGTGAGGGTAGAATTCTATTATCTGTATGAATATGTTAACATGACTGAAATAACAAATAAGGAGGCATGGATGTGGCATAAGTGAATTTTCCCCATTCAACCTAAAAAAAAAAACCCAAAACAGAGTGAATTTGAGAATTCAGAACACTCAACCTATGCTCTGCCTAACCAACTGTGTGTGGGGGTGGGGGGAGTAGAGAGGAGAGAGGTGGAGAGAGAAGAGGAGGGAAGGAGAAGGGATGGGAGATGAAAGGAAAATGGAGGAGAGGGGGAGGGGGAGGAAGTATGAGAGGGAATGGGAGAGAGAATAGAGATGCCAATCCTTACTGTCTATGAGAGAAAGTTCAATGTAAATGCCAGGGGGTATGCGTTTTTTTGCTTTAAATATATCTTGTGTACAGAACATTTTTAAAGGGAACAGTCTAAATATATATTGATTTTTTTTTAAAGAAAAACAACCTTTTTACAATATATTCAAATGACGAAACGTCACACCTGCCAACACTGGAATACTATAAATAGAGACTAAAATATAAATCTGGAGTGAAAAATAAGCAGATCCATTATATAGCTATTGCAATTAGAGATGTATTTTGGTGGTAGAATGGAGAGAAGTGGTTACTATGTTGTTTGAAAATCCATGTTTGTCATCATTTGCAGAGGGAAAACTGGGATAAATAATGTCCACAGTAATATGTTAGTGGAGGGGAATTACTATAAAAGTGATGAAAACTACCTGGTGATAATAACCCTTAAAAATTCTGCAACATTTTGTCCTTTAAATATTAAAACTACTATCCAGAAAGAATAACTTCAACGCAAATATCAGCTTGGGTTTGAATAGGACTCTGCCACTTACTAGCTGTATGACCTTCAACATTGAGTCTCAGTTTTCTCATCTGTAAAATGAGGTATTTGGTCAAAATGATTTTTCAAGCACCTTTCATATAATTCTGTAAGCCTAGGATTCTATTCTAAATACTGATATTGAAGTTAAAAGTCTTGGTTTCAAATCCAGACTCTGATTCTCATAAGCTAGGTAAAATTGGGCAAGTCATTTTCAATATTCAGTTTCATCTGTAAAGTATGGGTGTTAAACTCAATACTTTCTGGGTAATTGTGAAATATAAATCCCATGAGTGTTATTAAGGTTTCTTTTGGATGCTAGAATGTGTAAGAATGTGTATATGTCAGACTGGTGGCTGGGAGGGCTTGTCTGTTCTGAAATCCACTATGGAAATTTTATAACTGATTAATAGACTATTCCAACAAAAAAAGAACCCTAATAGTTCATGTGTAAATCCATGGAAGCCAAGGAGTGTTTGTAAAGAAGATGAAGAAAAATAATAATTCATAAACTATGTTAAAGAAATTTTAACTAATAAAAGTAATTACATATTACTAAAAGTGGTTTCTACCAATGGACATTTTCCTGAGACAAAAATGTGAAAATTCATACATGAACACATACACATGTGCATGTACATGTATGTTATCATACACATCCATTCTTCCAAAAAGGATGGAGAAAGTTATTTGAACTTGATAAGCTGTGTTAACATGGAAGCTGTAGTTTCTGTTGAAATCAGCAAGAAGAGAAAGGTAGAGATAGGGAGGAGTGAGCCATGATAACCCTCTAGGATAAAGAGAAGAATGAAAGAGAAAGGATGTTCCAGAAAACAACAAAAGGAATAGAGGAGTTGAAAGTGGCTCAGGCTACTAGACAGGAGGATGTAGAGAAGTAGACAGCATTTCTATAGCTGAAATAGTTTGCATCCAAGTAGTCTATACTTTGTGTAATGCTTCAGACATCAAGGGTTCCTGCCACACACCAAAGGACATAATATGCAATTATGTAGTGCTTTAAGGTTTGCTAAATTCTTGACAAATTTTATCTCATTTTCATCATCAAAACAATATTTGGAGGAAGGTGCTATTGTGCACATTTCACAGGTAAGAAAATTGAAGCAGAGTTTAAGTGAATTGTCCAAGCTCACATCACTAATATCTGAGAGTAGATTTCAATTCATCTCTTCCTGACTTCAGGTCCAGGTGTGTGTGTGTGTGTGTGTGTGTGTGTGTGTGTGTGAGAGAGAGAGAGAGAGAGAGAGAGAGAGAGAGAGAGAGAGAGAGAGAGAGAGAGGGAAAGACAGAGGGGGGAGAAAGAGAGAGAGAGAGAGAGAGAGAGAGAGAGAGAGAGAGAGAGAGAGAGAGAGAGAGAAAGAGAGAGAGAGAAAGATCCTTAGGATCACACTGTTTTTCCCAGGTCACTTTCCTGTCATCTTATGCCTCAAAGATTCCTGCAGGTATATGTTCTAGTCAGATCAATCACTCTTTGGGAATGTTCCTAAAGGTTCCATCCTCACATGGATCAATCAGTTTTGAGTAGGGATTAAACCAAACACAACAAATAAGCAAAAATTCTCCTCTGTCTCAGGACATTGACTCCTTATTCTGGTTACTGTTTTCACTCGGTAGAGATTCTAGTTTGTAGATCACCTATTTTCCTCTGTTAAGGTATAATATAGAGGTTTAATATAGGCTGCTGGGAATATGTGCTAAGAAGAAAAAAAGTAAACAAGAATTTATTAAACATGTACCATGTGCCAAGCACTGTACTATGTGCTGGAGATATAAATCCAAGCAAAAAGATAGTCCTTGCCTTCAAGGAACTTACATTCTTATGGAGAAAGACTACATGCAAAAACGGGATCAAAAAATGGGGGAGGGGGTGAAGTGGGTGGTGAGTAGACAGAAGAAAATACCCAGCAAAAGAGTATCATTCTGAAGTCTGAGAAGTTAGGAGTTAGCAATGCTGGGAGGGGGATGGAGGACTTCAGAAGAACTCCACACTGGCAGAATGTGGAAGGTCTGGCAGAGGAATATTTCTGGATAGGAAGGCCTTGGGATGGTTGGGTATTCCAAGGAAAGGAGATCTCAGATGCTGAGGGAAGTTCCTGGATGAGACAGCAGCAGAAGTATGATTTTGAAGACTAGAAGGGCAGGAACAGCGCCAGATCAGGATGGAAAGGAGTATTCTGATATCATTAGGACATAAAGTTAAAAAAGAATGGGCTGTAGTGGTGGTAATGGAAATGATGACGAAAAGGTAGGCACAAGAACCATTTCATTTGAGTTACTTGTCAGTTTCAATGACAGGTTGCTATAGTGACCATAACGTTGACTGATTCCACCATTTTTGTATTCAACCAATTCTTTCTGACTACCATGTAGACAATTACTTGGCATATATCCCTTCAGAAAGGTTCCCTGACATGCATCCTGAGTGTGTGTTTCTCCTTCTCTCTTTCTGTTAGCCCACCTCTAGCCAAGCTAAGTAATTGCTCTCTCTTCTTAATTTTTGAAACACGTATCAATTTTGTCATATCCGCCCCTCAGATGTCGCTTAGCCAAACTATGCAAATTTGACTGTCTCATTGTCTCCTTGTAAGTCATTGCCTTCAGCACTGCTGTTGCTCTCCTCTGGACTCCCTCCAACTCCTCAGATGCGCAGGGAGGAGTTACATATCCAACTTAGATTGAGAAACATGACTAGTCATCCTCTTTCATACATCTGTAGTTCAATATTTTCTGTCGCAAGAAAGTCATTATTTAAGATGATGAGTCTATCCCCAAGTTATCTCCACTGTTATCTGTCAGTCCACCAGCAATACAAACCCAATTTCAGGTATGTAAATCATTCCCTGATAGCAAAGACATTGAGGACACTGCTCCTGCCTTGAAGGGCTTTACCTTATTGATAATTGGTGGTGCTATCTTTTCACTCTTTGACTTGATATTAATTCAGTTCTAGGATCCTTAGAGGGGTTCTATACCTATGTAATCAGTTTCCAGTAGAATGAGGAAAATTGTAGGAAAGAAAATGAAAAATAGAAGAACATATATGGTGAAATAGGCTGATGTTCAGTTGGCCTTTTGACATATTTAAGTGGTAAAATGGGCCTACACAAGTAAGAATAAGTTAATCAGAAATGAAAAACTGTGCAATATAGATACAGATACAGTGGTCCAATAGGAGCATGTAGGTTCAAACCATGAAGTTAATCAGCTCCAAGGACCCTGCAGCATAGATGAAATAGGCATAGCAACCACAACAAAAAAAAAAGATCCAGCTTTCTGAGTTTGCTTCAGTGGACTAGGAAGAACAGAGAAATTAGGACAGAACAAAAACAGTATTTGAAGGGGCCAGAACTTAGATAAATCTAGCTAAGGGATCTAGCTAAGGGAGGTACCAAGTCCAAAGCCCAGGAATTATTTCAATTTGTCTAGATTTATGGTCCATGAGGGAACATAGGATTTAAATTGATAAGGGACTTTATTTGGACATCATTTAGTCTAATCCCTTCACTTTATACATTGTACAGATGAGTAAACTGAGTAGCAGAGAGATTGCTCAAGGGCACACAAATAGGTTACTAGGAGTTTGGGTGACATGAGACAGGCTTTTCAGGTTTATAAACAGTGGATTAGGGACAATGTATTACAAAGCTGACCAAGGTTGTAGGTAGATCTTTGTCTGCGCCCCAACTTCAGGACTGAATAATCTAAGAATTGGAAGGGACCTTATAGACTATGTAAGAATAATGATAGTATTTATAACATGCCCAATAAGCAATCATCCAGCTTTCCTTGAAGGTTTCTAATGATGGAAAAGATGCTGCTACCTGAGGTCAGCATTCCACTTTTGAATAACCCTTATTGTTAAGATTTTTTTTTAATCTTTATGGCTAAGATAAATTTGTTTATGTGCAACTTCCACCACTGATCCTAATTTTTACCACTGGGACCAAACAGAACAAATGTAAACACTTTCTATAGGTAGCCCTTCATATCCCTCAAGACAAATCATGTCCTTTTCTGGATCTTCTCCTTTCCCAACCATCCCCAGTTCCTTCAATTGATCCTCATATGACACTATTACCATAAATAATATCATGGTGTCCTCTTCTGAATGAATTCCATCTTACTGGTTTTCTTCTTCAATTATTGCAACAAGAATTGTACTCAGTGGTCTGAATGGAGCATAGTCAGTGGGCCTATCACCTTCTTAGTCCTGGATACCATGCCACCTTTAATACACCCTAAGACTGTACTGGTTTATCTGGATTGCTATCTCACATTTTTATCTCATGCTGATCTTTCATACTGACTCCCTGAAGCCATTTTGAAAGCTAGAGAAATCTATTCCAAAGGGTTATCTGTGAGTGGGAACCCTAGAGGGTCAGTTATGTAAGCACAGAAGCCTTCTAAGGAACGTAGAATTAAATCTCAGAATTAAAAGATGATCAGTAATAGAGATATAAGTTTGGGCAGCTAGGTGGTACAATGGCTAGAACACTGGGATTGGAATGAGGGAGACTCATCTACCTGAGTTCAAATGTAGCCTTAGACACTTACTAGCTGTGTGACCCTGGGCAAGTCACTTAATCCTGATTGCCTCAGTTCCTCATCTGTAAAATGAGCTGGAGAAAGAAACAACAAACTAACCCAGTGTCTCTGCCAAGAAAACTCAAAAGTGGGGTCACAAAGAGTTGGACATGACTGAACAACTCAACCACAGCAAAAGGGATGTGAGGGCTAAGGGAATCAAACAAATATTCAAAGAGTGAGGACTAAGATTAAACTAGTAGGACATTTATAAACCATAAATTTTTTGCCATTTTGCTATTACTGTGTTCTACCCTACTAGGTGTATATAGCCCTATAGTGCTTTATGTGAAATTTTCTCTTAAATCAACTAAGAAATTGATATTCTATTATCAGGGAATAAGGGATAACTGGTACAAATGAAATCCTGTATTCTTGACCATGTTAGAGCTCTCTGGTGTGAGGAATCCCAGGAAGCTAGTGGGAGCCTCAGTCACCTACTACTAAAAGGATAATTACAAAGGGTGCACTGGAACCAGTTCACATCAGCTTTTAAAAGACAATTATTAAATCTCCTCTGTGAGCATTAATATTTCAAAAATTAGCAAACACTACAAAGCAGGGCTTGATTTATTCTCTTGTTGACTGTTTAGACTTAGGAAAGTGATAGAAAAAAATGACAGTGATACAGATTAACTTTAAAAGTATGTGCATTTCTCCCCTGTCCTTCATCAGAGCCAGTTTACCAGCACATTCCTGGTTACCAATGAGATAAGAATTGAACTTGCAACACAAAACAAAAGAAATAAAACAAAACAAAAAAGGCAAAGTGAGGTTACATGCTACAGGAGGGGCCAGACATAATAATACTGGTGACAAATCCAGATCCCCTAAATGAGACTCTAAGACTAGAGAAGGTGCTGACCTGCATTGGTTAGAGGGCTCTTTCTCAACTATACTACTGTATACCATACTTCAGTAGTATACTTCAGGCCAAGAACCCATCTCTTATCCCCCTCACATAGTAATCACAAAAAAACAGCAGGTATAAAGAGGACCTTACTCTCTTGGGGACTTTCAGTGGTTTAAAAGGACAGATATGCCTTTCAGCCTTTAAGAAATAAAGGGGAGACTACTTCCTTCACACTGGAATAGGGCTACTCTTTGACATTTCTTCTTGGTCATTCCTTAGCTGTTAAGATTTGTTATGAATGTTTCCGACTTTCAGATATTCCAAATGGTATCACAGAAGTCTCTCTACCCCCAAACATGTTTAAACTCTTTGCCAATCATGATTCTCTTTTCTAAGCCCCTGGGATCAGCTTTGTTTCTAGATGAAATATAACTTACCCTGTCATCGCAAAAACACTGCTCCTAGAAACTGCTGAAGATTTGAGAAGGTCTGAAGTCTCTTAATTTATTTCCAATCCACTTTACCCATCCCTTGTTCTTGTAGAAAGAACAAGCCTCAGTCAAATGCTGATAAAACTCAAGGATGATTGACAACTCAAATGAAAATTCCTTTCTGGAGCTGAACAAATGATTTAAATTTTTTTGATTTATTTTCTCTTCCAATATATATTGTCAAAGATTCCTCCCCCTCTCAAGTGGCATTTTATTTAGGAAGGAAAAGCAAGAATTTATAATATACCCCTTACCTAGCTGAGAAATTTGACAAAAATCATTTTGTTGACCAAACTCTAGCTGTCAGATGTACTTAATCTATTTTCGTGATAAAATCAACTCCAACAAAGATCTCAGATTGTGCTGTCATCAAAATTGATTTTATCAAACAAGATAATCTTTTCTGTCAACAAGCAGCACTTTCTTAAAACTCTTAACATCCCCATCTCCTCATTCCTTCCCACTTCCTGGGCAAGGCAAAAAGCAACTAGCAAGACAATTACAATCCTAAGTTATCACTTAAAGCCTCTAAAATAGAAAGTACCTGCAGGAGGTTGAAATCTGGCAGGCAACTTGGAGGCTACCTTCAGTTTTAAGGAAAGGGGAGATTTATGAAAGCCAATGTTGAAGAAAATATGCCACAAGAGGTATGATGTCCATTGCCCTGAGCGATAGACTGTACAAATGAAAACTTCCTTTGCATGCTCAATTGGGTATATGCCTGCATAAATACCTGATTGTATATGCAAATGAGTATTTTGTGCACACAGGTACCTGTTTGCTATGTGCATATTTTGCAGGATCAATGCTTGTGCTTTTCTTTATAGAATTGGCCTAAATTGTCTGTGGATGAGTGATGCTCTGGCAAATTGTAATTTCCTTAAAATCAAGATTTAGACAGACCTCTTTGAAAACGCTGAATGAATGTATACAGCAAAAGACCAGATCTGTGCTGGAAAAGAGAAGTATAAAATTAAAACAATTATACAGATTGTGCAGGAAAAATATACATAAACACATGCATATACACTCACACTTTCATACCCATATTTTGATCATAATTCTTCAACATTAGATTTGAGCAGATTTTTGTGGATCATTCAGATGGAAAAGACAGGTCATTCATACTGGGAGATTGAGGGACAGCTGATAGATATCCCACTTGTCTCTTTTGGTTTCCATCCAGTGTCAAGAGATGTAGAGGAAAGCTCCCAGTACATTTCCCCCAGAGGATCTACTGGGAGACCTGAACAAGAACTTCACAATCAGGGTTGGCATGGATGAAGATGCCCTGAGATCTGCATCTTAGGAGTCATCCTTATAATAGCTATCTCATAGAAGTGCTACGTGGCTACTCTAATATACTAGATAAATCTGAGTGATTGTCAAAAACAGAAGGAAAAAAATACAGACACAAGTGAAAACTGAGAGACATTAATGAGGTTCCAGATCCCACTTAGTAAGCATCCAGGTGACTGTCTTGGTTTTTTGTTCCACTTAGTATAAATATGGCCATGGAGCAAGCAAAGAAGAAAAAGGTCACTTCTAGACTGTTGTTAGAATCCATTTTGGCACAGAACAGGTAGATTCACCACGCAGCAGTGATCATGTGTCCAAGCCAATAAGCTTTCCATATAATGTATCCTGACTTGCATTTAGTCCAACTTTCCTTAGAAAAGAAACAGTGAATGTGATGATACACTAAATTAAGGTTGCAAAACTGTGAGTGGAGAAGAAAATCTCTGAATAATTTTCTTGACACTGCATTCAACCCCTTCAGGACCTATGGTGATAAAGCAGTAAAGATTTATTTTAATGTGCAGAAAGCCTGCACTGTTCCTCTGGGAGATGGTAAAGAAGACACTGGGAGGCTCGGAAATGGTTTATATTTATCAGGTAAAGCACTGTCTACTCACTAATAAGCTTCATATATATTTCTCCTTCTTTTCTGAACAAACTAAAAATAAAAAATCTAGTTTCCCAAACCAAACCAAAACACACACACACACACACACACACACACACACACACACACACACAGAGGAATCAATTTTCAGAAGATTCTAATATCTTAAGAAAACAAAACAAAAGATCATAGAGTTAGAGCTGGAAGGGACCCCAACAGTCACTTTCCTCTACTGTCCTCGTTTTACAAGTCAGAAAGGTAAGTTCTAGAGAAGTTAAGTGATTAATCCACAGTGATGAAGAGAGCAAGAAGCAGAATATAAATTCAAAGCCATTCTCTTTAACTTCAGAGCAAGTGTCTTCTTGTCAGGCGTACGCGAGGCTGTGGGTTCTGTGGATGTCATGACTGTGTTAACACACAGCCAGACATTTCAGCTACCAGCCAGGTACCTGGGTCCAGCTTCTCAGGACATCTCATTTGCATACAGGTGTTTTGTCTGAGGAAAGATTTGGATTTTTTTAAAGGGGATTTACATTATATTCCAACATATGGCTCTAGAAGTAAATGGAATTGAGAGCTAGTATGTTTATCATTCATCAACAATAAACATACTGAATACTTAATCTGTATAGGGCCCCAAACTAGATAATAGGAATACACACACACATGCACACACACACACACACACACAATAAAGCAGATTCCTGCAATGGCCTTCCTTCCACTCCCTTCCACTATTCCTTTAACCCTGGCACTCATAACTCCTTAATCTCCATCCAGAGGTTCAGTCTTCTGCCATATCTTTGGCTCAATATTATCCATAATTAGTGAAAATAAATAGCGATGCATGGTTAGTTCTCCAACGTAACACTGATGCAATTAGTCTTCCTGGTCCACTCTAACTTTGTTCATCAGCTCCTCCTTCTCAAGGGTTGGCTGGAATCCTATCACTGAGCCTCAGTTTTCCAATGACTACATCTTCAATTAATTTATCTCCCTAATAACTATTAACAATAATCATCTCCTTAATAACTCCATAATGACTATCACTAGGGTTTGCTTTTTTTTTTGTCATTTGGTTCTTGAGTTCCGATTACTTTGGATTCAAGCAAAATGAAAGCTTCTGCGATCAGGGGGATTTTTTACTTGTGAAGTTCTGTCTCTGGTAACTTATTTAAATGCCTGGAATATAGTAGGCATTTATTACATATTTGTCAGATTCTATTTATTTAGCACCTCTCTTCATTTCCAAGATATGCTGAATCTATTGTTTAACCTCAGGCTCTGTGTGTTCCTAGATTAAAAACTCCTTGGCTCTACACTTATTTTTAGAATACTGGCCTCCACCAGACCCTACTGATAGTATACTTGGCTGAGGTCTGGCCTAATCTAACACCACCTAAATCCAAGTAAGATGAGCTCTGCCAGGTGACAATCTACGTGGTAAGTCGTAGCAGTAAGTGATCACCGAAATGCTTAAAAATACATGCAAAAGGCAAATAATGATATCAGATAATATTTGCTGAGTTCAAGTGAATGATATATCCAGTAAGTACACCAGGAATACCAGAAAGGTTCCTGAGGCATGGGGTCACCAGTAAAGTCTTCAACCATGACAGTTTTCTTCGGCTCTGAAGGAAAGGCAGGAGATAGGCAGAGAAAAAGGATTCCCCAAGAGCACCTGGATGTTTTTCAAAGCCATTTCAAAAACCACTTAAGCAACCAAGTGCTGCTGCATTCCAAATGGGTCACTCAGAAGGAATTAAATTCAGAGGGCATTAGCTCAATTGGACAATAAATATGTCATCCTTAAGAAGAGCTATTATAGCAGGAGTAGTTATTGTTTTTGTTGTTTAAGACAGAGGAAACCAAAATGCCATCCTTTGCTTAGACTGGATGTTACTAACCTATCTTTGCCTCCATTCCACTACCCCATCTGAAGTGATGCTGATGATCAGCCAAAGTCCTATTTAACTATAGTGTAGGATCATATGTCAAAGAGGGACCTGAAAGGAGGGCAGATATATTTTCAGCTCTGAAATGCATAAATCATTTGATGGCTGCAGAAATGAAGAGGCGAAGCCATACTGAGACAACTCTTGCCAACAACTCTGGGGGCTGTATGCAACCTATGTAAGGTTGCATGGTCATGCAGGATAAGAAAATCTACCAAGACATTGACCCACTGTACATTGGTGCCTGTGGGTTTTGGAAGGCAGAAATGGAAATCCGCCACATTAGGAGCAGTATGTTTTCCAGAACAAGATGAATGGTTACCTGGGTGTTGAAGACCACTCAGTCAATTTGTTTATCTTCCTTGTGATGTCAAAAAAATATATTAAACACTTAATTTCTAAGCAAGTTTCTGTAAGCACCATTCCTTTCTCTGCTCCAAAGTGATATTCCAGCAGTGACATTTGGCCTCAGTCCTCTCTCTGTCTCACCACTCTCATAAATATATAAATGGACATCAGATAACTCATCAGAGTTAACAGGTCAAGGGTCAGTGCTACTGAATTTCTCATTCAGTAAGCATTTTTTGAACTCCTCCTATGTACATAACATTGGGATTTGTTATGCTTAGAATGCCAACATGTATGCCATACATAAGAAGATAAGTGATCATACGAGAAATATTACAAGGTAATATATAAATGTGTGATATGAATGTGATAGTCAATAAGAGCTGTAGAAATTCCAAAGGGAGAGAGATGAAATCATTCACTGTGGATGGGAATGAGTAATTCAAACGTCCTGCTGGACTTTGGGTGGTAACTGAACATGGCAGGCCACAATTAGACCCATCAGAAGCCTGGGTCAACACGAAGGCTATGAGAGCTTGTTGTGTTGTTGTGCCTGACTTTTCATGACCTCAGGGACTTGTTCAGAGGGTTTTCTTGGCAAGAATACTGGCGTGGTCTGCCATCTCTATTTCCGGTGTGTCCTCATTTTACAGATGAGGACGTGAGGAAAATAGGAGTAAAGTGACTTGCCCAAGGTCACACAGCTAGTAATTATCTGAGGCCAGACTGGACCTCAGATCTTCCTGACTCCAGGCATGGTGCTCTATCCATCATACCACCTAGCTGTCCCCTTTATGAGAGATACTGGAGTTCTATATATGGCTGATGAGTCATGACTAGGAAGTTTAATACTATGTAAAATAAGACCCAAATACTGTAAATTCAGACACCAAAACAAGACTCTAGGAGACTCACAGAAGTGTCAATGAATGCATTTTAAGAAAGCAAGGTGGGACCTGCATTCAAGAGTGCAATAGAGTCAAGGGGTATCAGTCTTTGATTCCAAGTCAGCGATCTGGGCATCAATGCTTAACAGTTCAGCATAGGCATGAGGGAATAGTCAAGTTACAGGTTTCAAAGTAGACATGCCAGGTGCAATTGTAGAATCCAGCACAGATGGGCAGTACCACATGAGTAGCACAAAATGGTAATGCCCACTGATCCTAGGACAGAGACCATCTGCTCTCTGCCCTGGATTTATACGCCCTGCTTCCTCTGGGTGGACAAAGGCTGTCAGGTATGTGCTGGCAGCTAGCCAGGCAGGTTTCCACAGGTGCCCATAACTGTTGATTGCAGTGCATTCAAGAGGGTTAGGTTCTCTGGGGATTGCTAACAGAAGAAGTGGAACTTAACCTTGAGCTGGTAGGAACTGAAATAAATGGAGGCAGCTGGGGGTAATAGAAAACACAGCACTGGGACTCAGAGGAACTGGCTTCAAATCCAGGAGGGCTTTTGTTTGTTTGTTTGTTTACTATTCCTTTAATGAAGGTGTTAAACCAAAGGATCTAAAGAGATCATAGATGGAAAACACTTTGCAAATCTTAAATCACTATATTTTTATCATTTAGTCATTCTTTCAGTCGTGTCTGAATCTCTCCTTTTGTTTTTTCCTTGGCATAAATACTGGGGTGGTTTGTCATTTCCTTCTCCAGTTCATTTTCAGATGAGGAAACTGAAGCAAACAAGGTTAAATGACTTGCCCAGGATTACAATAGCTTGGAAGTGTCTGAGGCCACATTTGAACTCAGGTCTTCCTGACTCCAAGGCTGACTTTCCATCTACTGTGCCACCTAGTTGCCCTAAAGCACTGTATAAATGTGAGCTGTTATTGTTACCAATACAATTCTTTCCATCTTTACATTCAAGGTGCAGAATTTGAGTAGGAAGAGGGTCTACCAGGAAGGGGTAACAGCATGAACTAAATACAAAAGACTTTTTATCCTATCTAGCAATTTTCTCTAGAAAATGCTCTATTGCTAAGCATTGGTAATTCCCAATGAAAATAACTGATCAGTCAATTCCCCTTCCTTTACATCCTGTTGGAAGCAAGGCAATTCTAATAAATAAAAAGACAAACAGAAGCAAAGGGTCCTAGAGGGTCAATCACTGGTCACGAGAATCCATAAAACCTAGTCTGACCCAATCTATAAAATTATACACCTTGCAACTCCTCTGCTCATTGTTAATGAATGTAACAGAAATCACTGTTACTGGCTAACATTTAGTGGTGGTCATGTCAGCAGAGTCATATTTCAATAGGCTAGCCACGAATTTCCTTCCAAGTTATGCCTTTTGACCAAACAAGGGCTTAAAACATGTTGAAGTCAACTGTACAGAAACTGGGTAAGTTTGTTCCTGCCCCTCAAGTAATGCTGTTTTATGAGAAGTACAGGCCACACACTCTGTAAACAAAGTTGTGAGTCAGCTACATGAAGACATAACTCCTTCATGATATATATTAAGACTGACAAGTCATTTTGATTATTCTAATAACATACATTTATGTAGCCCTTTCAAGTATGCAAGGAATTCTTCTGACAACAAGCCCAGGAGGTAGGTCAAGTTATGTTTTATTCTCCTCCGACTAGACTGTGAGCTTCTTATGGCTAGGGCCATATTGTTTCCACTTTCTTTGCCAGCACTTAGCATGTTTCCTGGCATATCATAACTGCTTAATAATTACTGGTTAATAATTATCCCAATTTTTCTGATGAGGAAATTGAGGCTCATGAGTGTTAAATGATTTCCTCCTCATCAGACAACTAGGAAGTGTCAGGGATGTGATTTGAACTCAGGTCTCCTGAGTCTTTGTGTGACCTTGATTATTTCTACTGCATCATATTGCAGATGGAATTATTTTAACTATTCTGGTTTTCCAAATTCAGTTTTCAATAGCTACCCAAAGAAACTGTCAAGTTATGATGGGCTCCAGGTTTCTGCTCAAAACAAGAGTGAGTGAGTTGGCACAAAGGTTTTATGGAAAGGTAAGAAATAGGATAGAATTAGTGATTTTTCTGACTGAAGCCATAAACGTGGTAAGTGAACTGGGGTTTGGTGTCAGGGTGCCAAAGTCTTGAGAGAAGCACTTCATCCAGGAGCAAGATTTATCTTCATTCTTCACCTTACAATATTCTGTCTTCTGGGCCAATGCACAGTGTAAATTTCTCTTCCTCAGATCATCACGCCCAGATCCCATTGCAAAGACATTCTCTTATGAGGTCCACGTTCCCTTCCAATTCATTATAAGGCTGAATAGTGGAATTTTGAGGGAACAGGGAACTCCTCTTTTGGGACAACTTCAGTTGGAGTTGGACAAGTTGCCACATTTCAGTGTCCCACCCTCCATTACCCTCTCAATCTCGTTCCCTCTCGTTCAACTGAATTTATGTTTCAAGTACAAGATTTATTGGATATGATTTTGCTGCAGATGGAACCTTCTTCCATTTTTTGCTATAGTCACAGTCTGGTAGAATTCTTGGTTATGATTATAAATTTGGTATAACAAGTGTGAGGAGCAATATAATTTTTATCTTAACTTGGAGAATACTTAGTTTGTATTTCTATGACACAAGCCATATGGATAAAAATGAAAATTAAAAATTGAAGTGTTTTCAAGAATCTTGATGTTTGGTATAATGTAGAAATAGCCTCAGACTGCTAAGGAAATCACCTGAGTGAACCTTGTGACTCCACTATACAATGCTAGTAACAGTCAGTCAATCAAATGGAAGGGCTTCATTCAAACTGATGATCTCTAAAGTTAATTCAGAGCTAAAATGATCTAACTAAATGACAGGTAAAGGCTATATCCTGACAAATTAATCTACAAGCAAACATCACTGTAGTAAACTAAGTAGTTGTACCCAAAATGATTTTGCTCCCCAAAGATCTACACTTCAAATTTCCGTGGCTGAAGCCCTCAGATAATAGAAAGTGTTTCTAAAGTTCTTCTAACAATTCCTTCTCCTCAATGTGAGTATGCTTTGTATGTGTTTACTGCTATAAATAGTTCTATCAATGTATTGCTAATATATCCTGATTGTGCATCATCTCATATTTACTTTTTCATTCATTTATCCTCCTGTCAGGAGTAGGAAGACTCCACCTCCTCTGGCTCTGGAGAAGGCTTTCTTCCCCACTGTTTGTTGTTTCCATAGTAAATAATTACCTGTGCTTATAACTGTAAATCTATAATTGGTCAGGAGAGGAACAGGAAATTTAATAGAAGGAAAGCGTTTGATTCAAGTATCAAAGAGATTATATGATTGGAGCTTTGCAGTCAGATGTTACATTAAAGGTCAACTAATTCAATTCAATAAATTTTCATTACATACTATGCCAGGCATTGTGGTAGGCTCTGGGGATAAAATAACAAAAAATGAAAAATGTTCACTCTATCAAGAAGTTTATATTCTATTTTTTGTTGAAAAAATACATATACATAGTAAGTCAGTAGAAAGTACATAAAAATACAAATACAAAACTATTTTGGGATGGAGAATGGTAACAATTAGTTGTTTCAGGAATTACTTCATGTAGCAAGACCTGAGCTTTGAATGGACTTAGGAATTCCCAGAAGAACCATGCAGGCATGGGAAATAGTCTGGGGAAAAGCAGAGGGTTGGAAGTTGGAATGACATATAGGGGACAGAAAGAAGACCAGTTTGTCTAGAAAGTAGAGTGCTCAATAGCAAATAATATGGAATCATTCTCAAAAGATAGAAAAAATTTAAATACTTATCAAATTAGTATATATTTTATATCTAGAGGTAATAAAGAGCCATTGGCACTTTTTGAGCAGTGTAATAAATAGTATGGACAGATGGTTTTTTGGAATATTGGATTGTCAGCTCTATGGAAGATGGAATGGAGAAGGGAGGCTCTTCAGACAATTAGAAAGCTATTGAAACCTTCTGGTGACAGGGTGATCCTAAACTGGGGAAGCTGTCGTATGAGCAGAAAGAAGAAGACAGATGTGAGAGATTCATAGAGGTAAAATCAACAAAGTTGATACCCAATTGGATATGGAGCTTGGAAGGGTACAGGGAGCTGAGAAATGATTCTAAAGATGATTCTGATATGACAATCTTGGGAGAAATTCCCGTATTTCCATCAGAAATAGAGAAATTAGAAAGTGATTTTATGAGGAAAGAAGATGAATACCACTGTGATATGTTTAATTTGAAATGCCTATGGTAAGTTTAAGTAGAAAGGTCCAACCAATAGCTGACTATTGATATTGATCAGCTCAGCTGCCATCTCCTCCTCTGGGGAACTCTCCTGTATGCCCTAGTTGAAAGAAGTCTCTCCTTGCTTATGTATTCCTTAGGCATTAAAAAGAAATGTCTTTATCTTATATTTAGTTTCATATATGTACTATCCCAATCATTGCCCCCTCTCCCCAAAAGAAGGTAAATGTTTTAAAATTTGTTTTCAGTGTTCTTCACTCACTTCCATATAACTTAGATTTTTTATTCCCCTCCTTCCCCGTCCTTTCTCCCTCCCTCCCTGGGATGGCATACAATTTTATATAGTTCTACACACACATTCCTATTGAATACATTTTCACCTTAGTAATGTTGCATAGAAGAATTAAAATGAATGGGAGAAATCATAAAACAAATCAAAACAATGCAAAAGAAAATGATCTGCTACATTCTGCATAGAATTCTATAGTTCTTTCTCTGGATATGGAAGGCATTTTGCCTTAAGAGACCATTGGGAATTTTTTAAGTCCTTGCATTGCAATGAAGAACTAAGTCTACCAGAAAAAAAAAATCCTTGCACACTGTGGTTGTTGCTATGCACAAAGTTCTCCTGATTCTGCTTCTTTTGCTCAGCATCAGATCATATAAGTCTTTCCAGGCCTCTCTGAAGTCTTCCTGTTCATCATTTCTTATAGCACAATAGTATTCCATTACATTCATATACCACAATTTATTCAACCAGTCCCCAACTGATGGGCATCCCCTTGATTTCCAGTTGTTGGCCACCACAAAGAGAGCTGTTATAAATATTTTTGGACATGTGGGACCCTTTCCCATTTTTATGATCTCTTGGGGATACAGTCCTAGAAATGATATTGCTGGGTCAAAGGATATACACATTTTTATAGCCCTTTGGGCATAGTTCCAAATTGCTTAAGGTAAGCTTTTGGGGGGAAGAGACTCTCTCTCTTTCTTCCTTCCATTCTTTATATGAAAATATTTAACATGGTGCCTTGCTAATAGTGAGTACTAAGTAATTATTTTAACACAATGGAATTGTGAGTAGCCCAAGGCAAATAAACATCAGAGCTGTGATTCCAACCTGCCACTCTGTTCTCATGTGATGGATTCTGCCTGGGCTAGACCCAATTATTTACGTTTTGACCAAGGTGGACCCTGAGATTTGCATACGATGGTCAAGAGCGGTGGGGTGTAGGGATGTGTAGGCAAGAATTAGCGTCACTCGGTGGGTGTTTTACTCAGAGTGATAAAACAGAGCTAGGCAGAATTTCAGAGCAAAAGGTTAAGTCATAGAAGGAGTGGGGGGTATGTGTGTAGTCAGTGAGCTAGGTCAGAACCAACCATGTCCAGAGTGCGGCAAAGGAGAGGAGGTCAGAGAATGGCTGGACAATTATAGTCAGGCTCTTTCTTGGTAGGATGAGTTGTAACAGCCAAGGTCAATCTTCCAATGAGTAGCTCGGGACGTTCTGGAGAGACTCTGATAGTCTCTAGACAGGGAAATTTTCCTCTAGTATTAATGGGGTCTTGACACTTGAAAGAAATCTGGTTACATGTGGGTAAAATCTCCATCAACCTCAGCTCAGAAATCCATGAACAGAACGTGGGAGGTAATCCTAGCATCACCTCAAGGCAAGTAAGGGACTCTGCCAGGACCAAAAGAGGCTTGATCAAATGGAATCAAATGAGATAATGGCAATACACCACATGCCTAATCAACTGAGATATTGCTATCTGATTGTTTTCCCCCAGCAATAAAGTCAGGTCATTGATCTAGGGCCTTACCAGATACTTTCAACAGATATTTTATTAAATGAATTTTTAAATGAACACCTATTATATGTTGGATGCTGTATTTTAGGTGCTATGGGAGAGAAAGAGATGAATAAAAGAAATCAGTGCCTTTAAGGATTTTATGATCTAATGGTGATGGTAAGAATTTAAAAATAAATACACATATGTCAGACAGAATGTGATGCTCTAAGAGAGGTAGGAGAAAAAGGCAATATGGATAAGGAAGAGATAATGGAGGAATCCTGAAAGGTGACTTTGCAATGGGCCTTGAGGGATACATATTACTTGAACAGGTCTAACTGGTTCACTCTGGAGGGGAAGACATTTCAGGTTAATAGACCAGTATGAGTGAGCAAGTACCCAAGGGTTGTATACTCAAGGTCACAGTTCAAAGAGGAAATTTTCCCAAGTTTTGAGTGGGAACAACAGATGTAAAATTAAAGAACTTACTGTCAGAGATGAGATAGTAGGACTGACATTTTATTTAAAAAAATGCATTTATACATTTTGACTATCAAAGATCACAAAAAAGGGAATGTTAACATTCTACTGTTATATTTTTGAAGCTCTTATTAAAAATAGTCAGTTCTTTGATCATAAGACCATAGATCTGGAGCTGAAAGGGACCACAGAAGACCATCTCTTTAGTCAAATCCCCTTATTCTCTAAAGAAAACTGAGGCTAATGGAGGGCAAATGACTTGAGCAAGATCACACAGGTAGTAAAGTTTTAGTATTTGAACCCAGGTCCCCTGCTTGGAGAGCTTATCATTAGAAGGTTGCAAGTTAAGTTAACAAAAAGTGATACTTAAATCATTTACCTGTGATTCCTCAAGAGCTCTTGAACATTTCCTACTTCTAGCCTCAAGAAATTTCAGTTTTATTCTGAAGGGGAAAAATGATTCTGCTTCTAGTCTAGGACTATACTATGAGAGATCTGGAGGGAAGTTGAAATTTACATTTTTATCACTGCCTCTTGAAACCTGATTACTTAAACACTTTCCAGTATCCCCACTGCATTTCAGAACCAGCTTTAGCTACTTAAATTTCTAATCAAACTTTAATTTTTAAATGCTACTTTTTTTCCTTTGGAATTCTGAAGCTTTTGGTTGGTGTGAAGTTTAGAGGAAAGATTTTATGTTTCCCACTAGATTTATTCTGCTTAGCTAAAGTCATTGAAGACAACTTTAACTTTGGTGTTTTTATCAGGCCTCTTTCAAAGTGTGTTGGCACTCCTGATGGATGGTCTGGTTACTAGACTGAAGATTTATGGTTGGTAAAGTGCTGTATGTCTAAAAATACATAATTGAGAGATCCATGAATACAATTGTGCACACCTTCAAAGGAGTTCACAAGGCCACAAGTCCTCACATTCTTTACAAGTGTGTCCTTGCCTAGGGCCTCTTCCTTCTAATAAATGTGTTAACCCTCAGTTAACCATAGCATTCAATTAGCCACTGTAGCCCCAGTTGTCCAACTGTTTGGGTTTAGAAATGTATTTCAGATGTCACACACACATCTCTTCCTTTGAAAAGCTATTATCTCTTGACTTTGGAACCCCTGGAAATTAAGTAATCAACAAGCATTTATTAACCACCCATTATATGTCAGATACTATTAACAGAAAGACAAAAAAATGAGTTCTTGCCTTCAAAGAGGTTATTCTCTATAATGCTTTCATATAAGAATGTGTAAAGTATACACAGAAGTAATTACAAGGTAGAGGCAACATGATTTATTGTATAGAGAAATGGGCTCAAGTGCCAACTCTGTCATAATTAAAACTGAGAAACTTAATTCTCAGCTGCTCTCGGCAACTCTAAAAGACTATACTGTGCAAAGACAGTGCTGACATACGTTGGGATAGCATTTCCTTACCAATACTATCATAAGCCCAGTCATTATCCCCAAATACAAGGGAAAGGGCAGGAATCACTACATTTGGAGGGATAATTATAAGCATCCTGTAGGAGAAGATGGCCCGTGAGCTGAGCTTTGAAGGAGTCTAGGGGTTCCTGGAAGACAAAGTACCTTCTTGGCATGGGGGACAACCTGAGCAAAAACACACTGTCAGGAGATATAGTGTCTTATGAGAGGAAAAGGAAGTCACTGGTTTATGGTCCAAAGAAGTGGGTAGACTCTCTGGGCTTCTGAGGGCTGCTCTCATGACTCTCTTTATAGCATTCAGTGGCACTTTCAATGGCTCAGCATTGAAAGAGCTCAAGATATTCACTTGTATGTGATTCCAATTACAGGTAATTGTTAAAACATTTAGGCATTTCTTACAACACCCTGAAAATGGAGCTTGTCATTGGACTTTCCTGGATCCATTTCAGGGTTCCAGGGGGCTGTCTTGATTTAGATTCTTGAATGCTGAACTCCCTATTTTTCTACAGATATTTATACTGTACATAAATCTACAATGATTCACCCAATATGCAGTTTTTAAAAGAGCAGAATAAAAATTCCATTTTCCTTTCTTCTGTCACCAACTGAGTTTTAAAGAGCTTAATCATTAGACTTAGATAGATGTAAAGTTGAATGTCACTGGAATGAAAGTCCAATTTTATTCCTCCGCCTTCTTACCCACATACCCACAATTCATTCTAAAAAGGGGATTCCTTCATTATACTTTAATTTCAGTTGCTCTATCCAGTAAATTTTTATTTGACCCTTGTAGAAAACAGGTTTGGGGCAGAGACTGCTCACAAATGTCTCTGAACTTCTTGTCTTAAAGGAACTGAATTGAAACTCAAGTCAACTAGCATTAATTAAGCACCTACTTTGTGCTTGGGACTATGCTTAACACTGGGAATATAAAGAAAGTCAAATAAGATCCTGTCCTCAAGGAGCTCACAAAATGATGTGAAAAATAACATGCAAATAGTGGCAGAGAAAGGGGAAACTGGAAAGCCTTGTCTGGGAGGTGGAACAGGGCTGGGGAAGAAGTTACCCAGGATGTGGCTGACGGGTACATCTTCTGGTTTCCTGTTTTAACTAAATACTCCTGGTAAACGGTGATAATTTCAGTTTTTCTACTCCACTGAAGGAGGTTAAGTGCTACTGTGCCCTCAAAATTTGGAGAGTCTGGAAGTTCACCTGAGTAACATCTCCAGTCCTAGAGGGGAAAACAACTCTGGAGGGTTTTTATCCATGTGGTTATTGTTTTTAACTAGATAGTTTTGAATACTGGAAATCAAGAATGCTGAATTTTGAATCAGGAGGCCTACGTATCCTGGCGACAGCACTTTTTCACTGTATAACGATGGGCAAGTCATGGAAACTTTCTCAGTCTAAATTTACTTAGTTGTAAAATAGAAATAATAACACATTATCTGCTCACAGGATGTTAAGAAGTAAATTCTTGGTACAATATTACAGAATTATTAGTTGTAAGGATTTGTCCTCTTCCCAAGAGAAGGAAATTTTCAAAATTCCCCAGACAGCAACCTAGAATCTTTAGTAATGCTTCTAATAAGGAAGTTCGTTCTGTTCCATGGAAATCTAGGTGCTTTCAATCTTCTTCCATCCCCAGTAAACATGCAGTCGAGCTATTCCCCACTTTCTTTATAATTTAAGAGCTTTGAGAGTAGGGAGTTTATCACTTTTATATGTATATCTCATTCCCCCAAATTGCTTGATAGTTTATAAGATTAACAAATGCTTTCATTCTTTCATAATAACTTTCCAGAAATTTAAAAGTTATAATTGTCTTCCTGCCTCTTTCTTTTCTACAGTATAAATAAGTTTTAAAGAGGTATATTTTAATGCATCACTCTTCTAAGATTCAAATGATGTATTTTCTCCTTTCTTCGTAGTTCACAACCCAACCATATCTCCTTTTTCTATGATTCTAACATAGCTAAAAAGTACCTTACTTAATTTTACCAGTAGACAATCCTTGTTCTGCCTAAGTAGTTATTCCTTTTTCCCCTTCTTGGCCTTCAGACCCGAAAAAGTAGAATCTTAGACCATAGAATGCTGGTCAGATATTCTTATCCATTCGACAATAGATCTAGTGCCTAAGGCCTTTAGAAATTCCCTTTTGGAGGATGGTGAAATAAGGTGACTGCAAATAATTTTGTTGCTGTTGAATTGTTTCATTCATGTCTGATTCTTTATGACCCCATTTGGGGTTTTCTTGGCAAAGATACTGGAGTGGTTTGCATTTCCTTCTCCAGCTCATTTTACAGATAAGGAAACTGAGGCAAATAGGGTTAAGTGACTTGCCCAGTGTTACACAGCTAGTAAGTATCTCAGGTCACATTTGAACTCAGAGAAGTCTTCCTGATTCCAGGTCCAACACTCTATCCACAGCATCCACTGCTGCCCTGAAAATAATTTTAGGTAGCCCCCAAATCACCAGATGGCCAACCAAAATACTTTAAACATAATACAGTGTCACCTGCAATTTATTTTAATGGTCTCATGCTGTTGTGAGGAAAGTTCCCATGAACAGTAAAAGAAACTGGTTTCCTTGACAGCAACAATGCACTTGCCCACAAGGAGCCACCTGAGGGTAGATTCCAGTGCAGATATGGGGATGGAAGGAAGGAAGCACATTAGTTCCACTGAAAGCTCAAATAGCTCCACAGAAGGCTCTAACTTCGCCTCTCCTCACACGTACAAACTGGGTAAGGTCCTCTGAGAAGGGCTTTCTCATTGCACAGGACACCTGAGGGGCTTGAGAAAATTCCTTGGTGTTCTCAGAGTTGGGATTTTGACCCATCTTCCAGTGACCTGTTATATAAGCAGGAGGAATTTAAGCGCAACTTGGGAACTGAGAGTGAGTGAGCAAGATGTATAGAGAATGCCATTTGCTCCCTCTAGAGATCTAATGGGGAATTCTTTCCTGAACTGTACACTAGATAACAGAAAGAGTAAGAAGCTATTGGGAAGGAAAGGGAGAAAATCATTTGAAATGCAGAGATCAGCCCACTTACATTTCCCATATAAAATGTTTTTCTTCTCAGTGACTCAGTGAGGTTGAGGTTGATAGCTTCTAACAAGACAGATCACAAATTTGCAGTCATCTTTTGTATTTGAGAAGTAATTAAACATTTGTAAAGTGACAGTTTTCAAATGGGATGTCTGACCAGTCTCCTTCAGAAATAATGATGTGATTTCTTTAGCTGCATCTAAAGACAAAGACTGTATCCTCCTCTCTCTCATTTCTTTACTCAGGAGCAGGAGCCATCAGGGGCAATTAATACAGCTGCTGCTATTACTGGTTTTATTCTCTCCCTGACGCTCTTTTGTACTTAAGCATCCCTTGGGAAGACTAGCTGAGAACACCCACTTTTTGCCATAGTTCCCACTGTGTTCTTTTAATAAGCATTCTTATTGATGGTGACATTAACAGTGAAGGGGAGATTGGAACTGTCCAATGCTAGGGAAGCATTGGACTCGTCGAGAACTGGGATGTATTGGGGGAGTTAAAAACAACTGTCAGGGGATTTAAAATCAGATATCCATAGCACAGGAACTTGACACATTCTTTAGTGTATTTTGTGGAGATGCTAAAATGACCTCAACTAAGCAATGAAGAATCTTTCTTGTTTTGTGTACCTTTGCCTCTCCCAGGAATCACCTCAGATTTGATGGCTATAAATATGGTTAAATCACATCATCATGTATGACCTAGAAGGAACAGCATTTCACAAGGATACAGACATTCTGAAGAAAAACCAAACAGAACTTCACGCACTGGTATCATTGCCTTTCTAACAATAGCTGAATCACCATGGACTTTTCTATATTTATTTAAGAAAATGAAATCTGAAAACCCTCACATGGGTTCTGAAAGGTGAGATAGAGGGAAAAGGGTAGGGTTCATGATTATTACCGTGCCTGGTAGATGGCAGCACAGAGAGGATGACTTATTTGAACCCTCCCCAAATATTTCTGTTTTTATTTAAAGGGTTCATCTAGTGGTAAGCAAAAGAAGAAACCAGGATAAAGAGCTGACCCATTTGAAATAAATGAGCACCAACTGAATACTGGTAACTACTGAAAATGTCTAGGAGAGGCCTTTTTCTAAAACTACGCCCAGAAGTAATTTGTGAGTAATTTACTCACCTGACTTATAATATCATCAGCTAACATTTTCAATGCCATTTCTGTTTGTAGAGGGACACATATTCATCTTATTAATTTTCCCCAACAACAATATGCCAAGATCGACCTCAGTGCATCATCAGTCAGACTGGGACTAGAACCCAGAAGTCTACCTTCACTTAGCTAACCTCTTCCCTATTACTTGGGCTTTGCTAATGCAAGTACAGTAAAGCCTCACTTAATTAAAATAATGAAAACAGGTTGCAGTGACAGTGTTTGAACAGCCTCCAGCAACACAGAAAGAAATAAAATATCAGCCAGCAACCCTGGACAGGTAGACCTGGCACTACTGTCTAAAGCCAAGTGCATACCCAGAGATAGAAAGGCCTGGACATAGATTTGTGCCAGTTATCCTGACCTAGCCTTACTGGAGGTGCAGGGAGGCTACAAATTAGAATTTCTCTTCATTATTATAAGTACTGTGAAACTTAGAATCTGGGGAAAAAACCTCCAGAGGAAGGGGGCATGAGTCAAGTCATGATTCAACAATGTGAAAAACAGAACAAGACAAAGACCGAAGAAAAGGTATCCACTTTTCACTGACCCAGGACATCTTCATCACCATCATCACTGATATCTGTACAGCACTTTAAGGTTTACAAAGTACTTTAAATAGATGATATTGTTTGAGCCTCACAACTGGTGAAATAAGTGCTACTGTTATCTCCATTTTACAGAGGAGGAAACAGACTGAAAGGTTAAATGCATTACCTGTGGTTATACAGCTCTAAGGACACACTTCTTATCACTGATCAAACAAGGAAGTAGGAATCAGAGAATTCGGAAAGTTAAGGAAAAAATGGAGAGAGGACCACTGGGTATTCTAGTTCAGTTAGGAAGAAAAGCGAAGTCTGAGGAAGGGCACAGGAATGCTTGGAGCAGCAAAGGGGATAGCAGGATTAGTTAGGGAATTAGGGCATCCTAGGTCAAGAGGTACTAAGTTCACAAGGCTGTTGGAGAGGAGGAAGCTCTAATGTCATGCTTGAGTGATGGAGCAAAAATAAACTTCTGAAGTAAAGATAGTGCCAGGGGTGATAACTAGCCAGAAAACTTTCCCTAGGCAAACCAGCCAAGACATAGAAGTCAAAGTTGAGAGCTTCCAAATATGAAGTTATTTAATCTCCATGAAAATATTATAGTGTGTCATAGACAAAAGTCAGTACAAGAAGGTAGAAAGCCCAATAGAAGAAATATTCACAGAAGACACTGGAAAGAGTTTCTCTTCTCTAGAGTTAGCAAGAAGGAACATGACTTCCCCACATCCGTGGGCGTACAGTTTGGGGTCTAGGATGGAGGAGTCAGAATTAAAAACCCTGTCATAGGCTCTAGACACCCATAGTTCAAATTGAGGGCTGGGGAATCGAGTTTAAAAAGGATTCAGATACATACCAACCTTGCCAAATGAATCTATGCCAACTAAAAAGACAGCACTTCACCTGTCCTCTGGACTAACAACGCTGGTCCAATGGACTCCGAGGACAAAGACAATAACGATAACAAATATGGAGACAATAAAAAATGGAGATAACAGTAACAGTTTTCTAAGGTAAGCCAAGCGCTGTACTCAACTCATTTGTTCTTACAACACCCTTGTCAGGTTAGAGCTATTTGTAGCCTCATTTTGCAAATACAAAAGTATAGTGTCACACAACTAGTAAATGTCTCAGGCAGAAATAGAGACCAGATGTTCCTGATTCCTAGTTTGGTGTTGGTAGAAGGAAGAAGCAGGGAAAGGTAGTGATCTATTTGAACAATAAATCAGTAAAGAGCAAAGAAGAGAGTGAAAGGAAATTCAGAAGGGCAGATCAACAAGGTAGAGCCGGAATTGCTATGTTAATTTTGAAATAAAGAATAATAATATCAGTCAGGCAAAAAACATTCACTAAGCCCTTACCATGTGCCAGGAACTGTGCTAAATTCTGGGAATATAAAAAGAAGTAAAAGAGAGTCCCTGCTCTCAAGGAGCTAGCTCACCATACGATGAGGGAAAATGAAATGTATAATAATATATAATATAATTATGACGCTACAGTATATCATGTGTTTTTATTTTATTTATTTTATTCTGCACAAGAAATAAAACAAGCATTTTTATAATGTAGTAGAATAAAAAAAGATGATTAGATGGGAAACTGCAAGTCCATTATGTACAACTTGTTATTCCTTTTAAATATATAATAAAGTTACCTCGCGTCTTTTTTTTCTTCTCCCCCCTCCTCCTGCCCTAGAGATGGCTACCAATAGAAACAAATGTGCACAAATGTGTGTGTGTGTGTGTGTGTGTATAAACATTCTATACATGATTCTATTTATCAGTTCTTTCTCTGGATGCAGATAGCATCTTCTTTTATATATCCTTTGTAGTTAATTTGGGTATATATATGTATATATGGTGGATCTGCTCACTTGCCTTTCGTTATTTCATATAAGTCTATCTATGTTTCTCCAAGATCATCCTTTCTTATAGCACAGTAGTATGCCATCACAATCATATACCACAACTTGTTCTGTCATTTCCCAACTGACGGGCACCCCTGCAATTTCCAGTTCTTTGCTATCACTAAGAGATTTGCAATAAACATTTTAGAACATTTCAGTTCTTTTTCCTTTCTCCCTGGTCATCTTGGGAAAGAGACAAATAAGTCTTCTTGACTCTATCACTCTCTCCAGTGCCCATCTACTCTATCCACTTTGACATACCAACTTACAGGCTGTATTTAGTGAAAACTTATAGTTTCAGGTGCAGTCTTCTTTGTACATCCTTTATATAGGGAAATGTACATATTTGTTGATGTGGTCAACTTCATAATAATTAAAAGGAAATGTTTTAAAATGAAGGAATTACTACTGATTTGTTTTAAAGATGAGGAACTGGAATCAAAGAAACAGAAGTAGAATGACGATGAAACAAGCCTTCATTCTCGGTACGTTTGCACATGGGACCAGGATTAACCAATACCATATTTACAAAGGCGTTTTTCTTCTGACATCATTCTTATAACCTCCTCTGAATATTATTCTGTAGTATTTAGTAATAAAGTCTTTTGAAGAATACCTATGAAAGGTTTCTGTGCTTTTTCAAGAAGTACAGCAAAGGAGAAAGAGGAAAGCCTGCTTCCTGTGCCCTAGGCAAAGCTGGAGTGGTAGGGGACCTGGATAGAAAGACAAGGTGTAAGCAACTAGAAAACCCAAGGGGCAACCAAAGAGCCCAAGCCTGAGGCTGATTAATGAAAGAAAAAAGCTGGGTCACAGGGACCACTGGGGTGAAGTGCCACATGGCTAAAATAAGAAAGTTTTTTAAAAGCTTTAAATATAGTAATATATGGCATTCATATTGCATTAATAAGGCAAACACTTTCTATAAAAGTGCAAGCAATAGCCATCTTAAAGTTTGCCACTGCCAATTGGATACCAATAGCTCCCATTTATATAATGTTTTAAGGTTGGCAAAGCATATTACCTATAATCTCATTTAATTGTCATAGTGACCCTATGGAGTAGGTACTATTGCCACCCCTGTTTTACTGATGAGGTAACATGTGAATGTTTGAGACAGGATTCGAACTCCCAAGTCCCAAGTCTTTCTGACTCCCAAGTCCAGCATGCTCTCCATTGATCACCAGCTCCTGGGTTAGACAGATCATCGATCTGACACAGTGTGAAAAACAAGTATGTCCATAACAAAAGAAAGAAGGCTTCATGGAAAAAAAATACTCAGACTTTGGCATTGGGTGCTTTGAATAACATAATCTCTTTATAGCGTTGGATTAGCTCAACAAAGCAGTCTGAGGAAATAACTGTCTTTACATAGAAAGACAGACTACAAGATCTCCATGATCTCTGCCCGTCTGAAGTTTCTATGCAGACTCTGAAGATGAATTTGTTGATTTACCTGGTTCAATACCTTCCTTTTTGCAAAAGATCCGGTTTGGATATCCCATCCGTGGACACAGATCACACACTGTCCACACAGTTTCACAAACTGTTGTGGCCAAAGGACTCATCATTTGGTGTTGAACATTCATCTGGTAAGCCTTGTCATACTATGTAATAGGGTCCCCAGAACACAAGTGTGTGTATTTTGTTTTCAGTCAGTATTCAGTCTTTTTTTAAACTGCCAGAGTTTTCATTATACTGACATAGTTTCCCAAAACGCAGGGTACCTCCATACCAACAGGAGGCATCAGAATAGGGCTTTAGTGTGAATTTAGTAAATTTTTAATTTAGTAAATTTAAAATCTGGGGTTACACCAGGTTGCACGATGAATAAGGCACCAGGCTTGGAGTTAGGAAAACCCAAGTTCAAATCCAGCATCAGACATTTACTAGCAGTGTGACTCTGTGCAAGTCACTTAACCCTGTTTACTTCAATTTCCTCATCTGTAAAATGAGCTGGACAAGGAAATGGCAAGCTACTCCAGTATCTTTACCAAGAAAACTCCCAAAGGGGTCATGAAGATTCAACCATGACTGAAATAACTAAACACATGTTCCTTTGTGTCTCAGAATCATTTGCAAAATATAGGTTGGAATTTAACATTTTAGGTCATCTGACCTTATGCATAATACAACCTTCATCATGACTTTCATAATTTCATATGGAAAAAGCACAGATATAGGGAAGAGCTCTTTTTTGTCCAAGTGGTGCTAAACTTCATGATGGAGGAGAAATCTGAGGAATGGAAACCCATCTAAGGAAATGATTTTCACTTCCCCTCTACCCAGGGGACATTTGACATTCTGACCCTAACCTAACCCAAATTTCTCTCTGTATCTATCTCTGTCTCTCTCTCCCTCACACACACGTATGTGTGTGTTTGTGTGTGTGTATACATATCTAATATCTATATTTATGGCTATTTTATATACATAAGTATATATATATATATGTGTATATGTATATATATATATATATATATATAATATATTCTTAATTTACTTGCAGATTTCAAAACAGAAAAAAACCCTCTAGTGTTTAATCCATTTCTCCTCCTCTTACCTCCTCTCCTGCCTTTGATGCCATGCACAATGCCTAATTAAGTGAACATTTACAATCTGATTTGCAATGTCTCTAACAGATTCAGATATCCAGAAACGTGGAGAAAGTAAGGGACTTTATTGTGGATAAAACAGTGATGAAAATGGGGGCAGCTGTATATAGCAACTGTCAAGCAAAATGGCTCTGTGGGACAGAACTTCTGGTTCCAGGAAAAGGCCCTACCTCCCTACCTTTTCCTCCAAATTACAAAACAAAACCAACCATTCATTATCTAATGAAAGGAGATGCTCAGATTAATATAGAAGAAGACAGGCAGAGCGGGTCTTAAAAGAGATAGGGTAGAGGTCAGGAGAGCAGAGTCTGTCTGAGAGGTCTGGGACAGCTGCCATGATAACCAGAACAGGAAGAGTGTCTACCAACAGACAGTTTACAAGCTCAGATAATTATCCTTCCCTCCACTGTACTCCCTCCTCCCTCTCCACCCCTGTCTCTCTCTCTCCCCCCCTTCCTTTCTCTCTTCCTCTGCCTCATTCTTTCTCTTTCCATAACACAATGCACAAATATGTTTTTGAATATATAAATATATATGTATATATACACACATATATTAATATTTTGGGTCATCCAACCCCTACTCTATATATGCATACACACATATATACATATTATATAATTTATTTATATAGCTTAGTCAAGGGCAATAGAGTCAAGAGAGACACAGAGAAGAGAGACAAAGCGAAAAAACACAAAAAGGCCAAGAGAGATGGAGAATTAGTTGAAGATTGATATAGCAAAGCACAATAGATCCATAAAAGTATATGAATAAATAAAGGCATTAACTTTTAATGTAAATAGGACTGTGGCATCCTTATTGCCTTATTTCTAGAAGACATAAAAGGAAATTCCATCTGCCAATTTGAATAGCTACCAAGTGCACTCTAGGGCATTTGGCAGGAAGAAGAAGAGTCTCCAAGTGGTAGACAACATCAGTTTACAAGTGCTAAAGATCACCTGGAAGTATCTGCACATCTGTATGAGAACTTTGTGGTCCAAATGGCTTCTTTCCTAAAAGAGAAAGGATAGATGGATAGTTAGTACACTGTAGACTGTCACAAGCTGGGTCCCTCCAGGTATTTAGTCCTGAGTGCTTCTGTTAGAATCTTTGGAATGGTGGGACTCTTGACTGGCAAAGCCAAAAATGACGTTACTTGTAAAAATGACGAATGAAACAAGGAAGGGATGGCAAAACAACAACAAAAAACTAACCTTATTTCAGACTCAGTAACACTATGACCGTGCTCTGAAACAGGTAAACTAGTTTCCAGACTAATCAAAAAAGATGCTTCCCCATTTATTGTTGTTTTCTTTTTTTTTGACTGGGAAAATTGAAGAATATTTTTTTCTTCTTTTTCTTTTTTCTTTTTATTTTCAAAACCCCTGTCAATTCATCCCATTGACGATGGGATGACATGGATAGGATTCTACCATCCATAAAACAAACATCATTTGTTTAATGTGCTTGGTACTGACACTACAAGTAATACAAAGAAGTAAACAATGTGATCTTGACCTCAAGGAGCTTATAATCTAGTTTGGGAAATATGGTTTATACATCAACAACTACCATACAAAATAGAATGTATGCATTATTTCAAGACTATTGACAATAAATGCTTTAGGCATTTAAAGTTCTCTGGGTTTCATCGTGTTCCCAGAGACCTCATCATCAGGAACTTCATGATCCTACAAGATAACATTAGACTTGATGTGATTCACAACTAATCTCTGCCCCTTGGACCTTTATTGTAAAGTGGAAGGTAGAGTGAAGAGATACTCCCCAAACCTACATTTAAGGAAGTTATTTCCCAGTGGGCTTCACTTCCTTGTATTCCATCAAGCCCACCTGTCAAGCACCTTCCTCCCTCCCACCTCTTTTCACCTTCATATTTTGGGTTGTCTTCCCATATTACATCATAAGTTCCTTGACAACAGGAATTGTCTTTTAAATTTTTTTTTATTTTTGTATCTCTAGCACTTAGCACAGTGCTTGACACATAACAGTCACTTAATATGTACTAACTTGCTTTAAGGTAGTTAGACTCTAGATTCATCATAGCAGTAGTTTCATTCACCCCAAATATATTATATGGAATATGTATATGTATATATCACACATATATACATACACACATGTACATATACATATATGTTGTGAGATAGATAAATACAGCACGCGGAATGGCTGCTAGCACAGGTTCACTCTTGATTTGGTCAGATAGGAAAGACACTAAGAAGGGGTGAATCATCTTACTTTATTCTAGCATAGTTTTCTCGGAAGAGAATTGATTATGATGGGAGCATACCTCCTACAGTATTCCCTAATCACCCTTCTCACAGGGCTTGTTGAGAAGGGGAGACGACAACTACCCCTGCATCTCCATGAGGTCAACTGAGACAGGCACAACTTGTGTTTTCACTAAATCCCTTCAAGCCCCAATGGGGCCCAGGCTGAAGCAAACACAGAATCTCCCTAAGCCCTTATGGGGGACAATCAAGGCATACACAGCATTCCAGCTTATTCATTTAACCCTAAGGTTCCACATTCACTGACTAGTGACCACCTCTTTATAGGGCATCAGACAAAGCAGACATATTGCCAGCAATAGCCGCCCAAGTGACATCACCTTATCCCTGTATCTCACTGCACAGTTACAGTGGATGTTTATATTATTTACCGTTATATAATGCTACACAAGCATGGTAGCGATGTTTTGCACCATAACTGTGGGAACAGTTATGGCTATGGATCCTGGAAAACTGAACTCTTGAGAAATAATAACAAAAATTCATTTTACACACACTAAAATCCACCTTACATACACAAAAATTCACCTTACATTCCTACTTACCTACATACACAAAAAGATACATATGTGTGTATGTATATATATTTACATATATATATATACATATATATATATATATATGTATATATATATATACACATATATGGAGAAAGAGAGATCAATAGAGGGGGAGAAGGGAGAGGGAGAAAGAATAATTACCCTTTGTTCTTTATAACGTATCCTGCTTCAACCTTTCAAGTCTTTCTATACCTCCCTGCCAAACCCTCGATACTCTTATCTAATGACACAGGTCTTCTTAGTCAATAGTCAGTGAATATTTATTAAGTGTCTACTACGTTTCAGACTGTATTAAGTGCTTGCACGTGTACAAGCAAAAAAAAAATCCAAGGCATTCCCTGTCCTCAAGAAGCTTACTTTTGTAATGGGGGAAGATGATACACAAAAGGGAGCTGAAAAATTGGGACTGAGGGGAAGAAGGTAGTTAGTGAGAGGGCATGATGCAAAAGTTCAAAGAAGTTTGAAAGCAGAGTAGCTGGGGGACATTGGAAGAAAACTATGCCCAGTCCCTTTCTTAAATAAAAGTAAGAGGGCTCTGCCCTTCAGTCAGAGAAACCAATCAGAAGGGGAGAGGATACTGATGAGATGGGAATACCAGGTGAATTCAATTCTGCAAAATAATGAGATTCTCCAAAGGTGAAATGGGGAAAGGGGTGCAAAGTGAGGATAGAAGACCTGATGACAACGTTCAATGAAGGTGCTTGTTATTCACTGAACAACACACTACATCTCCTTATTTCATTCATTTTCACTGGATACTTCCCATGTCTGAAACTTCCTCCTCTTTTATCTCATCTCCTTCTTTTGGTTTCCCTTTCTTCCCAGCTAAAATTTCACCTCCTACAGAAAGTCTTACCTGAGTCCCCTTACTGCATGTATCTGTTCTGTTGATTATTTTCTTCTCTCTTCTCTCTGTCTCTACATTAGTTTATATATGTATAAACATGCATGTATGTATGTATATTTATGTTTATATATTCATATATATTATTTTTAAATGGTTGCTTATATTTTGTCTCTTCTATTTTACTGTGAGAGAAGGGACTTTTTTTGTTTTCTTTGCTTTCTTTATATCCCACTGCTTAACACAGTGCTTGGCACATAGTACACACTTAATAAATGCTTATTGACTAGCAAGTTTCATAACATTTCCCAAACTGAATGTTAAAGTCGTCTTTATGAAAGGATAGACAAAGTGGAAGTCAATGAAAGTTACATTTCACTCTAAATTTATAAACTGAAAGCAGTATTGGCTTATTGAGAAAATGAAATAAATAACAGCAGTACTTGAGAAACAGACAGTTACCATCTTCCAGTCAATGACCAATTGAGTGTTATGGCAGGAGAAATAAAAAAAAATCATGATGATGGACTACAAAGGGATGGTTCATGCTGTGCTAAAACACAAGGATGAGGCTCAAGAAGTGGTGCATATTTTTACTGATTCAAGGATTACCGTCAGTAGTATAGCCAAATGATCTGAAACCTAGTGAATTTAAGAATGAAAGTTACATGGGGCAGAATTCTTAGGAAAAAATTTGGCCTCACTGAATGGGGTTGCCATTTAGAGTGTATGTTTTCCCTGTTAATACCTGCCCAAAAAGAATAACTGATTTGGATGGTTAATACCATCAAAGAGGAAAATGATAACAAGGTTGACTGAAACACATGATTTATAACAGAAATTCATTTAGGAGGCTCTCTGGACTCCTTGGTCTTTGTATCTTAGACCCATTGGCAATGCAGTATGGAGAATGGGATAGAAGTTAAATACGGGCTACACATCATAGGATTCTTTTTTCCAAATCTGACTTCCCCAATATGTATTGAATTGCCTCATTGATCAGAACACTCGATTTTCCTTGAACTCCATTTCCTGAGGAGGGCCAGTTGATGACATATTGATAACAGATTAACTATAAAGGGTCCCCTCCATAAAATCATAGAGCTAGAAATAAAAGGGACTTGCATGTCATTGAGTTTAGAGCTGAAGAAACTGAGCCATAAGGGAAGTGAAGTGACTCCTACTTATAGCACTTGTAGAGATGAGATCTCAGTTTCAATATTCTCTGCCTCATATTATCTGTGTGACCTTGGGTAAATCATTTAATTAAGGGATCGTTCTACTACATCATGGAGGGAAAAGAGATTTACTCTAGTTGCTACTGACATATAAGGATTAGTTGTATAATTTAACCCAGAGAAAAGAAACCTAAGAGGGTACATGATATTTATGTTCAAATACTTGAAGAACTGTTATGTGCAGAGGGATCAGACTTATCCATTTGTCCCTATAGGACAGAAACAGGAGCAAGAGGAAGAAGTTACAAATAACTGAATTTAGGTTTGATGTCAGAAAAAAACAATTTCTAAAAAATCTGAACCGTTCAAAAGTAGAATTGATCGCTTCAAAGGATGGTGACTTCCTCCTCTTTGCAGGTTTTCAAGCAAAGGCTAGAGACTACCTGTAGGGTGTGATATAGTGGGGATTCCTTTCCTGTAGAGGTTGGACAAGATGGTTCCTTCTGAAGTCCCTTGTGGTATTTATTCAGCACATGGTCTTGCATTCCTAAGGCACGAACCAATGGCAGAAATAACTATCAAGGTTTAGCAGAGTGCCTAAAATGCTAGCAATGAAATTCATCTGTACAGATTTATGGGGTCTAGTCATTCCCATACCATACAGTGGCTCTCTAACTGCTGGACTCTCTCACACTATCTCTCTGTCATAAGTGACAGGGTGGGCTATTCCTTATATAGGTCTCATTCTTTTCTACTCAGAAAAACGGTTGGAAGTATCCTCCAGGGAGTGGTACCCAAAGCAGGTCAGAATATGTTTTTGACCTGTGGGAGGGATGATTGTGAATTGAGACTGTTCATATAATTTTGTTTTAAATTTAACCAGGGTTTGGTCAACTAACTCATAAGTCTTAGGAATTAGTTACCCAAACTCAATCTTATAAAGCCCAATATTGATATAAAATGAATCTTTGCTCTCTGAATGAACTGTCTTTCCAGGTTCCCTGTCTTGATGGAAATTTGGAGATCTTAGAGAGTGGTAGACAACTGTTATCCAGAATTGGGACCAAGTATGAATATAAAGAGGGAAGGATAGACACAAACAAATTGGAGTATAAAGTTGCTGTTCAGGAATCCTGACTGACATCTATTAGTGAGATCATTGGCTTGGATGTGAAAATACCCACTTTACAATAATAGAGCAATAACCTTACTGCCCTGCAATGAGGATATCAGTTATCTGATCCCAATACCTTCACAACCTATCAAGGGGAACCCACAATTCATTTAAGTGAGCTGGAATTAGTGTCACTTCTAAATCAGTACCTGTTATTGAGTCATTCAGTCATGTCCAACTCTTCATGACCCCATTGACCATAGAGAGTATGCCAAAGCTGTCCATGGGGTTTTCTTAACAAAGATATTAGAGTGACTTACCATTTCCTTCTCCAGTGGATTAAGGCAAATAGAGATTAAGTGACTTGTTCAGGGTCACACAGCTAGTAAGTGTCTGGGGCTAAATTTGAATTCCAGTCTTCCTGATTCCAGGTCTAGTGTTCTACCCACTGAGATTCAGCTGCCTAAAACACTTAGTCTTATTCCTTGCCCCCACTGTACAGTAATAGCTGTAAAGAACATCAAGTCCTGGTGAGGAGGGCAAAATGAAGCAAGTTCTTTCTCTCACCAGTTCCTTTTTGGAACTTCAGTTGGCAGTGTTCTAGCTCTTTACATTTACTCAATTCAGGGTACTGGTGGATGGAGATGGGTGTGGAGCCAGATGGCTGGGGGGTTTCTGCTCCAGAAGTATAATCATATCTCCCTCCTATGTGATCTGTTGGCCTGCACTATTGGAACAGTTTTTGTATCTCAGCATAGATATGATCATGCCATTTTTTCACCAGCTCACCACTCCCTGGCCCTCTGGGCATGCACTCTGGTGAGCATACCAGCTGGGAATGGGTCAGAGGAATCTTAAGAGTGAGGTACATTCAACTCACCTATTTCCTCTAAGTCTTCCCTTTCTAAGTCTTAAGACCAATATTCTCCCCAAGTAGTATCTTGAGAAATAGGTACAGATAAATCTTTCTGTAGAAAGTAGTTATCCCCATAAGTAGGGTCTATGCTTTTTTTTTTTCTGCTATCTTGACCTACTTTTGACACCCATCCCTGGATTACTTCAAAGTAAAATTTGGGCTCACACTTCCTCCCACTTATCTCAGTCCTATTCTCCTTCACCCTTATAGTTTAAACAGACATTAACAGAAACTGATTTATTCTAAAATCCCTGAATGCTTACTTTCTAAAAGCATTTTTCAGTTTAATTCAATAAACATTCATTAAGGATCTTCTATGTTCCAGGCACTGTGTTAAAGTACTGGGGATACAAAGAGACAAAAGATAGTTCCTGCCCCTAAGGAGTTTATGGGGGAGATGACAAGCAAACAAATATCTACAAAGCAAGCTATTTACAAGATAAATAGGAAATAATGAAAAGAGTGGAAAGTACCAGAATTGAGAAAGCTTCATGTAGAAGTTAGGAGTTTAGTTGGGACTTATAAGGAAGCCAGGGAGGTCAGTAGTTGGAGTAGAGGAGGAAGAGCATTTCATATATGGGGGGTGGAGGAGGAGGTAGCCAGAGAAAATGTCCGAAGGCTAGAAAAGGACTGTCTTGTTTGTGAAATAGCCAGGAGGCCAGTGTGATTGGATCAAGGAGTGTGTGGGATAGTAAGGCATATGAAGATTGAAAAGGTAGGAGGGGGCCAGGTTATGGAAGGCTTTGGATGCCAAACAGAACATTGTGGATTTGCTCCTGGAGGCAATTTGGGATGGTTAGTCTTGTGTTTTAGGAAAATCACTCTAGTAGATGAAGGGAGAATGGACTGGAGTGGGGAATGACTTGAGGCAGGCAGATCCACTAGCAGGCTATTACATCCAGGGGGGTGCAGTTATGACGTCTATATGAGAGTGGTGGCAAGGACAGAGGAGAGACAGAGACTTTTTCAAGTCATATTGCAAAGGTGAAATCTGTAGATCTTGGCAATAGCTTAGATATGTGGGGTGAGAGTTAATGAGGAATCCATGATCTCCTAGATCAAAACCTGAGGGATTGAAAGGATTTTGTTTGGTTTTGTTTTTCTTCAGCAGTAATAGGGAAGGTAGGAGGAGTGGAGGGTTTAGTGAGGAAAGATAATTAGCTCTATTTTGGACATACTGAATTTAAAATGTTTACTGGACACTCAGTTTGAGATGTCTGAAAGACAGTCGGAGATGCAAAATTGGAGGTCAGGGGAGAGATTGGTTCAGGTAAGGTATATCTGGGAATCATCAGCATAAAGGTTATTAAATCCAGAGGAGATGATGAGATTGCCAAATGAAATGTGTGTCTGTCATTCGTTGCTGAAGAAGATCATGCCGTCAGAGAAATAATGACATGACTTGCACTTGACTTTGTTTTGAGTGAGGGAGGACTGTGCAGGTCACCAGCCTCACTTCTCCTCCAGAACCATCTGAATCCAGTGACCAGATATTCCTCAGGATGACTGAGGATGACCCAGGATGAGGCAGTTGGGGTTCAGTGATTTGCCCAAGGTCACACAGCTAGTGAGTGTCAAGTGTCTGAGGTGAGATTTGAACTCAGGTCCTCCTGCACTGGTGCTCTTATCTACTGCACCACCTAGCTACCCTAGCCAAATGAAGTAATATAGAGGGAAAAGAGAAAAGGACTCAAGATTCAATCCTAAGAAAGCCCTATGGATAAAAGTCCTTATGCCATGGGCCACCATTCACCCTATCCTCAACTCTTTAGACATCTCAATCCCACAAGATTAAAGGGGTGAGTCAGATGAAGTTCCATATACTAGACATCCTTTACCCTGGAACCAGGAGGCTAAAACATTACATTTTGTCCAACTGAACCTTACATCATATCTCCAGTTATTTTCAGTTTAAGAAACCTTCTTCTGTTACTAATCTGTATCTTCAAATCTTATTTAGGTATCCTATATTAAAAAATAAAAAGTGACATGACTGGCCTTTGAATCTCAGAAACATTTATCAGAAGCTCAAACAGCCATAGCAGTGAAACAAGGATACTGCCCATCTACCATTAAAAAGTAATTGACCTCTCCAGTATCACAGGGTAGCAACAGCACTGAGAAGCGATGCTTACTTGTTATTGTAAGGCAGGTGCTTTTGAATTGGAGCTGATGGTCCTGATGAACATTTTCAGTTGTGTCATGGAATCTCATTTGGAAAGTTTTCAATAGCTATACAGTCTAATGTGAACTTGAAAAACAATTCCTGTTACAACATACCAAACAAGTGGCCACCCACTGCAAACTCTCCCAGGACTAGAGAGAGAGAGAGAAAGAGAGAGAGAGATGGAGAGGAGGAAGGGAGGGAGAGGGAGAGACAGGGAGTGTGTGTGTGGGGGGGCGGGCTGGGGTGATAGCATCCTAGTATAATATAGAGCTGAAAGGCACCCCAGACCAGCCCCTTCATTTTACAAATGAAGAGAAATGAGGACAAGAAGAGTTAAGTGATTCACCCAAGCCCAGGGAGGCAGTAAGTATGAGAGGCAGAATTTAAACCCAGATCTCATTTATGACCTTTGTTTGCCAGTATTCTTTCTACTGCGCTCAACTCCTTTGAGAGTTTGGAAAGTTTTCTTGGTCTATAATTCTATATTATTCTTATAATTCTATATGCCAGGGTCTTTCTTTCAAACATTTTGCTTTATACTTCTATTGATACAGATTATTCCATGTTAGTGGAAGTCTCTTACTAGGGCAATCAGATGAGTAAGTCCCACCAATCAAAGGTTAAAACGTTTTGGGCAGTATATTCACACTGACCAATAGGATTATTTTAATGTTATAAGCATAACAGTAGCACAAATTAGATAAGCATTCAGTATTAGAAATCATTGCAGTCTTCCAAGCCAAGAATGAAGGTAGGTAGGACTCTTAATAAGCAAGGCTGGTAGGGGAAAAAAATAGTGTTTTCTGGTTTTTGAGAATCTCATAAGTAGGAATTTGTTTAATTGCATTAGGGAAGTAGGAGGCATGTTAATGCATGTTTATATGGACCAATTTCTCTCAAGTGGGGAGCAGAAGAGCAGTATGACTTAACGATGAATTTAGTTGAACAAGAATTTATTAAGTCCTTGCTATTCCTAAAATATATGATACTCTGATAGGTGTGAAGTTGGTGTGGGGCAGGGGTTAGGGGTTAAAGACAAACCTGATGAACAAATAAAGAACAAAACAAACTTACTCTCAAGGAGCTTACACTTTAGTGGCATGGGATATGCCAGTTAACTCAAGGACTTGACTATTTGTGTTATGGATCCCCTTGACTGTCTGATAAAGCCTACAGACCCTTCTCAGAATAATGTTTTTAGTGCAAAAAATAAAACACATGAAAATACAAAGGAAAGCAAAAGTTAGTAAAAATAAAGATGTATTTTTCCCATCCTAGTCCCTGGACCCCTTGAAACTGATATCCATAGACTATTGGTTAAGAATGCCTGTACTAATTTTTTCTTTACATTGTGAATAGTCTTGAATTTCTGGTTGAGGAGTCTGGCAGAGGGTGTCATTGATGTTTTTTGAGCAGGGCATTAACTGTGTTTGGAGAGATTTATCTGGAAGCATTGTGCAGGATGAATTAAAGGAGGAAAGATTGGTGACAAGGACATTCAGAAAGAGGCAGGGCCTGAACTTGGCTGGAGGCTTTGGGAATGGAAAGGATGGGAACGATATGAGAGACACAGTAAAGAAATAATAAACAGATCAGACACAAGGAGAAGTCAAAGATACCTCAGAGCTTTTGAATAAAGGCAACTGGTGCTATTAATAGAAATAAGTATAAAAATAAGAATATCAGATTTTATTAGAGGGAAATAATGCAACTATATTACTTTATATGTAGTGCTTTTCAGTTTACAAAGTATCTATGGCACATCATCTTTTATTGAGGTGCTGATGAGACATCTGGGAAAGGTGGGAAATGAAGATCTAGTGAGAAAAATATTAATGAAACCATCTCTAATGTTTATCACAAACATACCTAAGAGGCAAATATGACAAAAGATGAAAAAAGTCAGTGTTCGAGCAGTTTTGGAAAAAAGAGGCCCTCTTTTGCACTTTTGGTGGAGCTCTGTATTGGTCCAATGCTAGTGGAAAACATTTTGGAAATATATGCAAAACATATCACTAAATTGTATACAACCTTTGACTCTGCCATGCTACTACTAGACATGCATGCCAAAGAGTAAAAATACAGAAAGGACTCATATGTACAAAAAACATTTATAAGAGTACTTTTGTGATTGCAAAGAACTGGACATAAAGTGGATATCTATCCACTGGAGAAGGTAAATGAATTATTTATATTTCAATGTGTTGTGCTTTTTTGTGCTACAAGAAATGACAAAATGAGTAATTTAGAGAAATTCAAGACTTTATGAATTGATACAGAGTGAGATAACAGAACAAGGAGAAGAATGTATACAATGATCACAATGATGAAAAGGGAAACAATTTTTAAGACCAGAGTATTCTGATAAATGTGGTGACCAATAATCATGACTTCAGAAGACTGATTCAGAAACACATTTCTTGTCCCTTGATAGAGAGGTGATGGACTAGGGGTATTCAATGAGACATATTCTGCAACATAGCCATTGATAAGTCTTGACTAATTACACTGATTTTTTTATACAAGGGTATATTTGACCGAAAGCAAAGGAGTTAGTGGGAAGTATCAAAGAAGCAAAAGGAAAAAAGAAAGGAAGGAACAAGAACAAAATGTAAAAAAAAAAGAACAAAAAGTCATAAGGGGACATAAATGGGGCCATTTTGTTTGTACTTTACTAAATTTGATATATGCTTTCTTCCTGCACAAATCACATAATGAAAGTTCACTTTTTCATATGCAACCCTATTTGTTCTTTGTATGTTAGAATTGAGGTGTTTATTGACTGTCAAATTCATAATAAACATAAAATTTTAGAATGAGAAAATAAAGGAAGATCTGGGATTAGGGACAGTATCAGGATTAGAGGTTGAGGGCATTATCTGCCTACAAGTGATCACTGAGGCTGTGAAAATGGATGATGTGGTAAAACCTGAAGAGAAGTTGGAAGAGCAGCTTCAGCTGTGGGGGAACAAAAAAGAAATAGTCATTTTTTTTCTAGAACTAGCAGTTGCAAGAGTTCTCTGAAGGACGGCATAGACAGAAATGCAAAGAGACAGAGGTACAGGTCTTGGGGAATACCCACAGGCCAAGTTCTGAAGAGAGCAGCACAGGAAAAAGCAAGAAGGAGGAAGAGGTGAGTGGAGAAATGATGCCTGGGGCGAAACGGACTCTGTTCCATTCTTCCGTTCCTGGCTCTCTCTCTTCCACTGTAGGATATGAATCACCAGAACCTTTATTATATCAAGGAATTTCAATTTCATATCATGGACTTGCCTTGACCATTGGGCTCCAGTTAAGATCACAGCAGATGAAGTCTCTTATTAGCAATATTCAGCAAATTGGCTCTAGAGTCAGTTACTTTTAGGATGAACACAGGTGCTGTTTTTATCACAAAGACCTTCATTCTCTGACCCTTATAAATTCAAGTACTCAAGAACTGGTGATTAAAATCTTTTCAACTTCCTGAAAGGCCTGTTCTGTCACAGAACTTTGAGTTATAACAGGAAATGAAGGGGAGGCTTCTTCTCCATATGCATGTATGACTATATTCACCAATGTTACCCCAGTTTGTACCTCTTTGGCTTTTTCCTTCTACCTGAGTTATGGGATATCAGAAAAACTCCAGTGGGTTTTCTGGAATTCACTGTGAAGGATATTCATCTCAGGTGGTATAAAAGCAACCCTTAAAGGGTTTGTGAATGCTGATCCTGGCACATCAAAATTCTTCACAGGCAATACTTACTTTGGTGATAGCAGAAGGGAGTAGGAAAAGCTCCTAGAAAGAGAGGAGGGCACTCATTCCTTCTGGGAAGGAACAGAAATGCATCACAGAGGCTGCCTTAAGAGGAATTGTCCTCTATGGGTGATCAGGCAGATAAAATAATTATATTGTTAAGGGATATGGGATAGCTCTGTGGTTTAAATGATACAAAAAATTCCCAGGTGACAAAACCCCTCTCTACCAATGCAAGTTAGGATGTTATTTTCCTGAAATTTACAGGCTTAGAAATTTGTTTAAAGGACTAAGAGGCTAAGGGACTTGCCCAGACTCACCAGCATGTGTCAGAGGCTGGACTTGAACCCAGGTCTTCTTGGCTTTGAGGCTAGTTCTAACCACTGAAATGTACTGCCTTTCAATTCTATTGTGATATAAAGAAATAGTGCCTTTTCTCTAAGACTATCTTCAATTTGTCCTAAGTGTGTATACACATATTAATCTATGACAGGCTGTTCTTTTTTTTAATGTTGTCATCCCCATTAGACTGTGAATTCCTTGAGAACAGGGATGTTTTTGCCTCTCTTTGTATCCCCAGCGCATAGCACAGTGCCTGGCACATAGTGGGCATTAAATAAATGCTTCCTGATTTGACTTACTGAATATATTAAACTATTATATAAGAAGATTTCCAGTAATTGGACTAGCACTTTATGGGAAGCAGAGCACAAAGAATATAGGTTCTAACTTTTAAGTGTGTGTGTGTGTGGGGTGCAGGCACACACATATACACACATACACACTTTGCAAACAAAGTACATTTTGTAGGTAAAGATATATGGCATATATGGTAATTGCCTTTAGCTGGATCTCCAGTTCAAACTATCTCCTTTCCTCCTCCAATATTAATTATCAAGACTAAAAATAGACCATTGTGGTATCTGTGGGCTTCAGAGAGGCTTGTAAAGAAAGCTGACATCTGTGCAGAAGGCCCCAGTGAGAAGGGGGAGTGAGTCAACCTGTGTATTTTTGTGGAGCTGGGCTTCTGTTTTTGTATTCAGTAAATATTCGCATAGTAAATGGTAGAGTGCTGTGCCTCTCACAACAGGTATGAGTGACAGCCTGGGAGAACAGCATCTTTCTGAGCAGACATGACTCACAGTGCCTTGAGGGAATTCAGTATGCATGAAACATTTATGATTAGAAGCGTTAATAACAAAAGTACACGCAATGATACAATAAATACCAAGATGTAACTATCATTTTCAAGGAAAACTCCCACATGCCCTCACAAATTCTCTTTGTCTGCAGATGCAGAAACAAGTGAGCCCCACCTTGATCCTGCTTCTGTCATCCATCTACTATCCAACAACGATAGTTAACTATCTTTGCTAGCCTTCTGAAAATGTGTTTATCATTCTATCTATGCTTTTGTTTAAATCAATGATAAAAAATGCTTAATAGTACGGGGCTGTAGTCTGATCCCTAAGGAACTACTAGAGATTCCAATACAAACTGACATTGAATAAATAATAATTACCCTTTGGAATCATTCAACCAGTTTTCAGTCTATCTGTACTCTTTTTTTCCTTACTTTATTCCTTCCTTCTTTCTTTTTTTATTATTTTATTTGTTTTCAGAGTTCTACAATCACGTCCATATAACTTAAATTTTCCCTCCTTTCCTTCCCCCTTTCTTCCCCCCTTCTTCCTTGAGACAGCATACAATTTTATATAGGTTATAGGTTCTACACATACATTCCTATTAAATACATTTTCACGTTAATCATGCTGCACAGAAGAATTAAGATGAATGGGAGAAATCATAAAACAAACCAAAACATAATACAAAAGAAAATGATCGGCTACATTCTGTGATCAAATTCCATAGTTCTTTCTCTGGATGTGGAAGGCATTTTGCCTTAAGAGACCACTGGGAATTTTTTAAGTCCTTGCATTGAAATGAAGTACTAAGTCTACCAGAAAAAATCCTTGCACACTGTGGTTGTTGCTGTGTATAAAGTTCTCCTAGTTCTGCTCCTTTCACTCAGCATCAATTCATATAAGTCTTTCCACAGGCCTCTATGAAATCTTCCTGTTTATCATTTCTTACACCACAATAGTATTTCCATTACATTCACATACCACAATTTATTCAGCCATGCCTCCAACTGATGGGCATCCCATTGATTTCCAGTTTTTGGCCACCACAAAGAGAGCTACTATAAATATTTTTGTACATGTGGGACCCTTTCCCATTTTTATGATCTCTCTGCGGATACAGTCCTAGAAGCAGTATTCCTGGGTCAAAGGGTATGCACATTTTTGTATCCCTTTGGGAATAGTTCCAAATTACTCTCCAGAATGGCTGGATCAGCTCACAGCTCCACCGACAACGAATTAGTGTCCCACTTCTCCCACATCTTCTCCAGCATTTATCATCATCCTGTTTTGTCATGTTAGCCAATATGATAGGTGTGATGTGGTATCTCAGAGTTGTTTTAATTTGCATATCTCTAATCAAGTGACATAGAGCATTTTTTCATATGACTATAGATAGCTTTGATTTCTTCCTCCATTTATCATATCAATTGGGGAATGACTTGTATTCTTGTACATTTGACTCAGTTCTCTACATATTTTAGAAATGAGACCTTTATCACAGACACTAGCTGCAAAAATTCTTTCCCAGTTTTCTGCTTCTGTCCTAATCTTGGTTGCATTGAGTTTATTTGTGCAAAAACTTTTCAATTTAATGTAATCAAAATTATCCATTTTGCATTTCATAATGTTTTCTATTTCTTGTTTACTCAAAAATTCTATGCCTAGTTTCTGCCATACTGTTACCGGTTTTCCCAGCAATTTTGTCAGACACTGAGTTCTTATCCCAGAAGCTGGGGTACATGGGTTTATCAAACAGTAGATTGCTATATTCACTGACTACTGTGTCTTGGGTACCTAACATATTCCATTGGTCTACCCCCTCTGTTTCTTAGCCACTACCAAGTAGTTTTGATGATTGCTGCTTTATGATACAATTTGAGATCTGGTAGAGCTAGGGCATCTTCCCTAGCATTTCTTTTCATTAGTTCCCTTGATATTCTGGACCTTTTGTTCTTCCACATGAATTTTGATATTGTTTTCTCTAGCTCTATAAAACAATTATGAGATAGTTTGATTGGTATGTCACCGAATAAGTAAATTAATTCAGGAAGAATTGTATTTTTACTATATTGGCTCGGCCCACCCATGAACAACTGATGTTTTTCCACTTACTTAGATCTGACTTTGTGTGAAAAGTGTTTTGTAATTGTGTTCATATAGTCCCTGGGTTTGTTCTGACAGGAAAACTCCCAAATAGTGTCTACCGTAGCTTTAAATGGGATTTCTCTTTCTATCTCTTGCTATTGGTCTTTGTTAGTAATATACAGAAATTCAGAAGATTTGTGCGGGTTTATTATTTCAAGTAGTTTTTTACTTGATTCTATGGGATTCTCTAAGTATATCATCTGCAAAGAGTGATATCTTAGTTTCTTCTTTGCCTATTCTAATTCCTTCAATTTCTTCTGTTATTGCTACAGCTAGCTAGTATCATACTGAATAACAGTGGTGATAATGGACATCCGTGTTTCACCCCTGATCTTATTGGAAATGCATCTAGCTTATCCCCATTGCATATAATGCCTGCTGAAGGTTTTAGGTAGATACTGCTTATTATTATATGGAAAGTTCCATTTATTCCTATGTTATCTGTACTATCTATCATGTTACATGTCTATAATTTCCCCACAAGAAGAGGATGAAATTTTGTTGAATACTTGTCTAAGATCTAGGTGAACTCCAGCTATAGCAGTGGTTTTAAACCAAAAAAGAAACAGTAGCCACTTAATCATGCATAAATCATCTCAACAGGCTGCATATTGACTTAGAAAACTACATGTTAACATTATCCATATTCTATCATAGTTTTGCTTATTTTGTTAAATATTTCCAAATTACATTTTAATATGGTTTGGTAGTGTTGTGGCAACATGGTCATATTTGACACTTTAGATGTACATAATTCTCTTGATCTACTAAAGAAAATGTGTTTAATCTTCATTTCTGGAGGAGGCCATGATAGTGCTCTTGCATTGCTGCCTCCTCTTCTGAAGTCACTAACCATTCCCTTAACAATAAAGATCTAGAATTTTGCCAGGAGCTAAAGTTAAATACATTGCTTATCTGTAGGCTTCACTCCTTTCACATTTCTGTATGTTGGAATATTTACCTTTCTCCAACCCTCTAGCACCTCTCCCATTCTACCAGATCTTTCAAAATTCCTTCATAGTGACTTGGTAATTACATCTTCTCATTTTTTAAAATTTTGTTTTGTTTTGTTTCTTAACTTCTGATACATGATTCATTTGTCTGTCCTGAATTCATCAAGAACAGCTAGGTTCTCTCTTACTAATCTTCCTCCTGATCATAGTTTTCAATTCCCTCTTAGGTATTTTTGTTCTATCTTTCACTATCCAAAGATTATTCTCCTTGGCAGAGAAAACAGAAGCAATGTATGAATTGAACTGCTTTCAACAATAGTCAATTATCAATTATGCATGTATGAGTTGCTCAATTTTGTGAATTATCTACATCTACTTTTCTTATCCCAAACTGCTTAATGCCACTCAGGACCCATCAGGGCTACTTTCTCTTGTTGTTAGGTGGTACGCATAAAGATAACTGAAACCTTTTAGTATTAACCTAAGGAAAATAATCAGAAAAGCAAGTCTGCTGTGTTTTTAAATATACATATTTTATATTGTGGTAGTGTGGCATATTTTATGCTTAGATTATTCAGGAAAGCCTGGTTCTTGCCTCTGACTCACATTTTATGTGTGACCATGCACAAGTCATCTGGCATCACTTATTCAGTCATTTATGTCATATCTGACTCTTTGTGAGCCCATCTGGGAATTTCGTGGCAAAGATAATGGAGTAGTTTGTCATTTCTTTCTCTAGGTCATTTTATAGATGAGGAAAAAGAGATTTTACAGATGAGGCAAATAGAGATTAAAGGATTTACCCAGTGTCACACAGCTAATAAGTGTCTCAGGCCAGATTTGAACTCATGAAGATCAGTTTTCCTGATTCCAAGCCAGTGCTCTATCCATCCTGCCACCTAGTTGCCCTACTTGTATCTCTTAGCGCTTCAGTAAATTCTCTAAGACTCTGAGTTACAGAGGATTAGTTAATTTGCATTCATATAGGAGTTCTTGTACTGGACATAATCTAATTTACTGAAATCACAGGTCTTATCTCAAAGGTAAATAAAAAACCAAGGGAAGTCATTGGCCTTCGCCAATAGAGATGGCATTGTTCTTGGTGAATTCTATATGTGTAGAGTAAGAGCGCCTAAAGAACTAACTAACATTTGTTGGGAGGGTGCTGATTCTAGAGAAACTCAAGTTCTTTATCCATTTGTGGAAGCCTGATCACAGTGGAATGCTGCAAATCTGGGAGATAATTTAGATTCCTGAGAGGTAGAGGTCATATGAAATGGAGATTGAGTAGTCTTAACTGTTTAGGATCTCAGGTGTTAGTCCTTCATGTTTTGTATTTTCTATCAAGTGAAATAAAGCCTGTCTGATATTTGATATGTTATTTAACCGATAGCTTACACATGGAAACTAAGATGGGCCAATTTACCATTTTTGTAGAGGTTTAGACAAGAAATAAATTCTGATGTTCCCAGGGGAGTCCCTGAACAGAAGCATTAGCCAAACAGATTTTCTGAGATGTTCCCAAGTTTGAACCTGATTTGTGAACCCTAGAAATGAGTTTCTGGGATGCAGTCTAAATATAACTTGGGTCATTTGAAGCTGTCCCACCATGAAGGAAGGGTGAATAAAACTCCTAAGAGCAGAAATGAAGAACCAAATGAATCATGAACACTGACCAAGGGGTATAATTCCTCTGGAGGCAAAGTACTGCAATGACCTGCTTTCAGCTGCTGTGCTCACAGCTGGTTGGTTGGTTGTCCTTCATTCACGAAGAGAGCCAAAATTATATCACTATGTTAGTGTCAAGGTACAATGTGTCTGACTGGCTGATCAGACAAGACCAGCAGGCTTGGTGCCATAGGTCAGGCACAAATAGCCCATATGAACATTTGGAGTAGAAATATCTCTAAACTTGCAAATCTCATGTTTCTTTTAAGTGACTGAAATTCTGCTTTGGCTCAGTTACAAAATCATGAAATAGCCCTCAACACAGTAATGTAAATAATGAGCCTTGAAGAGGGCTTCCTAAATAGTTTCAATGCCAGAACCATGATATAGCTTAATAAAGCTACAACCCTCTTCTGTAGTCCTCAGTAGTAATAGGTACAAAAGTCTATGGGTTTATTTTCTTACCTAACACAGGTGGTGAGGGCTATGAGGCCCACTCATGCCAATGCCAGGCTTACTTAAGGACATGATTTTAGTTCTTAGTTAATTCACTCAATAGTTAGTGAAGGTTTACCATGTTCAGAGCACTGTAATGAACAATTCATTTCAATGAAAACACACACATATACAACCCACCCCCCCAAATACATACCCCTTTGTTCACTTCCTAGTATATGAAAAACTATTCTAGGCTATGGGGATAGAAACTGGAAAACCACACAATTTCTGCATTCAGTAAGTTTATAATCTGACAGAAAGGACATGTCAATTGATTGATCTATGGATCAATTCACCATCCATAGGACTTCCTAGACCAAAGTTCCCTTCCCAGGCAACCATTCATCTATTTGCATTGTTTCTCCTGAAAAATAAGTTGTCTCAGGGCAGAAACTATCTCTTTTTGTATTTGTATCCCCTTCCTTTAGCACAGTATAAGCAATTAGTAAAGTGCTTAAGGAGGCAGCTAGATGGGGCCATTTCCAGTAGTCCTGCTCTATAGCTTGTCACTGGACTCAGATGGAGGGGAGAGTGGGGCTGGTAGCTTTGCACAGTCCTCTCTCATTTAAATCCAATTCACTTGCAAATAATGGCAAAATTTCCTGATGGAGCTGGTTCTCTTCAAGAATGAAGGACAAAACAACAATCTGGTTAGGAGTAAAAGGCAAATCTGTCAATAGTTTGATATAAGACAGAATATGATAGGAACGATGGATGGATTTAAAATTAATGAGAGGGAGAGAAAGAGAAAAAAGGGAGAGAGAGAGAGAAAGAGGGAGGGAGAGGGAGAGAGAGAGAGAGAGAGAACACAAGGTGGGCTAGTGAAATCTTCGTAGTAGACATAATACCTGAGCTAGGCCATGAAGACAGAGAAGAATTGCAACAGGTTGCAATGCATAGGGTGTACATCTTAGATTTGGGGATGCCAAATATGAACAAAGCAGAACAAACTAGTAGTCTAGTTTTCAGAGTATGAGGAAAAACATCCTTAGGTCTTGGGAAGTGTTTTTGTTTTTTATGCCTATGTATTCATGAGAAATAGATAATACAGATATTTTCTTCTCTGGGCCTCAATTTTCTCTTCTTTAAAATAAGGGAATTGTATGAGATGAAATATAAAGTCCTTTTCTTGCTTTAAATTTGTGAACCTACAATCAACATTACAATCTGTTACATTCTAGCAGAAAGTAAGCTTCTTGAGATGAGCTATATTGTAGTTTTTTGTTTTGTTTGTTTTCTGATTTTCTGTCCTCAGGGCCTTGCAGACTGCAGGCTTAAATAATAATGCCTCTAAAAACCCACAGTCAATTCAAAACAAATTTGGCACAAATTTTAAAATGTGAGTCCTTTTCTCAGTAACTAGATTGGAATCACCTTGCGGGTAAGGAGCCTGTATTCTTTTTCCATGTCTCCTATGGTTTAGAGCATATAATTATAAATGCCAAAATCAAAAGGTCTTGCTAAGGTCATTTAGTCCTGAAGCACTCATCCTCTCTATCATATCCCCAACAAGTGGTCACCCAACTTACAACCGAAGAAAACTTGTAGTGCAGTATACTATCTCCTAAGACCACTCTTAATTTGAATCAGGCCTTTCCTTTCAATGGGCTAAAACCAATCTCTTTGTTGCCATTATCCATTAAAAATCCTTATTCTGGTGCCAAGAAGACATAAGGTGGCTCCATCTTGGGCATGAAGGTATTTAATAAGTATTAGTTGATACTGAGTTGAGACGAATGGTTTGAGTAATGGGCTGCTTAGAACCAGATCAGTTTTAGAAGAAAAGAAGAAGCATGCAACACATAATTCTGTTTCTGCATCAGGTCATCTGATCTTGGGGCAAGTCACTATGTTTTTCTGACCCTCAGTATTTTCATCTGTAAAATGAGGACTTAGATGGTTTCAAAAGCCCCTTCTGGATCTAGGATCTGTTCTAGGATAACTTGATTCTATAATTTTTGTATTACTGAGTTTTACTACTGGAAGCATCTATTGAACACTATTTTTGAAGTTTGGAAGATCTAAGTTTAAGTCTTTCCCCAGATTATTTCCTAGTTCATGACCCTGCATAACTTGATGAACTCCCTCCTTTTTTTCAGCCTTAGTTTCCTTACATAAAGTGGAGAAACAGCACCTATATCACAGGGTTATTGTGAGGATGAAATCAGCGAACTTATGTAAAGTGTTTTACTAACCCTAAAGCTCTATATAAATGCTAGGTTGTCGTTGTTGATATATTAAAGAAATTACCCCAGGAAGGTAGGAAATTCACAGACTAGGCTCCACTAGGCTCTTTAGCAATAATACCACCAACACTACCCACTTCTAATCTTATAAAGCCTCTTTTGTCTTCACTACCACCAGTCTTTGCCTGGTGACCAGGGTACCAAGATTTTCTAAGACCTTTCCTGGCCTAGACATGAACATGAGTCTTTCTTCTCTCAATCTGGATGAAACATAGAGTGTTAACAATGTGGGATAAAGAAGACGCTACTCACAGCAGACCTGATGGAAGAGGGTTTTAGAGCCTGTTCATTTCCCTTATTGCTTGTAGTCATTTCCTTTCATAGCAGCTGCATGAAAGTATACAATTTGAACTCGTTAAGAAGAATGAAAGCAGGAAAGAAGGCAGGAGAAAAGACCGGAAGGAAGGCAGGAAGGAAGAGAAGAAGAGAGGGAGAAAAGGAGGGAGGAAGGAAGAAGGAAAAATGGAGGAAAAGAAAGAAAGGAGGGAAGAAGGGTGGAAAGGAGGGAGAGAAGGGAGTTTTTTTTTCTCTAACGTGTAATACCGTTCTTCACCCCTAAACTAGGACTGACCCCCAAGGGGAGAAATCATCCTCCTTAATAAAATCCAAATTACAGCGAAGAAAAAACTTGAGTGAATGCTTGCTTGTGTTGCCAGTGGAGAAAATATAAACTCGTAAATGTACAAAAGTATTGACCAAACCATGGGAGAAAAGAATTTCAAGTGACTCAAATTTCAATTTATAAAGGACGATCAATCAGGGAGTTATTTGTATTAACTTCAGTGGCAGCACATTCTCATTGCACTTCTCTCCACGGCCTTTCTAAGAAACAAATTATAGTGTAAATGTGTTTCTTGGCACACCAAACATTATGTATCAACTTACTCTTGATTAATATTACAAAGTGTTGATGAAATTTTCTAAGCACTGCTTAGAGTTCCAATAAGAGAGCTCTTTTTTTCTGAACAAAATGTGTTTATACTTGTTTGCATAGTGACTATTAGTTGTATATTAAATTTTGTCTCTGTGGAAATGCTTTGTTGAGAAGCTATCCCAATAGTCAGAGAAAAAAGTAAAAAACTTCAGCACCTGTCTCCTTGACTCAATTTACCTTTTTCATAGATAACACATATTGTATGTTTATTGCTTCAATATAATGACATTCTTATTTAAATAGGCAGGAAGAGAAATGGCTCACACATACCAAATAAAAATATATATGAACCATAGAGCAATCTTTTATCTTTTCTCTGGCTAAGCCTTAATTTGTACCCATGAGGCAAAAATGAGAGGGAATTTCTTTTTCCCTTGGGATACTATATAAAAGTGTTATATGTATGCATATGCATACCTATATAAAGGTGTTATATGTATGTATATGCATATCTATCTATTTTGGCGAGAGCTTGTTTTAATTTTTCATTTTCTTATCCATTTCTGTCAAATCTTTTACCTACTTTTATCATATCTTCTAGAAGAGAAAACTGTGATTTGCATATGGTCTTTCTCTGGATTTTGCTGAACTGACTTGAATTTGCACTGATGAAAGCAATTAGTATGGAAATAGCCAAAGGTGAGCACAAACAGAGAAGAGAAAGAAGTGAAGGGTACTCTAGAACATCATCCCCCGAGTAATCTATAAATAAGAGGAAGGAGAACACACACACATACGGGGCATGGGGGAGAGAGAGAGAGAATGTTAAAATGCTAAAAGCTCTTAAAATAGGTTAAATATAGGGCCTTCTAAATTTCTTGATGTTATTCCTTTTATTACGGCTTTATTCACATGCAACAATGAAAGAAGTATGGTTCCATTATTAAGTATCTCTGTAGATGGCATGTTATGAAAAGGAATAGTAATACTAACTCCAAATCAAGCTGCTTTAAAGGTAGCATGCTTAAGAAAAGTTGGTAGGAGGATGGAAGGAATAACAGGGTATTGATGGCTATACTTCCCTGCCTAAGTGGCATATCTGTTCTCACTATTCATTTGCTCTTATGTGTTAACGAACTCTTTGAGTAGCCATTACTTATGTTCTATATTTAGCCAAAAGAATGGTACCTCATAAATATTGAATATTATCTACATACAGTCTGCGAGGGAGGGAGGGAGGGAGGGGGAGGGGAGAGGAAGAGAGAGAGGAGAGGAGAGAGAGAAGAGAGAGGAGAGAGAGAGAGAGAGAGAGAGAGAGAGAGAGAGAGAGAGAGAGAGAGAGAGAGGGGAGAGGGGAAAGGGTGTGGGTACAGCTACAGGATGTTGTAGATGGTTCCAGAAATATTCCTGTAGACATGGAGGTGAATAAAAATAGCATTTGCAGTTTTCCTACCTGGGGGGAGGAATTACAAGCCTCCTGAATCATCTTAATCATTCTCATCCATTTGCTGGGTAGCAATTTCAATGGAAGCCAGTTCCTGTGGATCCACTTTGTTCCACTTTTCACACCAAAGGCTATTTTCACATTATTTGGGGGAAATTCTCCAGAATACATGGTGTTTGGTACCCAAGTAGGAAAGACTTTTTTTTTCCTTGTTCTTTTTTTATGACCCCAAAACATGCTGGGTAGCTTGTAGTTCCCCTTAGAGAGGATGGAAGAACTTCTTTCACACTCCCTGTGGTTATCTTTCACCACCAGGTGGCCAGCCACTGGACACCAAGGGCAACCTTGCTATTCTGCTTAATCAGGTGCCTGCTATACACCCTTTACGAGCATCCCTAGCATTCACACAAAAGAGCATTGCAAGGAGTTCTTTTCTAAAGAGTATCATTGTGTTCCTGATGACTGAATCTAAAAGTTCCCATGTCCCTTTTAACATTGCTGCACTTAGAGTCCAGAAGATCTGAGTTCAAATCCTACCTCAGAGACTTTCTAGTTGCATGATCCCCAACATGTCACTTCACCTCTTTCAATCTCAGTTTCCTCATATGAAAACAAGAATAAAAATAAATTAAATAAAATTAAATAAATTAAATATAATAAATATAAATAAATAAAAATAAAAATAAATTAAATAAAAAATAAAATAATTGCACCTACCTCATAGGGTTTTGTTGAGGATCAAATGTGATAATGTGCAACATTTTGCAAAACTTAAAAGCACTATGCAAATGTAAGCTGTTATTATTCATGATATAATCTATAATCTTTGAGAAGAATGTGACGGTAATCCAATATTCTTTCCTTTTTTTCCTGTACTGCTTCCTCACTCTTATTCAAATATAAAGATGTGAAGGTTATTCCTCCATCAACTTAGAATCACAGGACCAAAGAATCACAGATTTATATCTAGAAGGAACTTAGATTTCACCAAGTCCAACCCCTTTATTTTACAGATAATCAGGCCTAAAGATACTGTCACCTAAGTTACTTGTCCACTAGTAATTATCTGAGGCAAGAGTTGAATTCAAATCTTTCTGACTCTGCTCCAATGCTCCAGGTGTCCATCTGCAAGTAATATTTTACTGGTAATATTTTCATCAAGCTAAAAAAGAAAATTCCATTTTTAATGGAGTCTTTGATTTCTCTACTGATGATATTTACCTGAGCCTATATATACCCTGGTATAATGACTCATAGAAATATAGTTCGTTGCTGTTTAGCACATCTGGATTTGGACCAGATTTTTCAAGTCTATTCTACATTTGGCTGTGAGGAGGCCCAACCTTTCCTTTTCCTGTGTGGGAAAAGAAGAGTCTAGTGTGGACACAGTCCAGGAAATTATATCTATAAGGTTATTTTTGCTAATCACTCTGTTCTGGCCTGATGGTGCCTGTGACCTTAACAACCTGAGTGGCCCTGCTCATTTCCTCCAATGGTTTTAAATGTCATGAAAGGAAATCTGCATTTCTTCTAGATGCACACGCTCCTGTGCTTTAGAGATGGATGACCTAGGCTCGCTGTAGAGCTCAGCAGATACAATAAACTTACGCCCCATCTTCCCCCAAAGGTTTACTCCCTCCACAGTACACTGCTGTAGCTGCTTGTCTGTAGGCAGTGCATGGAGCTGAATTGGGTTTCAGAGTGTGCAGATTTTTCATTAATGAAAACATACGATTCAGCAAAAAGAAGGAAGAAGGAAGGTTATGCTACAGACAGGTGTTAGAGAGAACCATCTGCTTGTTAATAACTTGCCCACAGATTTCCGTGCAGCAGGACAGGGACACATTTATTAGGTGATGCTGTGGCCTGCTCCATCCTGCGATCATTTCTGTAGAAATATTATTACTTGCCCAACATGCCGCAATTTTTAATTTACTTTTTTTAAAACCTTGCTTTTCCTGGATCATGTGCCTAACACGCTTTTCCTTCTTTCCCTACCTCCTTCTCCTCCTCCCCTTCCAGTTTTCTGATATGACTTTCCTCAACCATACCTCCAAAGTCATGGACCCCACTCATCAATTTGCTTGTCATATCGAATTGATTTAGATATGACACCACAGGTGACAAAAGGTATCCCCACACAAACACAATCCCAACTATGTTAATTGGCAATAGTTCGCCCACACTTTTCTCTATCCTAATCTCCAGCAGCTAAAATGCCTGTTAATTTCTGATTCATCCTTCAAAACCCAGTTCAAATATTCATTTCACCTGAAAGCTTTCCTTGTCATCCTCAGTCCCATTCCCAACTGATAAGCTCTGTCCTTCCATAAATCTCATATAGGCACTTTGTTTACATATCTTTTATGTCTTCATCACAGATTATTTTGCCTTAGAGTTATTTGCTTATATGTCCTGTTCTGCTACTAGAATGTATGAGGGAAAGGAATCATATCTTATCTAAAGTTTTCTTTCTCCCCTAGTGGCTATCACACTTGATCTTTGGTGCCAAGAGTACTAGATTTGAAGAAAAAGACCAAGAGTCAAATTCTGACTCCACTACTTATGCCTGTGTAACCTTAGGCAAGGCATTCTCTGGGCTTCAGTTTCCTTTTCTACAAAATGTGGCAGTTGTCTGAATTGCTATGCTCCCTCCTAGCTCTAAATTGCAAAATTCTGTGATCCAGAAGACACTTGATAAAGGCTGTAGAACTGACATTTCTAAATCAATGCAACTTTCATTACAACTGTTTGTAGCTATTTGACTCTGGGTATGTAGTTTAACCTTTGTCTGCCTCAGTTTCCTTATCTGTAAAATGGGAGAAATAATAGCACTTACTTCCTGTGGTTGTTCTAAGAATAAAATGAAATATAATATTTGTAAAATGCTTCACAAACTGTAAGTTCTATACAGATGCTGTTATTTTTTCCTAACAACATATCCTAAGGAATCATCTTTTCATCTTTTAGAAATTTGTTGCAGAATGTCAAATTTTTTTGGAAATAAATGGGTCATGAAAAGCTTGGGCAATCTTTTCCTAATATAGATGAATGTGTTATGTTGAAATAAGTTGTAATGGGATTTCATGTAGACATCAGCAAAGGCCAAGTGATGTGATAAGAGTGGAGGGAACACATACCTTGAACTCAAATCTTCCAACTCGTGGTAGGTGCTCTGTCATTTACCAACAACATAACAGAAAACCAGGCACATCCATCTGAGATTCCCATTTCCCACCTCTCAAATATAGGGACAATAACATTGTTTGTGTTACCTTCCTATGAAGAGAAACTGTGATGATCAAGTGAGATAATGTATGTGAAAGTGTTCTGTACAGCTTCCAGACTTCATTATCATTGTTCTGTAGAATGTCTAGCGTCCTAGTGGTGCTGGCAAATGGACAGCCTTTATTATTAGTTCTGCCTATAAAGAGATGCTGAGGTGTGGTAAAAACAACACATACTGTTGGTGGAGCTTCCACTAAGATGCTGTTTCTAGACTTGGCTGGCATAACTTTCCTAATCCACCATAAGATATGGCGAAATGATATTATATTCATTCTTGATCAACTCACTATCTATCCCATGTCATACCAATCCATCCATCCAACTGCTCATTCTCTCTCTCTCTACATACGCTCCCTTCCTAGCACTGTAATATCTATGTCACATCATTCATGACTATCCAGCCCGGTGCGATGTGAGATTTGGGATATTTAGCAGCTTTTAAGAAACCCATTTTTCCTTAGCCTCCTAAATCTTACTTTGAACTGTAGAATTAATTCTGCCATGTTCAGGGCAAGCACGTGCAGAATTACAAAGTGCTGTGGCACAGAGCCTGAGGTAGTAGAGGATTTGTGACTTAAGCTAAACTTCCTTATGTCCCTGAATTTCTTGGTCAGGCCTTAAAGAATGGTAGAATTTTCGATCTGGAGGAGACCTTAGTGACCATGGGATGACAGGATTTAGTACTTTAGACTTTAGAGATCCTTGACTTCCCCATCCTTTTAAAGATGAGGAAACTGATGAAAAAGAGCCCAAGCAACTTGCCTAAGGTCACACAAGTAGCAATAATCATCATTTTGCACATTTACAGAGTATTTTAAGGTTTATAAAATGTACTTCATAGTTTATATCATTGATTCTTCATCACAGGCCCATGAGGTAATTATATCATTATCACCATTTAACAGATGAGGAAACTGAGGCTGCGAGAGATCATGAACCTTTCCTGGGGTCACATTGTTTGGATATGTCTGAGGTACTCTAATTCCTGATCAATCACTTTGGGCTACATAACACTTTTACCCTCCTCTCCCCAAAAAGTAGAGGACTCATCCAAGGTCACCCAGCCGGTATGAATTAGAGCTGGGAGTACAACACAAGTACTGTATCTTAAATCTGGATGCCTGGTGACAGCTAAGAGACAGAGCAATACCCAAAGTGGGTTCTTTTGCTGAAGCAAGGGAAAACATATAATATGCGCCTATAAAACAACAAGATGGAGCCCCATGAGGCAAACAAGCACTCAGCCTCATTAAAGTCATGCCTCCTATTTATAAATGGCTAGTTAGCAACATTTCAGTGTGCTCAGTGTAATCTCCTTCCTTGCCTGGGGTCATATCAATAAATATTTGTACTTCTCCCACTGTGTGTGTGTACTGTATTATTGAAAACCATATCGTGAAACACACAATTACAGGCCACCTTCCCAAATGGGAGCTTTGCCTTTCTTTGTATCCCCAGAGCTCAGCACAATGCCTGGGGCTTACTGGGTGCCTCATAAGTGCATTTTTATGAACTGACCGGCATGTATGCAGGAAGTAGGAAATCCTAATCTGGAGTGCGGAGCGATAGCCTATGAGGAATCCTGTGCATTTCTCTTTGGTACCTGCGGACCGTCCTTGCCGGTCCGAACGCTTCTCAAAGGGGCATAATGACGGAGAATTTTGAGAACATGAAACGACAACGCCCCCTTCAGCCCCCAAAAGAAAGGCTGGGGCTGCGTTTTTTCTTGTGTTACACAAATTCTAATTCTCAGGACTGTAGCCGTAGGCCTCAAGCCCCCTAATTTCCACTTTCTCTGAACAGAAGGTTAGGGGATTTGCCTAAGGTCCCGCTTAGCGTAAGCACCAGAAGTAAGTCTGGGTCCTCTAGTTAGCGCTCCTTGCAAAATAATCACAAAATTCAAAATGCCGCTTTTAGAGTCGCCGGACCAGAAACACTCCCCTTTAAGGAGGAGTGAGTCTGCAAGCTCTCACTAAGGGTTCACACCTACGAGGCGCCGCGCCGGAGAAAGAAAGGAAAACTGGAAGGTAATCTTACCGAGGTGACAACAGGGCTGATTCACGAAGCCGCCGCTAAGGACTTCTGGCGCCTGTCCGGTGACTCGAGGGAGCCCGATTGGCCGCCGCGCGTCACGTGGCAGCCGCCTGATTGGTTGCTGCGGGTCACGCGACACCCGCCAGCCCTCCTTTGATTGGCTGCTGCGTTGGGCGGAGCTGGTCTGATGGAACGTGTGGCGGGAACCACGAGGCAGGGAGACGGAGTGTCCTGTAGGAGGACAAGAGAAAACGAGCGTGGTTGAAGTATCAGCGTACAGAGGGGGCTATGCTGGAGAGCGCTGCCGAGGTAGGAGAGAAGCTCCCATTGATTCCGGGGCGTGGCCTGGGTAAGGGCTTGTGTGTGTGGGACCTCGTCCAAGAAGACGTAAGGCGCCCGCCCCACCTGCCCTCCCCGAGGTCCTTTGGGTGTCCCCGGACCTAGCTTTTCCCCTGCGCTGCTGCATCGGTCAATCGGAGTGATTTTATTGAAAATATGCTGCCTGTTCACCATGAGACTCCAACCCTGGCCATGGAGCCTTGGTGGTTTGGCAGGCGGACTGCCCCCAACTGCCCACCATGGCTCCAAGTGAGGAAAACCCAAGTCTGAATACAGCCTCGGACGCCTGGAACCTGTGTGACCCCAGCTGGGCAAGTCACTAAGCCCCTGAGGGACTCCGTTTCCCAGCTGTGAAATGGGGATGGGCAAGACCCTTACTAGCTGTGTGACTCTGGACAAGCCCCCTTAACCCTGTTTGCCTCAGTTTCCTCATCTGTAAAATGAGGTGGAGAAGGAAATGGCAAACCACTCCCTTATCACTGCCAAGTCAGGCACAACGGAAAACATCTGAAAAAAATGACGATAAGAAAAGCACCTAGCTCCCAGGGTGGTTGTGAGGAGCAAATGAAATAATATTTATTAAGTGCTTTGCCCAGTGCCTGGCACATAGTAGGTGCTTAATAAATGCTCATTCCCTTCGCCCCCTTTCAGTACCCACAAACACTGAAACAAATTGCAGTCTTCCTGAGAATCTCCATTTGTGCCCCAAATGCCTAGCTACCTGAGGGAAAGGCTGTCTGGTTTTCCTTGATATTCCTTGATTTGCCAACCCTCTGTTTTTTTTCAGACTTCATAAAATTGGCATCGTCTCTTCTCTGCCCTACCCCACCTCTTTCTGCCACTGCTAGCAGTGGACTGCTTATATATCCCTACCTCTCATTGTGTCCTCAGATGAGTATGATTAAATGTCCAAGGAGAATGCATACTATTAAAAGCAACTCATGGTCCCTGAAAAAATATTCCTTACTTAAGGAAGGAACAGAGTGGAGCTTCTCTCTCACTATACCTTGATGAGTGGATATTGCTCCTTATACAGCTTTCTATTTAGAAACAACTCTGTTTGTATAACCCCCATCTTCTGTATTTCTACTCTCTCATTTTTTATTATTAAGGACACTCGCCTTGAAAAAAAAGATGGTGTTTTTTTAAGTGATCCTCTCTTCCTGCTGCCTGTTCCCCACCTAAGTATATCACATTTGATTGTTATGCCACAGACTTATATCTGCTCAGCTTTATGCAGTAGTATATAGCATCAATCTGTTTGCCCATCTATCTTTCTTCCTATCTTTATACACACACACACATACGGTCTCATAAATGTCTCTAGTGGAAATGTATATGTGGTAATGCTTTAAAAGACAGCTAATGTCTCTCTGAAAAGTCTGAACAATGTTCCCTTTTGTGCTTTTGGTAATACGGGAAATAATACTTAGCATTTCTCTAGTACTCTATATCTTCAAACTAATTAATCCTTATAGCTCCCTTGTGGGCCATAGAACTATTATTAACCCCATTTTAAAGATGAGGAGACTGAGACAAAGGGAGGTTAAGCGACTTGCCCAAGGCCACGTGGAGCATTGGTGGCTGCAGTGGGGATTAAAATTCAGTCTTGCAAGCTCCCCACGCTGTGATTAGACCATCAGACCATGTCACTATGTATCAAACCTCTTTTTAGTACATGTGGAATACTGTGCTTAATATTGCAAAAGGAAATTGATAGAAAGGTCAAACATAAAAAGTACAAAGGGGAGCTCCTCTCTTACTATGCGAGTAATGAGGTAGATTTTTCACAGTTTGATTTAAGAACCACTCAGTCTATGAAATACCTTTTTAATTTTGGTTCGGCTTTCTGTGTTCTTTTTCTTTGAGACTCAGAGTATCTGCCTGGTTCTAGGAGCTGCCTTCCTCCACCACCAAATTCTCCTTCTCCTGCTGTTTACTCCCTGATTCCCAAAATGCATCCTCTTGAGTTGCTGAGGAAATGATTATGGCACCACAGACGGAAGATTATATAACCTCAGATCAGGGATAACTAGCAGAAGGGGATAGATTCCTAGTGAATAGCAATCTTGCTTTGTGCAAATCTGAATAGGAGAAAAGAGAGAATGGAGGAAAAATACAGGCACTCTATGATCTAAAAGGAAATTGGTTTTAAATAGGCTGTTTTTCAGAAGATTTCTGATAGAGACTGTTGGTCCTTCTTGAAAATTATGGAAAGCATGGAAATAGTTACCTTCACCTTATAAACTTTTAAAAATAATTTTTCTGTGTATATAGAAATAATGTGTATGTTTAATGACCATATGTAAAATGAGAATGTTGGACAAAGATTATTGCTTTGAGGAAACCCATGAAATTTAACACATGGAATTTAACAAAAAAATGGAATTTAACCATGGAATTTAACCAAAAAAAAAATATCTGTTCAACAACACCTTCTTTGAGGGCATGTTATTCAACAAATAACTCAAAATCATCAAATAATTTTTAAATTTCTACTGTGTTTAAGTCATGTCACTGGGGATATAGTATGGGCAATGTAACGTGCACAAATTATAACATACATTGGAACAACTGATTTACAGGTGGAAGGGACTTCATAACTAATCTAGTCCAATTTCTCATTTTACAGATGAAGAAATTAAGGCCTGGACAGGTTAAGCTAGTAGCAGAGCTAGGTTTTTAACCAATCTAGTACTCTTTTTCTTTTAGCATACTGCTTTGCATATAAATTGGAATATGAAGAGTACAAAGGAAAAATACAAACAAAATACTATCACAAAAATTAAAAAAAGGAGAGAAATAACTTCCACCTGGCACATGCAAGAGAGGCTTTCCTCTTGAAGGGTATCAAAGTCTCTAATTGTAGACTTAATGTATAAGTAGGTAGATATGTTTTCTTCCAGGTCTAGGGGTATGGGTTAATAAGTGTTAGAGAATCTCCTGAGACTTATCAAACCTGATAATTGCTATCCAGTTCACATAAGTACTAAAGGTACTATCAGAAGAAACCTAGAACTAAGGACTATGAAATCCTGGACAAGAAACTAAACATCTTAAGGACACAGTATTGTTTTCATCACTACTACAAGTTAAAGGCAAGGGTTTCAGAAGGAAAAAATAAAACATTGTATTGGAAAAGTAAAAATCTGCCTAAGAAACTGGTGTCTGAGAATGAGATTTATATTGCTAGATGATAGCTTGATACAAAAGTTATGGGCTCTAGGCCAAGGATGGAGTATATTTAATGAGAGCCAGTAAAATCTTTATTTGTCTAGAGACCTGTGAATCTACTCAAGAGTGTTTTAAAGTGAAAATTGAGGGCATGGGGGAAAAAAATCTTCAAATGTAGTTACCAAACAAGATACCACCCAAGGAAGCAGCTATGACATGAGGAAAAATATCAGTAGACAGCAATAGTATTTCTCAGGAAACAATCCCCAGGAAGCCAGACAGTAATAAAAATTCATAGCTTAAGAGGGCTATACCCAAAAGCACTTAGTATGTATAACAGAGTGAACTAGAGATCTTAATGCTAGGAAGCAAATTTGAACTTATTTTATTTTTCCTGAAATTTGGTAGGATGTGATATATGACTTTAATATGACTATGTATTAGTATATTCCAAATATGTTATATACAAGGGGCAGTGGAGTTAGACTGAGTTTTAAGAATTTTTGCTTATGTGAGAATCTACCAGCTGGAGGTAAAAGGCACATGGTGGAGAGCATTTAGGTGAAAATCACTGGTGGAAGAAAATGATAACAATATGAATAGTTCAAGTGTAATGTAGACCACTAGGCCAGAAGGAAAAAAAAGATGATGACTTCAAGAAAGAGATCACAAACGTGACATGAAGGTCATGATATAATAGTGATAGATGATTCCAACAGTAATGGTATCTTTCAGCTGAAAAGCATTGTTTCTTTAATGAAAATTTTATTAGAGAAGGCAGAGGAATCATCAAACAAAATTATAATTATGGACTTGATATTCACAAATATGTGGGAACCAAATGCTGAAGTTATTGGCAGCTGGATGGCTCAGTGGATAGATTTCTGGGGCTGGAGTCAGGAAGACCTGAGTTCACATCTAACCTCAGATACTTACTAGCAGCATCACCCTGGGCAAGCCACGTCACTTCTGTTTGCCATAATCCACTGGAGAAGGAAAAGGCAAACCACTCTAATATCTTTACCTAGAAAGTCCCATGGACATTATGGTCCATAGGGACATGAAGAATCAGACACAACTGAACAACAGCATACCAAAGTGGAAATGATGACAATATTGATAAGATTTAAACTGTCTACCTTAGAGTTTATGATACATATGAAAGAGAAAAATGGGTCAGTCTAACATGCACTTTAGATTTTAGGAAAACAGATTTCAAAGAGTTCAAAGAAGAGATGATTAAGATCCACAGTCTAGAATTCTAGAGAGTAACTTGGCCCAAGAGGGATAGGATGCTTTCAAGAAAGATGTTCTTTATAACACAGATTATTATAGTGAGAAACAAAAGTGGAGCTGCCTAAAGATACTGATGAGGACACATAGGGAACTCATTTGCCAACTCAGTTACATCTTCTTGCTTCTATCTTCTTTAAATAACCTTTTAAAATCTGAGAATGAGTACATTACAAGTTCATGATCCTGTAGGAATAGTGTCAGGCACACTAACGTTCAGAACAACCTGATACAGAGGGCAATTACTAAGGAAAAGAAAAATTATTTTTTAGTTTAATACATTGGCTGCAAAAGACAGGGTCAAGAAAGGCTAGGACTGCTTCTCAGGGTTGATAGAACAAAAATGATTTGAAATAGAAGGGCATGATACTCAACACTTTTTTTGTTTCTTTTTCTTCTGTGATTTGTTTGTTTTACTAAGAAGGATGATCTTCAGAATGGCAATGACAGAACAAAATATTTAGCGGGGGAACTTAAAGTCAAGATAAGGGAGATGTCAGAGGAGCAATACTCAGTTTTATAAAATGAGATCATATTATCAGACCTGCATGAACTACATCATAGAATATAGGATGAATATTGTTTCTGTGTGTGTTCGTCCTTCATTTTTGAAGAAGACCATGACATCAGAGGAGTGATGACATGACTTGCACTCGACTTTGTTTTGAATGAGGGAAGGCTGTGCAAGGTCACCAGACTCACTTTCTCCTCCTGAGCCATCTGGATCCAGTGACCAGATATTCATTAGGACAACTGTTCATGGTCCAGGATGCAGTGGGAGACCTTGGCCTTTTTTAGGCTGGCCTTTTCAGGTAATTATTTAGAGGGAGGCCCATTGAGTGAATAAGCCTCTTGGTGAATTCTTGTCCCAGTTCTTTGAAAAATAAATGTTAATTTAGAAAATGAATATTTAGTGGTTCGCAGGTTCTATATAAGTCATCAGTGGGATGTGGTAGCTGGAAAAACTCATATGTGATTTTAGGTTGCATTCATCAGAGGCACTGTCCTTTATCCCAGTATGTGCAACAGCACTGGAAGAAGGAAAATGTCCTGCTTTTTTAAATAAGGCAGGAAAGTAGATTGGTAGAGATTAATGTTGATTCATGAAAAAAAAGCTAATATATTACTAAAATAGTATTTAATGTGCTACTATTGTTACTACCAATATTATTGCTTATTTATGAGTATTTAGAAAGTGAAATAGTAAACATTCAGAAGTAAGTGCATTAGTCAACTATCTAAACCTGTAAATTGTAGAAGATCTACACTGGCAGAGAATATTTCCTCTTTGAGGAATTTCCTGTGCCAATGAGATCACAGTTTCACTCTATATTCTCTTCTCCTCTTAATTTTTTTCACATTCTAGGTAAATAATAATGAAAGAAAATTTTTGTTCCATACTCTAGGACTGGGTAGATGTTGACATTACAGAATTGAGCTATTTGATAGTATATGAGAGATGAGGAAGAGAGAAGAATAAAAGAAAATGACAAAGTTTCAAGTTTGGGTGACTGGAAAGATGGTGACTCCATCAAAAGACGCAGAATAGTTATAAAGAAAATAGATGATACATGTTCATCTTCACAACTCTTACAATTTTCTTACATCAGTAATTCGAGACCTTTCTAGAAAGTATTTAGCTTTCCTTAAAATGATAAGTAGTATTTATTTAAAACTATGAGCATTATCTGTAACAAGGATAAGCTAGAAACTTTCCCGATAAGATCAGAGGTGAAGCAGGAATGCACATTATTGCTATTGTTATTCAATATTGTACTAGAAATGCTAACTACAGCAATAAGTGTAGAAAAACAAATTGAGTCTACTTGTTAAGACAAACTTAGGAACCATATAAACACAATTACAAAACACTTTTCATGCAAAGTCAGATATAAACAATCAGAAAAAAGCTATGAATTGCTCATGAGTAGGCCAAGCCAATATAATTAAAATGACAATTCTATCTAAGTTATGTCAAGACTATCAAGGGTATCAATGGAAAAAAATGTGAAGGAAGGTGACCTAGCCATACCAGATATCAAACTGTATTACAAGGTAGTGATCATCAAAACAGTCTTTTACTGGCTGAGAAACAGAGTGGTGGATCAGTGGAATAGATTAGGTACACAATACATACTAGTAAATAACCATGGTAATCTATAGTTTGACAAATGCATGTTTCCAGGCTTTTGGGGCAAGACTTTCTGTTTGACAAAAAACTGCTCAGAAGACTAGAAAGCAGTTTTGCAGAAACTAAGTATAGACTAACATCTCACAGCACATAACAAGATAAGGTCAAAATGAGTGCATAATTTAGATATAAAGGGTGATACCATAAGTATATTAAGGAAACACCTAATAGTTTACCTATCATATCTGTGGATTAAGGAAAAATATGTGATCAAACAAGAGATAGACAGCATTATGGATTGTTGAATGGACAATTTTAATACATTGAATTAAAAAAAGTTTTGCACAAAGAAAACCAATGAAACCAAGATTAGAAGAAAAACAGAAAACTAGGGATAAAGTTTACAGCAAATTGATAAAAAACTCATTTATCAAATATGTAGAGAACTGAGTCAGATTTTTGAAACTATAAGTCATTCCTCAGTTGACAAATGATCAAAGGATATGAACAGGTAGTTTTAAAACAAAGAAATTAAAGCTATATATTATTATAATATGTTCTCAATCACTATTGATTAGAGAAATGCAAATTAAAACAACTTTAAATTATCACCTCACACCCATCAGATTGACTAATTTAACAAAAAAGGGACATGACAAATTTTGAAGGCAATGTGGGAAAATTGGGACACTAATACATTACTGGTTGCGCTGTGAACTGATCCAACCCTTCTGGAGAACAGTTTGGAACTGGGCCATAAAACTCTGTGTACCCTTTGATCCAGTCATACCTCTAAGTGTGTATTCCAACGAGATTAAACAAAAAAGGAAAAGGACCTGTACGCACAAAAAAATAGCAACTCTTTTTGTGGTGGCAAAGAATTGGAAATTAAGAGATGCCCATCAACTGGGGAATAGCTGAATAAGTTGTTATATATGATTGTGATGGAATACTATTGTGCTAAAAGAAATGATGAGCAGGATACTTTCAGAAAAACCTGAAAAGCCTTACATGAACAGATGCAAATGAAATGAACAGAATCAAGAGAACATTGTATACAGTGACAACAATATTGTACAATGATCAACTGTAAATGACTTAGCCATTCTTAGCAATACAATGATCTAAGATTATTCTGAAGGACTTGTGACAAAAAATGCTATCCACCTCCGAGAGGGGAAAATTATGGAATCAGAATGCAGATTGAAACATACTTTAAAAAAAAACTTTCTTTTTATTCTTTTTAATCTGTGTTTTGTTTCACAACTTGGCTAATATGGAAATATCCTTTCATGATTATACATGTATAACCTAAATCAAATTGCTTGCCTTCTCAGTGAAGGGGTAAGGAAGTGAGGGAGGGATAGAATTTGAAACTCAAAATTTTAAGTAATGAATGTTAAAAATTATTTTTACATGTAATTGGAAAAAATAAAATATTTTTAAAAGAATTTGAGGCCTCCTGAGGGGCCTCAAGTATTTAGTCATTCCCAAAGGCTTATGACACAGCTTAGTGGTACAATATATAAAGTGGAACTTGGAGGCAGGAAGCTGTGAGTTTGAATCCTTTTCTAATCCGTTACTAGCTGTATGACCCTGGTGGGCACATCCGGTAGCCTCTCCCAACCTCAAGATCCATGTCTGACAATGAGGGTCATGATAGTATCTACTCGTAATTATCCAAATAAGATATCATTAAAGCACATTGTAAATGTTCATGTGCAATGCAAATGTCAGCGACTATTATTACAGTTGCCATCGTTATTATCATTTGAGTCCTTAAAAAGTGAGTTATAATCAGTTACTCCTTCTTGGAGTATCTTCTAAAGTGAAGTATTTCATGAAACAACATGACTTTAATCCAGAAGTTATGGCCACTCTACTTCTATAATAGTCTGAAGGATGACCAAGATACCAGTTTTAGTTGGAAGATATCTGAGTAAAGGAAGCAGATAGTCCCTAGGTGAATCTGAATAAGTGATAATTTTGTGTTAAAGCTTGAGATTTGGGTATAATAAAATGTATATAAGAAGTGCAAATGACAGTCAGTCAGTCAATCATCATTTATAAAGAATCTCCCATGTAGTAGCCTCTGTGCTAAGCATTGGGGAATACAATTAATCCCAAAAGGCATCTTTGCTCTCAAGGACCTCATAGTCTAATGGGGTTGGAGACAACATGCAAACAACTGTGTACATACAAGATATAGACCAGAGAAATTAGATATAATCAGTAGAGGGAAAGCACTAGCATTAATGGAAGTCTTCTTGAATTGAGACTTGAAGGAATCCAGGGACGCTATGAGGCAGAGACGTGGAAGGAGAGTTCCAGACATGGAGGACAACTAGTTAATATACTTAGTGCTGGGAAGTTAGAAAGGGGAAGGAAAGGGAAGAAATGAGCACTTATATAGCTTCTTCTCTGTGCTAGGCACTGTGGCAAGTGCCGTAGTGTCATGTAGGACAGCTATTGAAAAGGAAACATGGGATATTTTTATAGTTATATAAAGCAGAGCCTGTTCAGGGGACTCAGAACGCTGACACTTTACACTCCCTATTCCTGTACCATCTCCTGCCTCCTACCTGGAAGACAACAGAGTCCAAATCTCTTCCTGTTCCTGCTCCCTATGAGTCGAGCCTTATAGCCCACACCACCACTTCTGGGCACTAGACTTATGCTCAAGTGAGTACTTTGAATAGTCTAATTTCCTTCCTCCATTAACAGGTTTCTTCTCCCTCTCCACTAAGATATTACTTAGATTCATTCCTCAATAGTTTTCATACTTTGATCTCCTTATTCTCTCTCTGTCACAGTATTACTGAATTCCCATCTATTGATAAAGAGACAGTTTTTTGCTCCTCCCCACTGTATATTAGAAAATAAAAAATGAATAATTAGGAAAATAGCTTCCCATTTTATCTGTTATTATTTCTACATGCCTCTTTAGAAATTTGAGCTAGCTAGCTAGATACAATAACTAGAGCATTAAACCTGGGGTCAGTGGAATCTGAGTTCAAATCCCTCTTCTGACATTTACTAGCTTTGTAACCCAGGGTGAGTTACTTCAGCTTTGCCTGCTTCAGTTTCCTTAAGTGTAAAATGGGGCTAGTCATAGCCCCTAACTTCCAAAGTTGATGTGAGGATCAGATGACATCTTATTGTAAAAAACAGTTTACATACCTTAAAACTATATGTATTGAATTATTATTAACATCATATATATTGTTCTTTACATTTGACAGTCCCAGAGTACTCTCATTTTAGATGTGTCATTAATAAGGACCCTCATAGACATAGTTTAGGAACAGTTCCTACGATATGATATCCCTGAAGACTGTCAATTCAGCACCATACTGAATCACATTTGGAACCTAATTTCTGAAACAGAACATGATGAAAAGGACACCTGCAGTGTTACCTGTTCCTCATGTTGATGACTTACACAGAGTTGATTTGGTTATACAGCTCTAATGACTTAGAAGGAGATATTCACTCAACAATATCTTAGGATATCGAAAGTTAAATGGTAAAATAAGTTGGACTTTGTCTTTATAGAGAGAACTCTGTTATTCCATCCTCAATTACTCTGAAGTTCATCTTGGGGAAAATTAAACTGATTGTATTTAAAAAAAAATAACTAGGCCTAGAGAGTCTCTGTATAGATGACATAGAGATCAACCTAAGTTTAAGTTTGAGTCTGAGTCTTCAAAGAAAGAAACTTCTGAAGTCACCCACTCCAACTCATTCCTGAACATGAATCCCTGGCAAGTCATCATCCAAACTCATATTGACCTCCACCAGCAATGGAAAAGCCATTTACTACTGAGGCAGATTAATTTAGTTTTGCTCAACTCAGAATGTTTTACCATAGTTAGAGTCAAATCTCAGTATTCTCTATATTCCATCCATTACTCTCAACTAGACCTTCTGAGTTCAAGCAAAACCAGGCAAATTCGTCTGTGTTGCCTTATTTTGGAATGCTGTTTATAGCAGCTATGGTGGACATGCACACACATATATGTGTGTATACACATAGATATATATGCATTTATGTATATACATCTATATTCTTAGGTAAGAGGACAGCCTAATGAAAAGAGAACAAATAGAGAGTTAAATTTTTCCATGGTGGCCAAACCAATGCTTGCTTGCTGATTTTTCTTGCTTTTGGCTGCAAAGGTGGCAAATCAGTGAATACCAGACACAGGAAGTGCAGGTGACAAGGGACTCTCAGTCTGAGGGAAGGGACAGAGGCTGCCCTTGATGGGACATGCAGGCTAGGGAAGGAGCAATGCTTACTCACTTCAGCTTGCAGTGTTAACTACATTTTTCACAAGTCACCAGTGCACACTTTTCATTTTTGGATAGCTGGTTTTCCCTTAAGGACTAAGACAATCTCCCTTTGATATAACAGACTGTACTTCTATATTAATGTGTCAAGTTGCTGTGAAATTTACTGCCTCACTGGGCCCATTAGACTGCCGAGATTCAACTCCGTCTTCGGCTCATCTCAGTCTATCAGAACTCGATCGTCTTTCTCAGAACAGCCTGTCCCTATGTGCCACTGTACCGAGGAAAAGCTCTTAATGGAATGAGTGCAAATGAATTCTTCAGGTCCTGGGAACCTTGGTGGCAGAAGGATGTCCTCTCCCTGAAATCCTGGGTAAGACCCTTGAGTCCTAAAACCTGCAGAGGGTATGCACAGTAAAGGGGCTTTTTTCATCTGACTTTTCCAGCCCATTGCAAAGAAACTACTGCTAGGTTTATTGCTACTTATCCAACAACTGTTTATCACCATTGTAACTGAGAATTATGTCCAAATTCATCTAGGAATCCCCCATCCCTTGACTTTAAAATTTTAACCTTATCCAGTTCAACATTATCTCCTCACCACATATACGGAGTAGATCAGACATATTCAGGGATGGTAATTTGTAGAATTTCATTTGTTCTACAAATGAACTATTCACATACAAAAATGTTTGTTATAAGTTTATTGGTTGAATTTTTAGAATACTCTTGTCATATTGTGGGGAATTCCAGGGTCTTGATGGAACCACCTCCCTCCTATTCCCTAAGGTATTGGGGGAAAGATACACTTTGCTGCACTGCTAATAGAAACCATGATGATCAATGGTCTTGTGAGTACAGCTCCTGAGAAACCAGTTGGCGTCATTATTCATTTTTCTACCCTGTAGAACAGTGTGGTCAAAGGAATCTTGCTTTTTAGGTTTGTTGGTACCACTTCAGAAGGAAGTAGCTCATTTTGCTATTTTAATCTCAAATCGAGTCTAGAGCTGAGGATTTTGTGCACTTGTGTGGTTGGGCTTGAGTGAGTGGGGGCGCGAAATTCTGGAATTCTACCGAGAAACATCCATTAAATCTGGACAGTCTCTGCAGGGTGAGGCACAACTGTATCTTAGAAATCTCGCCTCTTCACAGCCATGCATCAATTGTTGTCGGTTCTTGAATATGGTAATATTGCATATGATAATGCTCCCTAATGGTTGTTCCAGATAGTGTTAGTATATAATACAGCAGGATATGTCATTTGGTGTTGTTAGTAAGCTCAGAGGAACACTGTTGTTTTCTTTATTCAAAAATCATCTGGATTGTGGTGGCACAGAGATGGCAGAGCTTCTCGTACAATTTTATTTTTAACATTCTGAACTGTTGTAAGCCTAGTGAACTGCTTAATATGTTACATTCAACAAGGACGGCGTATACACCACTGAGCCTTTGAAACTGTCATACCTTAAAATGAATACAAGTTGTGGACAAAAGCTTTTTGTTATAAAGCTCACAAGTGCAGAACCAGTTACCATTAAGACTTAAGAATGAACCAGGTGTTTTGTTTTGGGTTTCTCTTTTTTTCCCCATTTCTCACTTGGAGATGGATACAGAACCTCCTGCTCTGTCTCCAACAGAAATTACTGCTATTGTTTTCCTTGAGCCCCCTCACTTAGCTTTTGGATTGGTTGCTGGCACCAGATTTGCAGCCTCTGGGTGGTGACTGATAACAGAGCTTTGAACTAGATTGGTGAAATCCACAAGCCCAGTATAATCTAATTGCATTTGCGGAATTAACCACCTAGGTATCAAGATAGAAGCTGTGTGGTACAGGTGCACATTTGTGGCCGCTGTCATGGCAGAGAATGAAGAACTGCAAACACAAGAAACCCAGGACGTGCCTATGCATGTGCATGTGAGCACAACACACCCACTGCTGATGCTTGCACTGTTCTGCATGTATATAACCCACTTGTCTCATTTCACACATTTCCAAGTGGATGCAGCTTAGATCCCGTGATTGACAATTTGGAACAACATGTTAACCCAGTTCGCCAGTCTATCAGCAAATAGCATTTTCTAGCCCACTGCCTCTCTTGATGGACTGTATAGAGGAATGGGGGCAGTGCGGGTGAAATGCCTGGAGAAGAGCTCCATAGAAGCTTCTGAGGACAGTGATAGATAGGTGTTCAGGCACCTTCCTATGGGCATGATGGAGTGAAAAGACTAATCAATAGAGATTTCAGACCCCACTGTAAACCTGCATTGATTCCTTAATTATAAATTACAGTGAAAAGGCTGGGAAAGTGGGCCAGAGTTTTGCCATAGGTATAAAAGAAAAAAACAGGTCAAAGAGAAAGGCTCTTTCCAGGAGTGCAGAAAAAAAAGCCCAAGTACACTGACTAGATAAATCAAACCCAAGGAATATTGTTCACCATGTTACATGACCCATTAAGTGAGAGAAGCTCTAGCCTTCAACTCATACTTTATACTACAATTTGCATTTAAGAATTTCTAGTACATTCTTATAACTTATCCTGGGTATTGTCAGTTCTGTGGGTTGGTAATAATGACATTAATGTTATTTTTATCATTAATAGAAATTTTACTTTATGTAGCATTTTACAGACATCACCTATTTTGTGCCTTACAGTAACTCTATGTCATACACACGTCATTCATTCCCATTCTACAGAAGTGAAGAAACTAGAGCCTGGAGTGGCTAAGTCAGTTTCCCCAGAGACACACAGCTAGGGTATAAGGGAGTATTTGAACCTAGTTCTTCCTGTCTTTAGGTTCAGTACTCTAGCTTCTGTTGAGGCAGCTAGGTGACCCAGTGGATCAAGTACTGGGACTGAGGCCAGAAGACTCAGCCTTAGACACTTACTAGCTCTGTGACCCTGGGTAAGTCACTGAATTTTTCTTTGCTTCAGTTTTCTCAACTGTAAAATTGGTGTGATAACTTCAATATTCTAAAGTTGTTTGAGGATCAAATAAGTAATATTTGTAAAGCAATTAGCACGATGATTGGCACATAGTAGGTACTTGACAAATACTTGTTTCATTTCTTTCTATATGCCTTACACCATAAGCTATTGGGAACGAGTATGTTGGATATGGTTTGGGTGTTCCAAGTTTTTGTCCTGGTTACAATGTCATGAGACCTTCCCAAAGTTCTTTGCAAAATGAGGCATGGTTAGTCAATGAGCATTTATTAAGTACTTACTCTGTTTGAGACTCTGTGGTAAATTTTGACTATACACATGAAATCAAACAGATAGATAGTCCCTGCCCTCAAAGTGCTTACATTCTAATGAAGGAAAACACCACAGAAAAGAGAACAGAAAAGCAGGAGTGGGTAAGGGAAGTGAAAGGTAACCTACTGGCCAAATCTAAAGAATGGGAAGCACAGCCAGGAGAGGAATGAAGCCCAGCCAACCTAAGCCCATTGTCAGAATGGAGGCCCTGGTCAGACCCTTCCATTGAGAGAATGAGCTGGCATGCCAGAGTGGAGTTTGTGTGGAAAAGCTTCAGGAAAAGATGGATGTTATAGGGTAAGAAGATCTCAGAGACTGAGGGAAGTTCCAGGCTGAGAAGGCAACTGAAAAATGGTATTGAAGTTCATAAAGTCAGAAGCAGACTCAGAAGGCTAGTCTGTCTGCTGCAGTTCCATAAAGTAAAACACAGGTACAAAAGCATCCATTTAGAAAAGAACAAAATTATCGGGGCTTAATACACTGGTGTGCCTGAAGCATGCAAAATTAAAAAAAAAATTCCCTGAGGAGAAGGAGTGCAAATGAATTCCTTCACATCAAATCATTCTGGGAACTCTGCTTTCTATGTGCCTGTCACACTTGTTAGAGCAACTTGGGAGGGGTGCAGGAGACTCAATCATTCACAGCAATCAATTTACACTGTGCTTCTAAAAGGCAGTCTCCCCCTGTCAGTCAGCAAATAGTGTTTACTGAGTGTCTCCTGTGTACAAAACAGTATTGTGGGGGCCATAGAAGAAACTGAAGAGAGGGTCTTATTAGGTACCTTTTATTCCAAGATGAGGTCCTAACCACACATGCTTTGTATTCCAGAGGAAACTTTTTACTAATGAGTGTGTGTGTGTGTGTGTGTGTGTGTGTGTGCGCTAAGGTATGTATTCATAATTTAGATCAGAGTTAAAACTGAATGTAGAGATTAGGACACTTCTCTATTGTGCCCAGTTTATAGGTCGTTATAATTCTGCTAGCTCTCCTAGAAAGAACAAAGTTGGGTGCCTGCCTATTTGTGAAGAACACTTACTTAAAATGGAAACCTGCCTGTTAGGCTCTCTACTGTGAGTGCCTTTCCTTCCTAAGAAGAGTTTCTCTATTCCACAGCTCTGTCTTCTTTATAGGAGGCAGCTCTTGTTGTTCCCCCCAAAATGAGGGTGAAAGTATTTACACCAGGGATGGGGGAGGCCACAGGTTGCCTTCTACATCCTTGGGTGAAGCCTTTTGACTTGAGTCCAAAATTTTACAGAACAAGTCCTTTTATTAAGGGGATTTGTTCTGTGAAGTTTGGATTCAATGAAAGGCTGCACTTGAGGACCTAGAGCGCTACATGTAGCCTCAAGGCCATAGATTCCCCACCTCTGATATACCTTTGAGAAGGTACTAGCGGTAGTGGGTAAAGAAGAGGGTACTCATTTGTTACTAGAGCTAATAGGAGAAGTAAGGGGAAGAAAAGAGAAGAAGATTTATATAGCACTTACCATGTGCCGCACAATATGCTAAGCACTTTGCAAATAGTATATTACTTGATCCTCACAATAATCCTGTGAGGTAAGTGTTGTCATTATTCAGGAAAAGATGGATGTTATAGGGTAAGAAGACCTCAGAGACTGAGGGAAGTTCCAGGCTGAGAAGGCAACTGAAAAATGGTATTGAAGTTCATAAAGTCAGAAGCAGACTTACCCAAGGTCACACAAGAAGTAAATTTCTGAGGTCAAATTTGAACTCAAGTCTTCCTGCTACCAGGTCTTGCAGTCTATCCACTGTACCATCTTGCTGCCATGAATACAAGATATTGGAGAAGATGGAATTAACAGGACTTGGTCACTGGTTGAATTTGAGAGAAGGAAGCAGTCAATGATATCTTCCAGTATTTCAAGCATGGAAAAATTCATTTAATAGTGGTACTACCGAAAGAAAAGTAAAGACAGAAATAGGTGTGAGTTTTCGTAGGAAGATAAGAGCAGTTTATACCATTTTTGGTTTTGAGATTCATGGAAACTTCTAGGTCGAGAAATTCCATAGGCAATTGAAGATTCAGTTTTGGAGCTTCGAAGAGGGTAGAGTTGGAGAGTCACCAACATAGACATGGCAGTTGGCTCTGGACATTTTCTCTGACTGTCCTCCAAGCCTTGAATGCTCTCTCTCCTCTGCTGCAACTACTAACCTCTCTGGCTTCCTTTAAGTCCCACCTTCTATAGGAAGCCTTCCCTAATTTTTCTTAATTTGAATGCTTTCTCTCTTTTGATTCTTTCCTATTCATCCTATATATAGCTTGCTTTGTATATGTTTGTATGTTGTCTCCACCATTAAATTCCATTAAGTTCCATGAGGGCAGTGACCCCTCCCCTTTGAAGCTTTTTGCATTCCCAGCATTTAGCATGGTGCCTGGAACATAGTAGGCACTTAATAAATGAATAAATAAAAGGTGTCACTCCTCTACTTAAGAATCTTCAGTAGCTTCTTATTTCTGAAAGATAAAATACAAATTCCTCTGTTTGGCACTTAAAACCCTTTAGGCTGCGGGTCTGATTGGCCTTTCTAGACTGACTTGGCATTATTCTTCCTTCAATACTCTGTTCCACCCAAACTGGTTCACTTACTTCTCCCCTTACATGACATCCCATCACTCATCTCCATATCTTCATTCAATTAGTGTTTAGAATGCCCTCCCTTCTCACAAAATCTCACAAAATTAACTTTTCTTTGTACATGGTTTCCCTCTCTAATAGAACGTGAGCTTCTGGTGCCTTTGCATTTGTATCTCTAGTACTTCAAAAGTAGAGGGCATTAGAAAAAAAAAGCTTTTTTGTTGAACTATTGGGTGAACCTGCCCTCTTTGTAACTTTCACATGTTGCTTCTGGCTCTGTCCTTCAAGGGTCTAGCAGACCAGTCAGAATATCTAGTGTCTGAGCTCTAACTTTATTAGTATAGCTCTGGAGAAGTCTCAGCTTTTGTGAACATCGGTTTCCTTCCTGTAAAATGGGTGTCATGATATGTTGGAGAATAGTATAGAGGAGATTCATATGACAACAAGATTTGACTCTCAACGATTCTAAAACTGAGCCAATCATGTTTTCAGCTCTGGAGGCAAACTAAAAGAGTAGCAGCTGCATAGGCAGTAAATGATAAAGAGCTCTAGTTTTTCCTTTTTCTTTTTAAATCAAATTAACTAATGGTTTGTCTGTTTTGTAAAGCTACTTTTTTAAAAGCTACTTTTATCAATAATCTTTTTGTTTGCTTGTTTTAAATGTTGCTAATGTCCCTCAACTTTCACACTCAGTTTGTAGATTTTTTTCCTCTTTTTTGTCGAAGTGTTTAAAGAAATAAGATTTCCACCAGGTATCGCTTTGGCTACATCCGCAAGGTTTTGTATGTTGCCTTGTTACCATTATCCTTAATGAAATAATCTCATTTCTTTGAGTTGTTCTTTTATCCACCAATTTTTTAGGATTAGGTTTTTGAGTATCCACTTGACTTTTAATACCTCTTATGGTGGCTCATTATTTAATGTAATTTTATCACATTGTGGTCAGTAAAAAATGTGTTTAATATTTCTGCTTTTCTACATTTATGAGGTTTTTACATCCTAATCAATTAAAATCAATTTCTTTGCTGATGCACTTGGCATCAACTGAAGATTCCCTTCTCACCTTGGAAGCCAGTCTCAACCTTCAAGCCCCTGTCCAAATCATCTAGAGACTGTGATTGTGCAAATGGACAATTACGCCTTTGGTTGTGGACATATTCCAGTAAGAAAACTGACTCATCTATCCATCTAGATTAATTTTTATGGTTCAGCCTTCTCTCTAGTTAAAAAAAAATTTCTGCTTTATCCTTTCAAATGTCTAAATTCTTGAAATTTTGGTGTATGCTGTACTCTGATACTAAATATCAAGACTGACCAGAGAGACCTTAAGTCAAGTTAGTCCTACTAGGCATCTCTGAGGAGAAATATTTTGGAAAAATTGCATTGACATTGGCTGCAAGGAGGTATAAAAGGATTTTGGCATTACACAAAGTATATTATACATGCAGAAAGAGTACTGACACCTTCCTGAGGCAGTTGCACAAGTATAGTTATTTATGTGTGTATATACATGTATATATATGTATTGTATATGTATATATGCATATATGTATACAAGTATATATT
>CM053771.1:148009812-148045218 GCA_028658325.1 Potorous gilbertii | reverse complement strand
CTCTCACCCAAGATTGAACTATGAAATTAGTCAATAATGGTAAATAAACACTTATTAAGTGACTACTATATGCCCAGCACTACAGTAATAAAAAATCAGGCATCCATTCACCATGACTGGTGAAAGGAAAGTCTCTTTTCTAACACTGAAGAGTCAGAAAGCAGTTAGCCAAGTTAGAGAGCCTAAAACATTCCAGTTCATGGGGTTACTTTGCTTCTTATAAAACTTGATATTGATTTCTCTTCACTGCAGTATGTGCATGACTGGGGAATGCCAAGATTTTTTACAGTACAAAATTGTCCCTTCCAGTGCTCAAGGTCAACAGAGATGACAATTTTTTTTTGTTCCATGTGTTCCCATTTTTAATAGTAGACACTTTCTAAATCTGCTAAACTTGGACCAAGAGATCTTTCTGTGGTGAAATATGGCTCTGTGGAGCCCCTGAATTAAAGACAAGCCAGGTAGCTTTCACTATTGCTTGGGTTGCATTCTGTTACCACCACCACCTTGAAATAAATTGGGAGTTACTATACCAAAGAACCTGCTCCTAGGGCCACAACACTTCCCTTCTCATATTTCTTCTATTGTCTATGTTCTCCATATTTAAATCTCTCAAAAATGACATCATCACTCAAGATAGTTAATATAGATAGATAATTTTATGGCAATGCTAGAAACTCTGGGGGCAGGGGGAGCTATAGATACACAATTGGACCTTTCCAAACATTTGAAGTTATACTTTCCAATTCAAAGAAGTATTTCCTAGCTCTTCTGTACACACTAGGTAAGGATCAAAAACTTTCTTCTTAGTCACTAATACTCCAAATTAATTGAGCTAAATTTTGATCATAAGCCCTCCCTGAATTGAATCTCTTTTTTGTAGGCATTCGATCCTTTAGGTCAATTCCTTGAGGTTTTTAAATGTTTTTATAATCAATTTATAACCAACATTTATCCCATAAAACTTTCATGACCTGTACTTACCATTTATCCAATCTACTTTCCTAGGCTTATTATTAATTACTTCCTTTCATATATTACTTCTTGTTTTTCACAGATCAGATTCCATCTGCCTTTGCCATGCCTTCATACATTCCATACCTGAAAGTGATTCCTTCCTCACTAAATCCTCTCAGAATCCTTGTCATTGTTCAGTCATTTTTCAGTCGTGTCCAGCTCTTTCTTAGCACATTTAGAATTTTTTTTAAAATAAAAAAAAAGATACTGGAGTATTTTGCCATTTCCTCTCCAGCTCATTCACAGATGAAGAAACTGAGGTACACAGGATTAAGTCACTTGCCTAGAGTCACACAAATACTAAGTATCTGAGGCCAGATTTGAACTCAGGAAGGTGAGTCTTCTTGAGTTCAAACAGGCCTGGCACTCGACCCACTGTGCCACCTAGCTGCCCCCTTAGAATTCCTAATTTTCTTTAAAGTTCAGCCTGAGTGCCACCTTTTATATGAGATTTTTCTTTGTCCCCACCCAGCTATTAATTTCTTCCTACTAATATTAATTTCTGTCAATTTTGCATATGTGTGTATGGTATGTATGTATATATGTCTCTCTCTGTACATATGTGTATATATATACACACATATCTACATTATATATATACACACATATATATATACATACACACATATATACATATATATATATGTATATATATACATATATATATGTATATAAAATTTTGGATGCATCCCATTGTCTTCCCAAATAGAATGTAAGTCCCTTGATGGTAAGGACTGCTTTATTTTTGCCTTTATATTCCTGGCACCCAGCATATTGTTGTTGTTAGTCCTTCATTCTTGATTGGCAAGGATTTAATAAATATATACTGACTTACTGACTCATCCTCCACGATTTCCAGAAGTATTGTTTATCTGGGGAAAAAAAAGTGTTTGGTCTCTTCACAACTTGACCCCCACAGAACAACTGTCTGGGAATTCCATTCTTCCATTATGAGTCCCTACACTTCTCTTACCTGGTGCTTTCTCCTGGTTTGTTGTGTCTCCTTTGCTGTCATAAGATATTATGATATAAATAGTCAGTTAAATTTCAATTTCTCGAGCTCCAGCCGAATGTATAGAGTGTAAATTCTTTGAGGAAGGGGATGATTTCACTTTTGTCTTTGTATCCTGAACCTAGCGCACTGCCTGGCACATCAATATGTATTTAGCAGGTACTTGATAGATTGACTGATTCTATATAATCAATTCACATGTGATCTGGGACGAGGGAAGTATCATAATAAATCCCTCAAGCTGTTCTCTTCTTTTTTTGAAAATATAAGATTCCTTCTCCCATACGTGTGACCCTGATTTAAGGCAGTTTGATCCAAAGTGAATTAGCAAATCTGAGCAGAATTGTGTTATCTGAGGACCATTCCTAGGACAGTTTCAGACTCCTGTTACTAATCCCACACCTGATTAATCTTGTGAGTTTTCACAAGTCCATTTTTTTTAGGTCTCCATTAGAAAATAGAAATCACATTACACTCCTTGTTAGAACACACACACACAATTGTGTAAAAACTTATTGACATAGCTAAACATAAGGTACAATTCAAAGACTATCAGCACTCAGTGGAACATGGGTAGCTTTTTTACCTAGTGATTTAATAACTAGTCCTTTGTCAGTTTGCTTCAGGTACTTCCTTTGGTTTCCTCCTGGATAGAGAAATTGTATGGTATTATGGATATAGTGCTAGACTGGGTGATAGGAACATCTGGAGTCAAACCCCATCTAAAGCACTTACTAAAGCAGTTCACCTAACCTTTCTGAGCCGCAGTTTCCTCATCTGTAAAATGGAAGTTATAGTGCCAATAGGATCAATCAGACAAACTTGTTATGAGACCCAAATTAAATAAATATAGGAAACATTTTACAAATCTTTTTAAACAATTTCTTTATTTTTAACATTCTTTTTAAAAATTTTGACTTTCAAATTCACTCCCTTCCTTCCCTACTGCAAATTCAAACAATATATCAGTTATCCATGTAAAATCATACAAAACCTATTTCCTTATCAGCCAAAAAAGAAGCAAAAAGTGACAATTATACTTTAATTTGCACTCAGTTCATCAATTATCTCTCTGGAGGTAGATAGCATTTTTTCATCATGAGTCATTGGAATTGTCTTGGATCATTGTATTGATCAGAGCAGCTAGGTCTTTCACAGTTTATCATCATTATAATGTTGCTGTTACTGTGCCCAGCGACCTCCTGGTTCTACTCACTTCACTTTGCATCAGTTCATTTAGATCTTCCCATTCTTTTCTGAAACCATCCCCTTTGTCATTTCTTATAGCATAGTAGTATTACATCACTTGCATTCTGCTCAACTATTCCCCAAGTAATGAGCATCTCCTTAATTTCTAACTCTTTACTAACACAAAAGAGCTGCTGTACTTATATACATATATATTATATATCTGTCCTTTTCCTTTGATATTTGGGGAAAAGATTGTAATATTTCTGGGTCAAAGGGTATACCCAATGTGATAGTTCTTTGAGCCTAGTTCCAAATTATTCTTTGGAATTGTTAGAAGAGTTCACAACTCTACTTAGTATACCTAATTTCCTCTCATTTCCTACAGCACTTGTCATTTCTGATAGGAGAGAGGAGGTACCTCAGAGTTATTTTAATTTGCATTTCTCTAATAATTACTGATAAGAATTTTTCATATGACGACAGATAACCTTGATTTCTTCTTCTGACAAATCCTCTGATTATTTATCAATTGGAGAATGGCTCTTATTTTAATGAATTTGACTCAGTTCCCTGTATATTTGAGAAATGAGGTCTTTATCAGAGAAACATGGTATGAAAAATTTTGATATAATGTCATTGTCTATGGTACCAGTCAGCAAAAGGCAGTTTCCCTGATTATCACTTTCAATAAGGCGTATTTTTGCTTTTACTTTGTCTGGGATCAAGATTTCTGTCTTTTTTTTTTCAGCTGAAGCATAATAGATTTTTCTCCAACCTCTTATTTTAACTCTCTACATGTCTTTCTGTTTCAAGTGTTTCTATTTTATTTATAATTGTATTTTATTTCTCCCAATTACATGTCAAGACAGTTTTTAGCATTCATTTTTACAAGATTTTGAGTTCCAAGTTTTTCTTCCTCCCCTCTTCCGAAAATGTTATGCAATTTGATATAGGTTATACATGTACTATCATATGAAACATATTTCCATATCAGTCACAATTGTGAAAGAAGAAACAGATCAAAAGATAAAAACACTGAAAAAAATAGCATAAGTGGAGAAAAAGCTTTTGATCTGCACTCAAAGTCCATTATTTCTTTATCTGGATATGAATAACATTTTCCTTCATGAGTCCTTTATACTCATCTTGGATCATTGTGTTGCTGAAAAGAGCTGAATCATTCATAGTTGATCATCATGCAAAGTTACTGATATAATGTACAATGTTTTCCTGGTTCTGCTCATTTCACTTTGCATCAGTTCAGACAAGTATTTACACTTTTTTTGAAAATCTACTGTTCATCATTTCTTATTGCACATTAGTATTCCATTGCATTCATATACTGCTTATTCATCCATCTTCCAATTTGATAGATATTCCATCAGTTTTCAATATTTTGCTGCTATGAAAAAGGCTGCTATAAATATTTTTGCTCATGTAGGTCCTTTTCCATTTTTTATGAACTGTTTGGGATACCGACCTCGTAGTAGTATTGTTAGATCAGAGGGTATGCACAGTTTCATTGCCCTTTGGGCATAGCTCCAAATTGCTCTCCAGAGTGGTTGAATTAGTTCATAATAGTGCATTAGTGTCCCAATTTTCCCACATCCTCTCCAACATTTATTATTTTCCTTTTTTGGTCATCTTAGCCAATCTGATAGATGTGCAGGGTATTTCGGACTTGTTTTAATTTCCATTTCTCTCAACAAAAGTGATTTAGAGTATTTCTTCATGTGCCTATAAATATCTTTGATTTCTTCATTTGAAAACTACCTGTTCTATCTTTTGACCATTTATCAATTAGGGAATGGCTTGTATTTTTATAAAGTTGACTCAGTCCTCTATATATTTGAGAAATGGGGCCTTTATCAGAGCAACTTATAAAGATTGTTTCCCAGCTTTCTGCTTTCCTTCTAATCCCAGTTGCATTGATTATGTTTGTGCAAAACCTTTAAGATAATCAAAATTATCTATTTTATATTCCATAATGCTCTCTATATCTTGTTTGGTCATGAACCTGTCACTTAACTTCTGCTTTAAGAATTTGGATGCTATACCACTTGGTATACATATATTTAGTGTTATTGTTACTTCATTGTCTATGATATCTTTTTAGCAAGATGTAGTTTTCTTCCTTATCTCTTTTAATTACATCTATTTTTACTTTTCTCTGAGATCAGGACTGCTAGCCCTGCTTCAGCTGAAGCATAGTAGGTTCTGCTGCAGCTACTTACCTGAACTGTGTGTATCTCTCTGCTTCAAATGTGTTTTTTGTAAACAGCATGTTGCAAGATTTTGTTTTTTGCTCACCTCTACTAACCACTTCTATTTTGTGGTAGAATTCATCCCATTCCCATTCACAGTTATGATTCCTAATTGTGTGTATCCCACCAAATGATTTCTCCTCCTGTTTGTCCTCTCTTTATTTTAATCCTTTCCCTCCTCAGCAGTGTTTTGTTTCTGTCTACTGCCTCCCTGATCTGCCCTCTCTTCTGTCAGTTCCCTCCTCTCCCTTTACTTAATCTCCCCCACTCCTATTTTCCTGTTGAGTAAGATAAATTTCTGTATTTAACTGATTGCATATATTATTCCCAGTTTGAGCCAATATTAATGAGGGTGAGATTCAAGTGATGGCCGTTACCTACCCTCCCATCTTTCCCTCCACTGCAATAGTTTTTTTGAGCCTGTTTCTTGTGAAATAATTTATCCCATTCTACTATCCTTCTATATCCCTTCTTTCTGCACCCAGTTTATTTCTCTTTCTCCTCCCTTCATTTTTTCATCCCCTCAAATTCACCTTCTACCCCTACCCTATTTCTGTGTATATTCCTTATAGTTGTACTGTCAGTGGCACAATTTTTAAGAATTACAAGTAGCAACTTCCTATGTAGGGATGTAAACAGTTCAGTTCCATTGGATCCCTTAGGTTTTCTTTTCACTTTCTCCCTCTTTAGGCTTCTCTTGGATCTTGGTATCAGATATCAAAGTTTTGTTCAATTCTGGTCTTTTTCTTATGAAAGTTTGAAGTCCTATTCCATTGAATAATCATTTTTTCCCTTGAAGTAATATATTTGTTGGTTATAGTCCTAGCTGCTTTGCTTTCTGGAATATCACATTCCATGACCTCTGATCCTTTAATGTTGCACCTATTAGGTGCTCTTTAAACCTGGTTGTGGCTCCCTAATATTTGATATATTTCTTTGTGATCACTTGAAGCATTTTTTTGTCCTCGACCTGATAGTTCTGTAATTTGTCTATAATGTTTCTAAGAGTTTTTATTTTAAGATCTTTCCCAAAGTGAATGATGGATTCCTTCAATGCCTATTTTGCCTTCTGATTCCATGAGAGCAGGCAGTTTTCCTTGTTGATTTCTTGAAAGAAACTGTACTGGTCCTTCTTTTGATTAAGGCTTTCAGGTAGTCCAATGATTCTGACGCTGTCTCTCCTGGATCTGTTTTCTAGGTCAGTTGTTTTTTCCAGTGATGTATTTAACATTTTTTTCTAATATTTCATTCTTTTGAATTTATTTGATTTATTCTTGCTGTATCATGGAGTCATTAGCTTTGACTTGCCCAGTTCTAACTGTTAAGGAGTTATTTTCCTCAGTTTTTACACTTCCTTTTTCATTTGGCCAATTGTACTTTTTAAGTAGTTGTTTTCTTTTCCAGAGCTGTTCACTCTTTTATCCATAATTTTCTTGTATCATTCTCATTTCTTTTCCCAATTTTTCTTTTACATCTCATGTTTTTAAGCTCTTTTTTGAGCTGTTCCATGAATTCTTTATGTTGGGTAAGATAAATTTCTGTATTTAACTGATTGCCTATTTTTCTTTGGGTTTTGCCCATGGATATTCTGATATTGTTGTCCCTTCTGAGTTTGTATCTTGATCCTATCAGCAAGGTAACTTTCTGTGGTTGTTGCTTTTTGTTAATTTTTTTGACCTTTTTCCTTTCTTTTAAATTTGAACTCTGCTCTCAGGATGGAAGGGGCACTATTTCAGGCTTCTTGTACCAAGGGCTGCAGGCCCTGGCTGTTTACCTGGTGCTACATTGAGGGAATGGGGTTGGGGTGGCTGATACTGCTGGAGGCAGTAGGGGTCTGACAGCTTACCTGGGGCTGAGCTGGGGTCCTAGTGTTGGTATCTGGTATGTGCTGAGGCCAGTGAAGTGTTTCTGCCCTGCCCTGGAGCTACACTGAAGCATCTTGTGTTCTGGTTGCTTCTGTCTCCCTCTTTGCTCAAGGTTGTGCTGAAGCACATGATTGGGGCCTGGTCTGGCAGCTACCTGTTTGCTTAGGCACCCAAAGGGCTAGTATTTACCTGTTTGCCTGGGGCTATGCTGAAGTACACAGGCAGATGTTTGTTTACCCAAGGCTATGCTGAAGCATAGGGTTCCCAGAGCTAGAATCTGCCAATTCCCTTGGCTATGAGGCATGTGGGGGGTCCTACTGTTAGTGTTCCAAGTGAGTTTATTTTAAGCAGTGTAGTGGTGATTCTAATTACTAATTCATTCTGCTATATGTTTCTGTTTTATGAGTAAGCTCATTCCATTCCTATTCACAGTTATGATTACTAAGTATGTACTTCCCTCCATCCCATTTTCCTCTGTTTATCCTTCTCTCTTTTTTATCCTGCTCCTCCTCAAAAGTCAGCTTTGCTTCTGACCACCACTTCCCTTTATCTGCCTTTCCTTTTGTCAACTCCCCCTTTCTCTTATTCTTTTCTCTTATTTCCTCATTAGGTAAAATAAATTTCTATACCCAACAAACTGTGTGTGTCATATACACATACATATGTGTGTGTGTATGTATATATATATCTATATCTATATATAGATATAGATATAGATATATGTATGCATGTATGGTGTATATGGTTGTATCCTTCCCTCTTTGAACCTGTTCTGGTAGGAGTGATGTTCAAATCGTGTCTGCCCTCCACCTCTCATTTTCTCCCCCATCATACAAACTCTTCTTTGTGCATCACTTTTATGTGAGAAAAATTTCCAATTCCACCTCTCCTTCAGCCTTCTCTCTTCCTCTCCCTTTTCTTATCCCTTCATTTTTTTGAGATCCTCCCAACATCATCAACTCACACCCATGGCCTCTGTCAATGTAGATTCCTTCTACCTTCCCTAATAATTATAAAGTTCTTAGGAGTTACATATATTATCTTTCCATCTAGGAAAATATAAATAGATTAATCCTACTGAACCCCTTATGATTTCTCTTTCATGTTTACCTTTTTATGTTTCTCTTGATTCTTATGTTTGAAGATATTTTCTATTCAGGTTTAGTCTTTTTGTCAGGAATGCTTGTCCTCTAATTAGAGGAATGCTTGAAAGTCCTCTAATTCATATACTGAAGAAAACAATTTGATAAAAATTAGAATTGGGCAAGTAGAAGCTAATGACTCTATGAGACATTGAGAATCAGTCAAACAAAATCTAAAGAATGAAAAGATAGAATAAAATGTAAAATACCTAATTGGAAAAACAACTGACCTGGAAAATAAATCCAGGAGAGGAAATCTAAGAATTATTAGCCTACTAGAAAGCCATATGAAAAAAAGAGGCTGGACAGTATCTTCCAAGGAATCATCCAGGAAAACTGCCCAGAAGTCCTAGATCCAGATGGCGAAATAGTCATTGAAAGAATCCACTGTTCAGTTCCTGAAAGGGATCCCAAACTAAAAACATCAAGGAATATCATTGCCAAATTCCAGAACTGTCAAGTGAAGGAGAAAATAATACAGGCAGCCAGGAAGAAACCATTCAAATATCAAGGAGCTACAATCAAGATCACACACGACCTTTTAGCTTCTACATTAAAAGATCAAAGGAATTGGAATATGATATTCTGCAAAGAAGCTAGGACTACAACCAAGGATTTACCTTGAAGCTAACTTGTTAAGTGTGGGGAAGGAGTGGTCTGGCCACAAGAGGTCTCCTCTGCTGAGCTAGAGCTTAGGCAAGCTCAGCAGTTGATGATCCCAGCTGCCCTAGTGTCTTCCCACTTCCCCTGGGGTGCTGAGGCACACTTGGGGTCCTGGTGTTGATGGTTGCAAGGCTGTACCCTCTCTGGGACTCCGGATCTCCTCCCAGTTTGCTGAGGTGGGGCTGTCTAGGACAGTTCTGGTCCTACACTGGTCCCCTTCAGCCACATCAAGAGGGACCCTCCTTAGTGATTTTCCTAGCCTCATGTGCTAAGAGACTGTTTGTCCCTTTTGCTGGTCTGACTGTTCCAGGATTTTTCTGGGGAAATATTTTATGGTTCTTTCAGGGTCAACAAGGTGAGGGGGAGAGAACATTTACCTACCACTCCACCATTTTGGCTCCCGGAAGTTCAAGTGGGTGACTTACAGACCTTTAATGTGCATGCTGATAATCTCCTTCAGGAGTAGTCCCTGCAGATACCTAGAGCTCTGTGGCTCTCACTTACTCAGTTCCTCTGGACTCCCATCCTGGGCTGATATGCCTGAGATTCCACAGTGCAGCTGATGCCTCAGACTGCCCGGGACTTCCTACCTGACTCTGTCACAGCTGGTATAGCCTGTGTGCTATGCACTGTGTCCTCCTATAGCCCGGCAAAACATATCCTTCCCATCAACTTTCCAGTCTGTTCCGGGCTATCAATCTGCCACAGTCTGTTTCTTCTTGGATTCTGCTCAGATTCTCCTTTTAGAGGTATCTGAAGGAGTTTGTCTAAGAGCTAAGGTGACTAGTTGCTCTCACTCCACCATCTTGGCTCTGCCCCCAAGAACAATCTTAATCAATATCAAGTGTCCAAGTAAAGTCCTCTTTCATCTTAACTGGAGGTTGACTTCTAAGTCCTATGGCTCTTCCTCTGTGAGCTGACCACTCCCTCCTTTTGCCTGAATTCACATGTAGGCAGCCCTCAGCTCATGGGTTCTGCTGCTCTCCACAACTTCTGCCTCTGGGAAAACAAAGCTCAGCAGAGCAACAGCAATACTAACACAACATCACCAGCACCATCATCTCAATTCACTCATAAAGGCCAATTTCTCTGCCTGAGAAATCAACACAAACCAGCAGACAGGAGAAGATCTCCTATCTTGGGTCCCAGAGGTCTCTTCCCAACTCCCAGAGGTCTTCCTCTCAGCTCTATTCTTCTCAATGCTGGCTCACTCCTTCAATGCTGGCTCTCCTGCTTTTCTCAGTTCTGCTCTCTTTATATACAGTTCTACTCAATATCTGATTGGTTAGTGCCCACTTGCAAATGTCTGATTGATTAAAACTCTATCTTATATAATATATATACATATATATTTATTCATATATTCATATACTGTTTCTAGTCAAATCTTGATTGATTCAATGAAAGGCAAGATTCATTCAGAGGCACTTGATTGTCTAAAACAAGAACAGCAAAAGATTCTACTTCATTTGCCATTACAGTCTCCTGCTCCCTGCAGTCATAAGCACTAGCACTGCCCTTATTCCTGAAATTGTAACCAGGTCTTCTTGTCTCCTGCAGCTTCATGCACTAGTGTTCCTCTCTGCCCTTGGAACTGGGAGCAGTTCTCCTACTGCCTTGTGCTGATCCCAAACCCTCTTTTACACTTTGAAACTGTAACCCAGAACTTATTATAAGCAATAGAGTTGCAAATAAGTAACAGCTTTACCCAGTGTCAGCAAAGGGTCCCTCATAATGTCTTTCTGATCAGTTCTCTGACTGAGGGTCTGAGAGCTCCCCAATCTGCTTCTTCTGATATTGTTGCTGTCACAGCGTCTTCTAAGGCCCACGGCTAGTGCTGTGGATATGACTCTAAGCCAGCACTTAATCTGATACAACAGACTTCTCCCAACAGCCTCTTAAGTTTTCTTAGGTCAGAAAGATGTTTTGCCCAGACCTTTTGTGGGCTCTGCTGCTCCAGAATTTGATTTGAGGGTTTATTTTAAAGTTGTTTGGAGGAGAATTTGGGAGACTTCAGCTGGGTTGCTGCCTTTCCACTGCCTTCTTGCCTCCACCCCCATATTTTGCAGACCTTCACATGGTAGATAAAATTTTATGTGTATTACTATGCACTTGCCAGTATGTGCTTAGGGATCATAAACTAATATCAATATTAGTTATGGAAAATAGAATGAGAAAGTGTAATTTGTTGTGAAAAAAGCATTCATGTGACAAATATAAACACATCATTTGGATTATCTGCAGCAATGTTCCTCTCTTTTGTAATAAACAACTTGGGGAAAATCTGTTGCCAAGACCAGTTATCTTTTCAAGTGATATTTTACAGAATTTTAAGTGAGAAAACTGAGTACCTAGGGTGATGGTTTATTTTTCAAAATCTGAAACCCTGAATTTGAGAAATTTTTTGAGCTACAATGCATGTTGTATTCATATAGTGGCATAAACTAGGAAAATGTTGTACCATAGAACAGCTTCATTTGTCAATGTAAATGCCTGGGCAACAGAAAAAGGTAAATTAAATTTTGGAGCTTTAGCTACTGATCTAAGGGACCCTCATACTGGGAAAATTCTTGTGGTTTAGTAGAGGGATCATTTCTACTAAATCAGGGATTTATAACTGGAAGGGGTGTCAGAAGTCATTTAGGACAACCTTCTCACTTTATAGATGACAAAACAGACAGAGAAGTTAAAGTGACATTCCCCAACATAATGCTAACAGTATATGGATTCAGATACAAGATTTTTACTCCAAATATAATAAAAAGACATGGTTGTCATGCAAGGAAAGTTCTGAAGTCACAAAAGAACAACTAAATGTTCTAAAAGCATCCCTAGTACTTCATCACACAGCATGTCCTAGTCCTGGCTGGGATACATCTGCAGAAATTCTTCATGTAGGATTGTAGAATTAGATTGCACCCGGTTCAACTTTATAGTTCAAAAAAAAGAAGAAAAGATTAAGGTACAGAGAAATTAAGTAACTTGTGCACAGTCATATGTGTAGTAAGTGGAAAAAGCAGAATTCAAAATCTAGCTTTTTGACTCCATGTTCAGCAATCCAATTTCAATGCTTTCTCTATTGAAATAACATTGCCCTTTCACAAATGGCTCTGAGCATGTTCTCTCCAATTTTATAATGGAAATGAATAATGAGATTCAGTTTATTGATATTTGTTTTGTAGTCAATTTTGCTAAACTTTGCTTAGTGGAAAGAACATGAATTTGGGAGTCAGGGGTTCTGATTTCTATTTCTAGATGTGTTAATGATCTTGGGCAAGTACTTTAACTCCCTGAGCATTGGAAAATCAAAAATTGTACAAATCAAAAAGTCATACAAAATTATTTATAAGGTCTCCTCTTGTCCTAGCATTGTTATTCAAGTCTATGAAGAGAAAAAGACACACATTTTGGAGTATGACTGATGAGGGAATTTGATTTGCTTAAATAAGCATGTTCATATAAGTATTTAATTTTTCTTTATTTCTTTTTCCATTTGGGTGCAGAAGGGAGAGAAAATAAATTTTATATAAAGAACTACAGTGGACAAAAAAGGGTTTATTATGTTAGTCCCAAAGATGAGAAGACAGTTTTCTTTAGATACCCTAGCACCTGGGTGCTGCAGGAAAAAAAAGCAATTCTCTATGGGATAGTTTTGCAATTAAAGTTAGATAATGTGATTCCACAGGCAGACACCAGTTATAAGGACCAGCATGAGCACCTTACCTGCTGTCAGGATCAGTGGGTCTGTAACCTGAGGATCAATGGGAGGCCATGAATTTACTATAAGAGATCTGTGAATATTCACACCAAACACCGAAATTCTAGTCTTTATTTAACTCCCATAAAATATACAATATGAGTCAGTATGATTAAATAAGCAAGCATATTTTCTGTAAATTGCATAATGTCTCACAATGTATACATTGCTATTTTTCAAATATATATTTGTACTGTTGAGATTATTAAGATAAATGCCCATCTAAAATGTTACTAATTTCATTTTATTTTGTCATTATGTATTTTTCCCCCTCAATCAACAGATGCTAATAAACCAATTACTCTCATATAGGGACATGGTCAGTGATTTTTAAAAATATATGTAAGTATGTTTTATTGACACTTTCTGTTTTCTTCTGGGGAAACACTTCCCCCCCTACCAGAACCACTTCCCAACAACAATAGCAACACAAAGAATAATAAGAACGAAAACAGGAAGCACATTTTCTGACAGTGTATACAACATTGTACTTTGGTAGTCCCCTGCCTCTACTGTGAGTAGAGGGTTATGGTTTATCTTCAACTCTGCCAGACCATTTTTTGGCCTTTCAGTCACTTGGTATTAGACCCTTCATTTTAGTTAGGTTTTTATTTACATATTTTATAGTAGCTATCTGCATTGTATCTTATTTTTATATCTTACTTCATTCTACATTGGTGCATACAAATCTCAGTTTCTGAATACTCTTATTTCTAATTTCTTGCAATAATATTATCACATTCACTTGCTACATTTTTTCGGTCATTCTCTAATTTAGAGGTATTTTATTTCCAGTTCCTTGCTACCACAAGGAGCATTATTAAGTATATTTTGGTATATACTAAACCTTTATTTCTCTTTGATCTCCTTGATGTATATGCCCATTAGTGGGATAAATACAGTGGGATAGATTTGTACAGGATTATTTGCGTGATGTATCCCCATGAAACAAGGCAGTCTTTAAGAGCAGGGACTATCTTTTGCCTTTCTTTTTATGCCCAGCCCTTGGTGCATTGCCTGGTACATAGGACGTGCTTCATAAGTGTTTATTGACTAACTGGTTTTTCTTGAATAATTGCAAGTGGAACAATTCACCAACTCTGTGGCATTATCAGCACGCCTATGTTCTCATTGATTATTCTCATTTTTGTTCATCTTGATTAGTTTTTAGGGTGTAAAGTAGAAATCCACAGTTGTTGTAATTTGCATTTCTCTTTTTATCAGTAGTTTGAAGCAGGTTTACTTATGATCATTTATGTTATGCAATTTTCCTTTATTTTTTTTCACATTCTTTGATTGCTACTCTCTGGGGGAATGGTGCTTAATCTTAGTGATTCGTGTAAATTTCCCTTATGTGTGAGATATCAGTCTTTTTCCAGTGGTGATTCACTTAAAAATTTTTTATTTTGTCAGTTTCTCAAATTAACTTTGTAGTCACTAGTTTTGTTCCTAGAAAATTTTTTGATTTTATATAATCAAAATTGTGTGAAAAGTGACTCTTCATGTTCTCTGATTTTTTAAATGATATTGCCTTTCATATCAGTTTAGTGGTTATTGTTGTATTTGATCCCTGGTTATGATTTGATCCTAATTTCTACTAACCCACTCTTTTGTTTTACCTACATCTCTTTTGTAGAGATGTCAGTTCTTCCAATAGCAAATGTTTTTGGCTCTATCAAACACAGAACAGCTAGTTCTTTCTCTTTCTTTCTTCCTTTCTTCCTCCTTTCCTCTCTTTCTTTTTCTTTCTTTCTTTTTTTCTTTCTTTCTTTCTCTCTTTCTTTTGTTACTTATATACTCTGTTCCAGTGTTTTTTTCTGTTTTTCATTGTTAAAAAGTAATCCTCACACTTCAGAAATTTGAAGACCACTGGCTTGGACTAAGCACTAAGCACAGTGACTAGCATATATAACAGATGCTTAACTAATGCATGGTGATTTAATTCAACTTGATTTAGATTACTCTTTCTCGGTGTTTTGAGGATTCCTTCAGGGGCCTATAGTGAAGACTGAAGCAGAAGGTGATCAGGTCATAGACTCCTGTTTGAGTTAAGCATGTTTGTGGCTTGCTTATAAACTCAATGAGAAATGAGAAATTGCCTTATCTAAATGTTGTATCTGCCCTATATGTAGCACATTTCTCTACAGGCAAGTCATACTTTGTTGACTGACTCAGATTCTACTCTTGAGGCTGAAAAGTAGATGGGAGGAAGGGGATAGAGGTCAGACACAAAGAATCACAATTTACATAATGGTTTACATACACTGTTCCAGAAACCTAAGTGCCCTAAAGCAGACCCATCAAGGGTTTCTTTCTTGTTCTAAAAGTAGGATGTATACACTGGTTCTTATTAGTTTCAACATGATATATTCAGAATGAGGTCTGTAATAGAAAAAGGAGGATTTGGAAGGAAGATTTTTATTCCTCCAAGTAGACTTATTTTTGAGTGAGGCTGATGACTTTGCACAGCTCTGCCTCACATAAATGCTGTTCACTTGCAAGTCAAGACAGCACTGTCCTGATGTCATCGGTCTTCTTTGAGAATGAATGATGAATAACAGCAACCACAGTCTTCATTACTTCAGTGGAACAATATCCTTTACGTAGGTGCATTTTCCACAAGTGTATATTAGAATCTGTCCATATCTCATTCTCTGTGAGTCTTAAATCCCCCATAGAAGATTGACCCAAGATGTTGGGTGCTTCTCTTTCATGTGTTTGTCTAGTTTAATGTTTGTCAATTGATAGATTTTTTTTTAGTGTTTTCTGTAACACACTATTTGTTGATAATCTTTTTTTTTTTGGTTGTTGTCACATAACTGGCTCACCTCCTTTTCCAGTCAGACATATCCTTGATGATCCTTTTTCCTCCTCATCCTCTTTAAATCATCTCCTGTTTCTTTTAGTATTGGTACCAGGGGTGAAGGCTGCCTTATCTCTGAAGATGCTCGATTCCCTTTCCCTTACCTTTTATTCATTTCTTTCTCATAATTCAAGAGGTGTGTTTGGCAAAAAGGAAAAAAAGAAAACATATAATAATAAAAAGCAGAAAGCCCCCCAGTGGCAAGCTGGGGCATCCAGAGGTTGCAGATAATGGATTAGCTTTTACCTATTTCCATAGCAACAGCTTAGCTGCTCTTAAACACTTCTTTAAAAGCTTCCGACAAATGTATCCTGTGACCCTGAAAACTTTTCCATCTCCCTCCTGACTTCTTTAATCTTCAACCCCTCCCTTTCCCTTTGCCCCCCTAAAACATCAATTATTGTACATAACCTTGTAGCACTTGTCTTAGTTTGCTGCATAGCTACCTCCCCATGGAATCTGAAATGGTTTTTGTAATGGGGGACAGGAGACTCATCCCTCTCTCAAGCTTATCTGAGTCTGAAAGGAAGTCATCACCATATGAAGAGGTGATAGAAAATGAGTTGGGGACTCTACATCAAGTAACACACGTTTTTTTTTAATTAAAATATTTTATTGATTCTTTACTATTATATTACCTTTTAAAAACATTTTTATTTAAAGTTTTGAGCTTCAAATTCTATCCTTCTCTCTCCTCCCTCCTTCCTGCGATGGTAACCAATCAGATATAGATTATACAAGAGCAATTATATAAAATATTTCCTTATTGGTTATTTTGTACAAAAAGACTCAAACGAAAAAGTGAAAGAAAAAAGTGAAAAATAGCATGCTTCAGTTCTTTCTCTAGAGGCAGATAGTAGGTGTCATCCTTAGTCCTTTGGAATTGTCTTGTATCATGGTATTACTGAGAATAGCTAAATCATTCACAGTTCTTCATCATACAGTATTGCTGTTAACTGTGTACAACATTCTCCTGATTCTGTTCATTTCACTATGCATCGGTTTATGTAAGTTTTTCCAATTTTTTTCTGAAATCATCCTGCTTGTCATTTCTCATAGCACAATGTTATTCCATTACAATCATATATCACAGCTTCTTTAACCATTTCCCAAGGCATCCATTTGATTTCCAATTCTTAGCTATCACAAAAAGACCTGCTATAAATATTTTTGTATAAATAGTTCCTTTTCCTTTTTTGGATGTCTTTGGGATGCAGACTTGGCAGTGGTATTGCTGAATCAAAGGGTATGTAGTTTTATAGCTCTTTGGGCATAGTTCCAAATAACACATGTTTATTTTCTTTTAATCTCCTAACAATTAGATCTCTCTCTAAGTAGGATGGTCTGCCTTGTGAGGTAATAAGTTCCCCCTCACTAGAGGCCTTCAATTCCTGGATGATCCTTGTTGGAAATGTCACTGGGGAGATTCTTTTAGACATATGGTGTATAGTAATGGCCTCTGGGACCCCTTCCACTTCTAACAGTGTCTCAGTTGATCGGTCAGTAAACATTTGTTAGGGACCAAATATCTTTTAGGTACCATGCCAAATGTTGTCTGAGTCTGTGATTGTGAGCATTTATGTACCCAACATGATACTAAATTCTTGGGGGACTTACGGGGGAAGATAGAGAATTGTAATATATGATACTTGACTTTGAATTTAACTAGGGAAATGAAATGTAAAGTAGAATATAATCCAATTCTAGATTATATGGTTTAAGAGCTATAGAAGTTAAGATAAATAAGGAAGATCAATATGAGTAGAGATATTCAGGACCATTTTGCAGGGAAAATGAGACATGAGTTGGTCCTTAAAGGATGGGAAAAACTGATATAAGGAGAGTGTGTTTCAGATGGAAGAATATAGTAAGGTTTAAAGCATGAATACATGCACAAATGAATGAATGAGTGAAAGGGTGAGAATTGGATGGTTAGGAGACAGTAGATGGAACAGACATTTTATGTTGGGGGGAAAGGGAGTATAGGTGTGGGGCAGTGTGTCCAGGATTCAAGATCACAGGACCACTGATTTCTCATTTACACAGAAATATATGAAGGGGTTGGGAAGGCTAATTTCTGAGGTATTGTTGTCTTGTAAAGAAATTCTGTGACTTGATGTTGTAGGCAATACAGATCCATGATGAAAACAATGCTTTAATAAATTGTTCTGGAAGTTCAACGCATTGTGGATTCAAATGGAGAAGGTCTGAAAGCTCAGATAGGAGGCTAAAACAATAATTTGCTTAAAGGTAATTAAGACCTGGACTATTAATGGACAGGAAAAATAGAAGGGGAAGGTGAGTCCAAAAGACACTTTGGAACTTAAAAGGAGAAAAAAATACAAACCTAGAGAAGAATGGAATCTCAGAAGGAATATAATTTAACCCCCTTTCTTTTTCCAGACAAAAAAAAATGAGGATGAGGAAAGTGAAGTGACTTGCAAGAGTCATATAGATGGTAAGCATCAGAGAAGGGATTTGAACCTACGTTGTCTGACTTCAATATTTTTTTGTACAAGATATAAAAGACAAAAATAATGCTAAGGCAACTAGAAAAAATACCGTTACTATTGACTGAAATGGTAATATTAGGAAGAAGGAATACTTTGAATTGGATGTGTTGTATATCCAAGTGAAGATATTCTGTAGCTAATCAGAAATGTGGGACTGGAGTATAGCAGAGAAATCCAAGCTGGAGTTAACAGATTTCTAAGAAATTGAGAAGACTCTCAATCCATTCCATGTGCAATTTAGACTGGCATTTGAGACAAATGCTTACAGTTCTGATTCTCCTTTCGATATTAAGAATTTTCTCAGCAGCATAATATGGAGAAAATTTGTTCTTTGTCACCATCCTTCTGATAGACCTAGTTTAAAAGAAAAGCTCACCCAGAATCCACAGTAGTTGGGCTTTCATGCTACATACCAGCCCGGTAGAGAGGCTTCACTGCAGTCATTCTTTAGTTAGAGGAGATTACACACTTCGGGAAGACTGCATTATAAAGGAAGGAGTTATCGGGGCTGCTAAATCACTCCATCAGTTAGTGACTTACTATGGGTGGTAGTGGGCTATATAACACTGATAATTGTGGTGACATGATACTATTAACTTTTCCCCTCTCCAATTGTGGTCCCCCAAAAGATGCTGATTAACTTGGAACCTTCATACCATCAGTGTTTGGTAATCATATTTGCCACTTTTTGTACAACCCAACAAGGGAGAAGGATTGAGTGTGCCTCAAACCCAACTCATCTCTTCATTCTTGCAGGGACTTACATAAAAATGGAAACTGTCCATCATCTGCTAAGCACCTGAAGACATCTTCTCATTATTTTCTCCTCCCCTTTTGCATCAGTACCTGCCAGAGATTAGATTCATTAGGTCAAATTCCTTTACAAAATTGTGGTTCCAAGCTAATCTATATGAATTGTATTATTTTTCCTCCTTTCTTCCTACATATTACAAAATATTGACTAGATAATCACCCCCATTTCTAATCAAAACTTTTCTTATCTACTAATTTCAGTTCTAGTTCATCCTTTGCTTTGACCCTACTGCCCCCTCAAGCTGGTATTCTACTTCTGTCCTCAATTTCACAGACAAATTCTTAGGAAAAACTTTCTCTACTCATTGTTTTCTGTATCCCGTATGCTCACTGCTCAACCCTTTGTAATATGACTTCTGACCTCATTCCTGACCTAAAATTGCTTTCTGTCTTCTCAGTGCTCATTTTTCTTGATCTCTGTAGCATTTGACGCCGACAGTCATTTTCTCCTGGATACTCTTTCCTCTCTGGTTTTCGATATTTTCTCAATCTTGGAGTACTCAATACTTTCCACTGTTGCATCTCACTCAATAACTGCATGTGTTCCCCAAGATTCTGTACTAGGCCTGAATTCACTTCTCTTTCAACACTAACTCTCTTAGTGATATCATCAGCTTCCATGGGTTCAATTACTATCTCTCTGCAAATAACACCCCGATATAAATATCCAGATCTATCCTGAGTTCCGCTCCTAGAGCAGCAACCGTCCAATGGACCTTTCTACCTGGGTACCCTTTAATGATGCTAAATTAAACATATACAACATATTCAAAATGAAACTCATGATATGTTCCCCTGAAGTAACCCTTCTTCCTAGCTTCCCTATTTCTATTAAGAGTTCCACCATCCTAGATGCCTGGACTTACTACCTCAAATTCATTCTCAAATCTTTTTTTTTTTAAGTTCTGAGAGGATACAGTTCAAGTCTCCCTTGACATTAATTTTACACACACACATACACACACACATACACATGTTGCCTTCCTAATAAGATCTTTGGCTCCCCAAGAGTGGTGACTTTTGTTTCATTTTTGTCTCTGTAATCCCCAAACTTCACTATGTACCAGCACAGAGTGGGCATAAAGTAAATGCTCATGCATTTATTGAATTCATCAAGGAGTTTCAAGGACACAAGAGTCATTTTGCTGCTTAACTTAGCCCATAAAAGGCAGCAGTAGCAAAATTTCATTCTACCATTCCCCTTCTGTAACATACTCTGCTGGTTGGTTGGTGGTTGTCCTTTGTTCTCAAAGAGGACCAAAATGACATCATCATGATAAAGTCAAGTTTCAGTGTGTCCCAACTGTGGCTGATCAGACCAACACAAGCTCGGAATGCTCTACCACAGATAGTTCATGTGAACATTTGGAGTGTATACTCCAAATTTATGCATCCTACATTTCCTTTGTACTGTTTCAATTCTGCTTTGCTCATAGAGCACAGCACCTTTTCTGATGAGGGCACACCAGGTTGAGCTGTCCTGTACCAATGTCTCCCATGTCCTGCAATCAAATCCAAAGTTCTTGAGAGAGACTTCTTCTGACCTTCATGTAATCACCTGCCCCATGTGAGTTCTCCATAAAAGTCTTTTTGACAGGCATATATTTTGCATTCGAACAACATGACTAGGCTAGCAGAATTGTGTTCTCTGAAGCATAGTTTGAATGCTTGGCAGTTTCGTTCGAGCAAGGACCTCAGTGTCTGGTACCTTATCCTGCCAGGTGACCTTCAGAATCTTCCTAAGATAGTTCAAATGGAAGCGGTTCAGTTTCTTGGCATGGTGCTGGTAGACTGTCCATGTTTCACAGGCATACAACAATGGGGTCAGCACAAAGGCTCTGTAGACCCTGCCACAATCACAGGCAAAGAGTAACAACTTGTTTAGGATTCCAAAGAAAACCATCAAAACAGGAAAAAAAAACACCCTATATGCCAATGCGCCAAATGAGCATAGATACCTTTTAAAAAATAATTAGCAAAGAGACTAAAAAAAACATATCAAAGATTGGACATTAAGACCAGGAAGTTCTCCAAACTTTTCCTGACTATTTTGTGTAAATTAAGGGATGTCTGATAGGACTCTGGAAGGATCCTATTGAGGCTACAGTCAGAATTTTACCCAAACTACCCCACTCAGGCAGTCATTTCAGTCATTCTCACAAATTCCCAATGAATACTGTTCTGTTAGTCTTCCTTAGTGGCTAGCAAACCCAACCAATAGAAGGCAAAAGACATTGACAGGCCACAACTGCCAGAAAACTAGCCTCTGCTAAATTGACTTCAGCTTCTTGAGCTTCTAATCTGGCACCTTTTTGGAGCCTTACATTTACTGAAGACATTACAAAAAAAAAAGAGAAAGAAAAATGTCATTTCCCTCCCTGTCTCCATCACTGACCACGTTGGCATTTCTTTTCTCACAGGTATGCTATTAATTTAGACAAGAATAGGATTATTTTTATCAACTCGTTTCATAAATTCTATAAATTCAGCTATAAAATAGAAAGGTATTTGTGTCTAGAGGGAGCTCTGAGGCCTAAATGTGTTCATTTCACATAGAAGCCAATTCCTTCTTTTTCCACCTTATATTCCAGTTGGGTAAGAGACCTAAGCTGTCCTTAAGAGGCAGTGGGAGGTCCAGAACCATCCAAGGGAAGCTTAATTCATGTCAAGTCACACTGCCTAATCTCTTCACTCTTCCACCTTTATATATGAGTAAAATGGAATTAAAAACAAATACCTAGGACTTCGAAGTGGAAGAGACAGAGATGTCAGTTAAAGTTTAGGTGAACAAGGGCAACTAGAAACAAATGTGTGGAAGAGGAAGGTGAAATGGCCTTTCTATCCTTGGTGACAAGGGATGAGGGATGCTGCCAGCTAATTGTACTCTTGCAAAATACTTGTGTTTTTACTCCATTGGCTAACAGAACTAATTCTCCATGTCCCTCAGTCATTATTCAGTTATATGTGCCAATTTCTGACAGCAGTGCTATATTTAGGATACAGTTCTCTTTTCTATAGAGTTCTGGTAAGTGTCCTTGGCCAGATTTGAGCTCAGGAAGATAAGTCTTCCTAGACTGTAGGCCTGGCTTTCTATCTACTGTGCAGCCTAGCTACCCCTGTTAAATGAGGGAGGCTAAATTACATGATCTCTAAGCTCTAAAATCTATGATCCTATGGGACAGCTTCTAACTGAGTGGTTAACAGTGATGTGGAGGAAGTGGTTTCTTAACTGGTCCTTGAAAAAAATAAAAGGTTTTCAGTACATAGAAATGAAAACAAATATATTTCAAACTTGCATACAGAGTGTAAGTTCCTTAAAGTTCTGCACTGTGTCTTATATTTGTTTTTTGTACATAGCAATCACATGATAAACTATTGCTGAACTAATTTGTCAAATTGGAAATGGTATGTTCAAAAGTATGGAACTAGGAGAGAGAAGGATGAAGTCAGTGAACAATTAATCTGGTTAGATGAGATTTTGAATATGCAAAAGGGAATAGTATGAACTATGATTTGCACGGTGCCTTGCAACTATTTTGCAGATAAGAGTTGTCAAACATGTGACCCACAACACTGCTGAGTGCTGCCCAAATCCAGTTAAAATGCAATTGGGAAATATGTGACAAAAAATTAAAACACAATAAAACATACATAATATTCATCATAAAACTAAGTTAAGTAAGTATTAGGGTTCCCTTTTCTTATCTGACTTTGACAGCACTGGTGTAGAGGACCATGAATGCCAAGAAGCAGAGGTAGTAGTATTTTCTGGGAGGCACTGGAGAATGAATGAAGGTTCTGAGCAAGACACTGATGTAATCAGACCTGTGCATTAGACAGACTATTTCAATTGAAAGGTTAAATGAATGTTAAAGAGAAAAGAAACAGGACCCCTCACAAAGTGAGCATCTTCTACATTTCCTTTGTAACAGCAGAAGTACCATAGCATGCTTGATCATATGTCATTCATGTATATCAGGATTCAGATTGAGAGTGGCAAAAGAGATTTCTGATAAAAAAAGACACCTATTACATCATCCCCTGAAGGTTAGGAATATGCTGTAAACATTCATAGCCTCAGTCTTAAATTCTTCTCAGCTATACTTTTTTTTTTCTGAAAATATTGTCCTAAGGTCACTTAGTTACTATTGTTGTCTTTCCTGAGACAGTAGTTTAATGAAAATAAGATTGCACATGAAGTCAGTTTGGTAGTGATTTCCAGCTCTACTAGTTCCTGCCTTGTGTTCCATTAAGTAAATCATATAGTAATATTAGGCCTCGATTTCCTCACCTGTAAGGGGAATATTCATTAGTACCTTCTTTTATCATCGCATGCTATTTCCCTTTCAAGGAACTATAGTGGATTAGTCAAGTATGATTTCACCTTATATTGTCCTTGTCTCAGCCCCTCTGTGGTCATAGGAGATCAAAAATCCCATACATTTTTATTTGAATTTTAATTTATTTTTAATTACAATTTTCTTCATTCAGCAAAAATCCACTTTTTCACCCACTTACCATAACCTCTTCCCCGAACTGAGAATGAAAGAAAACAAAACCCTTGCTATAAACATATGTCATAGAGCAACACAAATTCCCACATTGACTATTTCAGAAAACAAACAAAAAAAATTTTATTCTGCACCGTGAGTCCTTGATTTCTCTATCAGGAGGTGGGAAGCATGTTTCATCATTATCCCTCTGGAATTGTTAATGGTCATTACAATGATCAGAATTCCTAATTCTTTTGAGGTATCTTTGCTATTTTTGTCTGTCCTTTTTGTCATATTTTGTAGTACAACAGTATTTCATCATATTCTTATACCACTCCTTGTTAAGTCATTCCCCAATCGATGAGCACCCCTTCAGACTCCAATTGTTTGCCACATCAAAAAGAGTTATAAAGTACATCCTTAGTTTATTTTATTTAGAACCAATCCTCCCCTTAATCTTTCCTTTCTCTAATTCCCCCTTCTCCCCTCTTCCTATTTCACCATTCAGTGAAATGTATTTCTTTACCCAACTCCATATATATAGTTATGTTCTTAACTCCTTTGACCAGTTCAAATGAGAGTGAGCCCTGCCCCCAAACCGTATTTCCATGTTTGTGTAGATGTCTACTTTTGTATGTTCAGTTGTGTCTGACTATTCATGATGCCATTTGAGGTTTTCTTGGCAGAAATACTGGAATGGTTTGTCATTTCCTTCTCCAGCTTATTTTACAGAAGAGAAAACTGAGGCAAACAGGACTAAGTAATTTGCTAGGATCACACAACTAGTAAATATCTGAGGTCAAATTTCAACTCAGGAAGATGAATCTTCCCGACTCTAGGCCTGGTGGCTCTACACCCTGAGTCACCTAGCTACCCAGATATCTGCTTACCTACTTCAGTGTTTCTACACAGCTCTGGTCTTTTCGTAAGGAATGCTTGGAAGTTGTCTATTTTGTTAAAGGTCCATCTCCCTCCCCATAGGATTATACTTATTTTTGCCAAGTAAGGTATTTTTGACTTTAAGCCGATATCCTCTGCCTTGCGGACTGTCATATTCCAAGCTCTCTGCACCTTTATAAGTGAACCTCCTTGTTTATGTGTGATCCGCACTGTGGCTTTTAGGGACTTAGAATGGACTGAGGAGAACAGTTTGTTCCATTGGCCATGAAGGCAGCTAAAGGTGGAGCTGTGGAGCTTGGTCAGAATTTAAAAACCAACGCCATCCACTTTACTCCCGACCATCACCAGTCATCTTGATTTTCGTCTTTCCAGTGGACTCTGGTGACTCTGAAAGAGACAATGAGACTTTATGCAATTCTGCCTCACTTCAATCCAATTCGTGCAAAAGTCAACCCATCCCCATGATGTTATTGGTCTTCTTCATCAAACAAGGGCAGCAACTGTAACAGGTCTCTACAGCATTAGCTGTTATTGTTGCCACTGTTATTATTAGAAGGCTTATTGGGGAGGGGAGGGGAGGAGTATATTCAGGAATGAATAGGAATGAGTGTGATATAGAATCCAAAGATGTCCATAAAAAATAGCAAATACCAAAATAAAATGTGTTAAAAAGAAAACTACTGCATGACTAAGATTCTGAATCGAATTCCTTTGATAGCCTTAGCCCTGGATTTTATAGCAAGATGAGTCTTTCTCCCTCTTTTATAGAAAAGAATTGAATCAGACTACTTGTATACTCTGAGAAATATAAGTTTAAAAATGGGGAAAATAGACCTTATTATGGAGGAAAAGTATGTGGTGGTGAAAATAGGAGGATATTTGGAGTCAGAAGCAGCTCTGGTAGGAATCATCAATCAGTAAGGATTTATTAGGGCCTACTATGTGTCAGGCCACACAAAATGGAATATAAAGAATGGCAAAGGACATTTCCTACTCCCAAAAAGCTCACAATCTAGCGGGGAGACAGCATAAAATGCCCCGACTGGGATTTGAGTTTTCTCAGTTGTAAGAATGAAATAAGTCATTTCAAAGATCCTTTCTGTTTTTGATTCTAATTCTTTACCTTTTTAGGCAAACTAAACTAAAGCAGAAAATACTCTTCATCTTTTGAGACTTACGTTGTATCAACACTGACGTCTGGACATAAGCCCCATTGTGAGATTTTAACGTTGTCTGATTGACCAGAGGAAAAGGATGGTCACACTAGTAAGAAAATGGCTCGGGGTACTTGCTTAAAGAACAGTTGTACTTCTTTGGGCATAAGCTACAGCAAAATTTCTACAGCTAGGTGGCATCATTTTCTTGTCATGATGAAATTTCGGGAGCATGACTATGGGCCTCAGGTGCAAGCTGTATTTGCCTCCTCTAGACCCTGGAAAGGAATTGTTTTCTTCCTACCCCTGAACTAACTAGAGGCCTGAGAGACTCAGATTAGACTTTGTGTTGAAGATCAAATGTCCAGCTTGTGCCATGGTCAGGTGCCTTTGGGAAGAAGTGGTGGCCAGTAAAACATTTTGCCTAAAATACAAGTGCATCAAGAAGATGATCCCAATAATTAAAAAAGAATAAACTCTATTACTTGATTCTGGTGGGTGTAGAACAGCTGTCTGACTTGGAACTGCAGAGATGAGTTTGGCAATCCGGATATTCATCTGTAGTTTATCTTCCCCCTACATCCTGGGAGTTTTGTAGCATAAGTTGATGGTCTGGGCATCGATTCCCTTTGCTCAAACATCTGCAGGCACTAGGAAGTTGGGAGCCTGGTAGAAAATTCCTGTGGAGGATCACATGAAGAATTATTTCTGCGAGGGTAACTTCCCCAAGGCTCTGGCAGGATTGAGCAAAGTTAATAAGAGGATAAGAATGTGGGTGGTAGAAAGAGGAGTTTGCGTAGTGGTTGCCAAATTAGTAGCTCATACGTCAGACTCGGCATTTAAATCCAAAACCAGAGTGGGGAACCATTTCAACCTCAGGGCTCATATCTGTGTCTGAAGTTAGGCTAGCCTAGAGCTTACAGTGAGGAGTTAGGGTCAGACCAAAGTGACTTAGTAATATCAGATAATGCAGTGTTTTGGATAAATAAAATTTCTAGATAACTGAACTGTATTCTTATATATGCCAAAACTTGATATTAAAGTGTCTTGTTACTGTCCTTGCTCTATTTAAGTTCATTCTCCATAATTTAACCATTTGATTCAGTTACAAAGGCAATAGAAAAAGGGCTCGTTCTAGAATTAGAGAACATAGCTTCAAATCCCACCTTTGATATTTCCCACCCAAGTGACCCTGAACAAAATATCTATACACACCTGTGCTTGTTTTATTCCATAAATTAAATTAAAATTATTTTTAAAAAGATAATTAAATAATGCATGCTTTTGAGTTTATACTCTGTGGGGGAGGAGGGGGAGTAATACACAGGTGAAGATGTGTATAGGTACATGCTAAATACACAGTAATTTAGGGAGGAGGGGCCCAGAGCACTGACATTTAGAGGAGAATCAGAGAAGATAAACCTGGAATGGGGCAAAGGATTCCAGGAGTTGGAGGTGAGGAGGGAGAGTGTTCTGGGCAGGAGACGGAATGACATGTTAAGCAAGTAGCCTAGTTTTCTTGGAATAGGGAGGACTATGAGCAAGAAGAATATGAAATCATTTGGGAAAGGCAAGTTCAACCCAGACTGTGCAAGTTACCCTGATGATGCCATGATGGAGCAAAGATACCATGTTATCATGTGGAGTTGCCCCGCAAAGGCTATTGAAATAGAGATTTTTTTCCTTATTCTAAAATAGCCCAGGTTGGGGTGCCTCAGTGATCCAGCTCCCTGACTGCTGCCACTTTTCCTTCCTCCTACTGTGGAATGGATGCCATTTCCCAGGGTTACAAGTGCTATTGTCCAAAGGGAGGGCTTTCCCTAAATAGTTTATTCCCACCTCCTTGATAAGTAATCCTTCTGTAGATGATGGACATTAAAGAAGACTCACATTCTTTGTGAGCCAAATGAAATATGGTTCTGGATAAAAAGAAACATCAGAAAGAAAGAGGACTTTCTTTCTCATCTGAGTTATCTGATTATAGTATTATAAGATCTGATCCTGTGTGATGATGGCAAGCATTATGTAAATACAAAATCAGAGAGAGAGTTGCTTACAAACTGATGTGATTACAGAACAGTTTGGGAGGGGGATGAGATGGAAGGAAATATGTAAAACCTTCCTAAGGAAATTTAGATCTTTCATTTCAACATAGTTCAAACCTTAAAGTGATGGATTGGATTGTTTGGTATCACTCCCAGAGCAGCGATTAAGAGCTTGAGTCCTCTTGACTTAAAAATGTTTTCAGAGAATTGAATATTTGAAAGAGATTGTTGCTTGACCAGCTCCACTGTGTAAAGCTCTGCATAAATATTACACTTTTCTGAAACATATTATTATTAGCAGTAGTACTTGTCTCTTTGCACCTTCATCAGATTTTTCAAGTGCTACTGATATCAAATGAAAGAAAGTGCCCAGTAAACAGACTGAGTAGTGGATGAGTGCACCTCCGTAGCACATTATCTCAAAATCACCATCCATTCAATTAAACAAAAAAATTAGCAGAATCATAAGAGGGATCTGGAGCTGAAAGGGATTTTAGAGTACATCTACCATAAACCACTAATTTTACAGAAGAAGAAACTGAGACTCATTTAGTTAACTCAGGAGGTTAAATGATTTGCCCAAGGTCATCAATCCATCAACAAACTTTTATTATGCACCTACCATGTGCCAACCTACCGTGCCCCCTGTACTGCACTCAACTTTTTCTGCTTCCATTAATTCTGATTATGTGCAAATCACTTGGGGGATGCCAAGAAAGACATGGCACATGCTGTTCTCAAGGAGCTTACAATGCAATATAGGCATAGTGGTGGAGGAGGATATTCACAAAAATAAATGTGATACAAGAACAGATGAGATGAGGACAAAGGAGTGGTCTAGGCAAAGGGAAATGAGAAATTGGAGGAGGAAGAGGTTAAGAGGAAGGGCCACCTGATCTGGGTCTTCAAGAGAGGGAGGGACCTCATCAAGTAGAGACAGGGATTTCCTCATCTTAGGCAGAGCTTTAGTCCTTCTTTTCATTTTGCTCCATTTTTTGAGGGTTCCACAGTTCCTCTTACTGTCACTGCCTCTTGACATCTCTTTGTTTCAGATCTACTCTCTTCCTCCTATTCCAGGCTTCTCATTTTCTGTGTCTTCCTTCTCTTCTCTATCCCTTCAGAGGAATAAGTAGGCAAGAGGCTTCAGGGTTGAGCAGAGAGACACTAACAATGAATGCAGCATGATGCAATGGAAAGAACACCAGATCTAGAGTAAGGGAACCTGGGTTCAACTCCTACCACTGAGATTTCCTACCAGTGTGACTTTTGGCCAAGGCCTAACTTCTCTGAGCCTCAGTTTTCTTATCTGAAACATAAAACGGTTGGCCATGGAGGACCTATCCAACTCCAGATCCTGTTTTCTCCTTAATCCATAAGACTTCTTTACCAACTCTCAAAATAACCTGAGTTTCTGCTTTGTTAAGTTCCAACAGTTACAAGCTCACAGGAGAGCATTTGCTGCCACAGAGAGGGGCTATCACTGGGCCCAGGCATAGCCCTTCATTTTTCATCACTCAGAAAATTAAATCCACTAGCAATGAACCATCTATTATTTGGGAGCTGCTTTGGGACCTCTTGTGCCCTGAACTCAAATATCATTTTGAAATTGTCCTCAGTAAATTGGAGCCCCTCCAATTATTTTCAGGGGCTCAAATTGGTGTCACTGTTAAGGATAACAACAGCGTGATTCTAGCTCTCTCTAGGGTGAGTTTCAGTTCACCCACTTCAAAAAAGCCAGCAAACACTTCATTTAGGTACTAAAAAATACACTCCAGGAAATGGAGGCAAACATTTTTCCGCTGACACTCCTGAGGGAATGGAACTTATAAAGACATTAGGTGTCACACTTGAAGAGAAACCTATTTCCTCCAAAAGACACATGAAGTACTTTTTAACGGACTCGGGCTTCAACCTGTGAAATTCAGCAGATGCTTTGTGTCCAGAACTGTTCGCCTATACCACACTCTGACCTCATCTCACGGTTGCCTTCTTTGCATGCCACTGCTCTGACTAAACCCTTCTTGTGTCTCTAAAAGCAACAAGCTCTGTCTCCTCTGCCTGAGGCTCAAACCCACCCTAGGCTATTCAATTTTCTTCACTTTTCTTACTCCCTTTCCTGTCCCATCTGCTATACTCAGGCTAATTTTAAACTGCCTTTCTGATGTTACACAACAGTGCTAGCATCCATCAATCCAATGAGCATTTATTAAGTGCTTATTATATGCCTGACACTATGATAAATGACAGGTTTACAAAGAAAGGCAAAAACATAGTCCCTTATCTCAAAGAGCCCACATTCTAATGAGGGAGATAGCATGCAAGTAACTATGTACTTATATAGTAGATAGATTATCGTTTGTCCTTCATTCTTGAAGAGGGCTGTGACATCAGGGAGAAGATGACATGACTTGCAATTGATTTTGATTTGAGTGAGGGAGGGCTGGGCAAAGTCACCAGCCTCACTTTCTCTTCCAGAGCCATCTGGGTCCAGTGGCCAGATATCCTTCAGGATGACTGGAGATGGCCCAGGATGCAGTGGAAGACGTTGGCCCTTTTACATTGCTTCAGTCAAAGTGAGAGAGATAAATAGATATACACATATATACATGTACATGTGCAATACATGCATACGTATATGAATATACCATGTAAATGAATGGTGATTTTAGAGAGAAGACACTGGAGCAGTTGAGAAAGGTCTCTTGCAGTAGGTGGGATTTGAACTGAGCCTTGGAGGAGGCCAGGGAAGCTAAGAATTAGAGGTAAGGAAGTAATTATTCCAGGAATAGGAACAGCCATTGCAAGAATAGGCTTGGGAGATGGAGTGGTATATGCAAGAAATAGTAAGTAGGACAGTGTAGTAGAATCATGTGTATGTAGAGGAAAACAAAATATAAGAAGCCTGAAAAGACGGGAAGGAGCCAGGTGGTAAAGGGCCTTAAATGCCAAACAGAGGATTGTATATGTGCTCTTAGAGCTACCTGAGTTTATTGAGAAAGAGCAAACATGGATGCTTTAGGAAAATAATTTTGGCAGCAGAGTGGAGGATGGATTGGTTTAGGGAAAAACTTAAGGCAGAAAGACCAATTAGAAGACTGTTGCAATAATCTAGATGATAGATGATGAGAATCTGTACTGGTATGGTAACTGTGTAAGTAAAGAGAAGGAAGTATGTATGAAACATGTGAAGGGAAAAATGAAAGAATTTAACAATAGATTAGATAAGTTAGGTGAGTGAGAGTGAGACATTGAAGGATCTGAATCTGGCTACCTGGGAGGATGGTAGTACTCTGGATAGTAATAGAAAAGTTGGGAAGTAGGGACAGTTTTGGAGAAAAGAAAATGAGTTCTTTTTTAGACAGAACTTGAGTTTGAGATGCATAAAGGACATCCTTTTCAATATGTTCAAAAAGCAATTACTGATCAGAACTAGAGAATAGGAGAAAGACTTTTTTTGTCCAAATCATCCTAGGAACCCATTTCTGCAATTAACTATCATGGAATCTGAGAAATGGAAAAGAACACTAGAGACCTTCTGGTTCAATCTATCAGTCTCTGAATTAAATTACCTCTTAAAAAACTCTATACAAGTATTCATCCAGATTCTGTTTGAATATGGATGGTGACTTTACCACTTCATAATTCAGCCCATTCCATTTTCAAATAACTCTAATTATTAGAAAGAATCATAGTAAATACCCCTTGAAGAGAATCTAGAGGCTATCTGGTCTCATTTTACAGACTAGAAAACTGGAAAGTTTCTTGACAGACAAGTGACTTGCTCAAGGTCACTTAAGTAGTAAATGGCAGGGTCAGTGTCATTATCATTGAGATGAACTCTACTACCTTATAACTTTTCCCTGTTGGTCACAAAACATTTATTATTCCATGAAAATAATTATTTGGTGCCTATGAACAGGATTACGTGATAAGCATTTGAAGATGTTTTAAAAGAGTATATAAGTACAAACTATATTACAAAGCAGTAACCATGAAAAAAAGTGGATGCTGATTAAGAAGTAGAGCGTCTGATCAGTGGAATAGATTAGTTATACAACTTATAGTAATAAGTGGCCATAATGACCTAGCGTCTACAAACCAAAAGATCCAAGTTTGGGGGGCAAGAACTCACTTTTGACAAACATTATTGGGAAAACTGGAAGGCAGTTTGGCAGAAACTAAGCATGGACTAACATATACCAAAATAAGGTCAAAATGTAAGTGACTTAGGCAATGAAGGGTGATATATGTAAATTAATGGAGCATGAAAATTTTTATCTGTCAGTCCTATGGATAAGGGAAAAGTTTATGAACTAACAAGAGAAAGAGAGGATTATGGGAAATAAAATTAATAATTTTAATTACATGAATTTTTTAAAAACAAGTTTTGTACAAACAAAACCAATGCAGTCCAAATTAAAAGGAAATCAGGAAACTGAGGGAGCGGGGAGAGATTTACAGCAAATTTTTCTAATAAAGGCCTCATTTCTCAGATATTTAAGAAAATGAGCCAAATTTTGAAGAAATAAGAGCCATTCTCCAATTGATTAATGGTCAAAGAATATGAACAAGCAATTTCCAAAGAAACCAGAGATATGTATAGTCATATGAAATGTTCTAAGTCATTGATTGCAGAAATCCAAATCGAAACAATTCTGAGATAACCACCTTATTCCTATCAGATTGGCTAACATGGCAGAAAAGAAAACAATTATAAATGCTGGAGGAGATATGAAAAATTGGTACACTAATGTACTGTTGGTGGAATTGTGGATTGATCTAACTATTCCGTACAAAAATTTGGAGCTATACCCAAAGTTCGATAAAATAGTGCATACCCTTTGACTCAGAAATACCACCAGTCTCACAAAGAGATCACAAAAATGGGAAAAGGACCCATATGTACAAAAATATTTATAGTGGCTCTTTTTGTGTGTCAAAGAATTGGAAATTGAGGAGATGCCCACCAATTGGGGAATGGCTGAACAAGTTTTGGTATATGATTGTGATGGTATACTATTATGCTATAAGACCAGATGGTTTCAGAAAAAAAAAAACAGGGAAGATTTATATGAACTGATATAAGGTGAAATGAGTAGAACCAGGAAAACACCTTACATGGTATCATCAATATTGTAATGATGAATAACTGTGGAAGGTTTAACTACTCTGATTGGTACAATACTTCAAGACAATACCAACAGACCCATGATGAAAAATGCTATTTACCTCTAGAAAGAGATTGATGATCACTGACTACTGACTGAAGCATATTTTTTTTACTTTATATTTCTTGATTTTTTTAATTTTTTGCCACATGGCTTATATGGAAACATGCTTCACATGACTTCCTATGTATAATTGATATCATATTGCTTGTCTTCTCACTGGATGGGGCTGGGGCAAGAAAGAAGAAGAGAATTTGTAACTAGAAATTTTTTAAATGAATTCAAAAATGTATACTTTTTTAAAGAAAAGGTGTAAGATATAATCTCTGCTTTCATGAAACTTTTCAGTTTAGCGAGGAAGGCATGTCTGGGATAATCATAAATCTGGTTTCTTTTGAACATGACAAGTCTTCAAATATCTGAAACCAGCTAGTCCAACAAGGTTGTAATATCACATAGGGAGTTGGGCTTGGAGTCAGGAAGACCTGAATTCAAAGATGGTCTTAAACGTTTCCTAACTTTAGAACCCTGGAAAAGTAACTCAATCTTTATTTTGCTCAGTTTCTTGAACTGTAAAATGGGGATAATGCTTAGAATCTATTTCACAGTGTTGTGGTCAGGATAAAGTGAGGTAACATGGGAAGTGCTTTGCAAATCTTAAACTACTGTATCACTGATAGCTATTTTTACTGTTTAATTTTTCTGTAAGTCCTCTCTTTTTCCTACAAAATACCCCACTTCCATTGATTGTTTTTTTCTTATAGCATAGTTCTAGTCCTCCCTCACTATTTAATCTCCTTACTAGTACTTCTACCTGTCATTTAATTCATGTTCTAATGTTTGCAAAGCACTATATACATGTTTTGTTGTTTCATCCTCACAATAACCTTAGGAGGCAAGTACTATTATAGTCCCCATTGTGCAGTTGAGGAAACCAAGAATGAGAGAGGTTAAACTCATACACTCAGGCAGAATTTGAACTGAGATCTTCCTGACTCCAAGTCCCGTAGGCATTTTCTATCTCTCTTGTAGAATTCTCTCATTCCTCAGCTCCTCCTTCTGACCATGGCTTCCTTCAAGCTTCAACTGAAACGCATCTTCTAATGTGTTCCCTGTTTCTTCTTAATGTTAGGGCATTTCTTCTTCAATCACTTCCAATTTATCCTGTCTCTAACTTCTTTGTACATTGCTGTCTCTTTTTATTAGATATTGAGCTCCTTGATGGCAGTAAGTCACTTTTGCCTTTCTTTGCATTTTCAATTCCTAGCACAGTGTCTGGCATAAAGGAGGTGCTTAATAAATTACTGTTACCACAGTTGTTGTTAGTCTGACACCTAGTTTTTTGTGATATACATCATATCTATAGGCGTTCTTTTATAGCTGTCCCTCTTAAAATGTGATGACTCAAACTAAATGCATCATTAAGACGTGGTCTACCCAATGTAGAGAAGAGTTGGAATAGTACTGCCTTTGATCTGGACACTAATACTTCATCACATCAGAGGATCTGTGATCTCTTCATTAGAGGTATGCTTTCCAACAGCAATGACTTTAGCACATCCCCTCATCCTACGTAATTCTTCTCTTGTCTATCCAATAATCTGCCACAGGTGGAAGAGTGTGAGGTAGGCATAACTTAGTGTCTAATGGTCCTGTTCCAGATATTTAAACATTATTCTGGCTTTATGATCTCCTAGTTTTCCATTTGCATCATGCATCTCTTAAATGCTATTTTTATACTACTCATTACACATAGGTCATCATTGGTGAAATGGTGCCACAAATTTATATGCACCATGAATTTCTTTGTTTTTTAATAAATTTGTTTATTTAACTTTTTACATTCATTTTCACAAAATTTTGGGTTCCAAATTTTCTCCCCATTTGTCCCCTCCCCCCACCCCAATACACTGAGCATTCTAATTACCCTCTCTTCTAGCATCCCTCCCTTCCCTTACCCCATTTTCTCTTTTGCCCTGTAGGGCCAGATAACTTTCTATTCCCCATTACCTGTATTTCTTATTTCCTAGTAGCAAAAACAATACTCAACAGTTGTTCCTGAAACTTTGAGTTCCAGCTTCTCTCCATTCTTCCCTCCCCATCCATTCCCTTGGGAAGGCAGGCAATTCAGAATAGGTCATATCTGTGTAGTTTTGCAAATGCCTTCCATAATAGTTGTGTTGTGTAAGACTAACTATATTTCCCTCCATCCTATCCTGCCACACTTTGCTTCTATTCTCTCTTTTAATCCTGTCCCTCCCCAAGAGTGTTGACTTCAAATTGCTCCCTCTTCCCATTGCCCTTCCTTCCATCATCCCCTCCACCCCGCTTATCCCCTTCTCCCCCACTTTCCTATATTGTAAGATAGGTTTTCATACCAAAATGAGTGTGCATTTTATTCCTTCCTTTAGTTGAATGTGATGAGAGTAAACTTCATGTTTTTCTCTCAGCTCCCCTCTTTTCCCCTCCACTAAAAAGTCTCCTGCCTGTCTCTTCTGTGAGAGATAATTTGCCCCATTCCATTTCTCCCTCTCTCCTCCCAATAC
>CM053771.1:147962169-148009312 GCA_028658325.1 Potorous gilbertii | reverse complement strand
ATTTTTTACTTGATAAAGTAATACTGACTTTTTGTAATCAACATTTCCTTTTCTAGAATGTTCTCTTCCTTTTCTATATTTAGCCCTATCTAGAATTCTGGCCAAAATTAAAGCCAACTCATTGGTTCATGGTCTCTAAATTACATTCTCTTCCCTTTTTTGAAAACTAGGACACCATTTGTCTTTTTCCAATCCTTTAGAATCTCTCCAATTCTGCAATATGTGATAGAGAATATCAAGAGTGGTTCAACAACCAAATAGCAATAAGAGTAATAAGAAAAATCCCCTCAAATCCCAAACCAATGTCTGCGATTTAGGGAGAATGAGAATGCCGAAATAAGGTGACATACCAGTTGGGGGCATACGGGGCATGGGGGAGGGAGGACTCTTCTTTGCCCTAAGACCGGCATTGTAATTGTCAAAGCCTGATTAGAAAGCTTAAAATGCTGGGCAATGAGGTTCTGCTGATAGAGCTTATTGTATCGGTATCTTAGTTTGCATGTTGAAACAGTTGTAATAAATCTAAGAAATAGATGGGGCAATACAGAAGTTCAGAACTGTCAGAATGAACAGACTGCCATCAAAGACAAGACTGGAAAGTAAATGGGACTCTTTTGTGTTCTGGTACCACAAGAAGGCAAGATAAATGGAAAAAAATAAATAAATACCCCAACCTAGAAAGGCTTCATTGCAAAAGGAGTTGACCATTTAAGAGGGCAAACTATTATTATATGTAAAATGGACTAAAGATATGAATACCTGCCTAATAAAAAAACTGAAAATAGATCTTACAAGCTATAGACAGGGGAATCATGCTATCTGCCACACAAAAGTACCATAAGATTTACATTAGTGATTATTGTAAAGTCTTATGCTCAGTTCCACATTCATGGCTTAGCCAAGTATTTTAAAAAAACATAAAATAGGTCCAAGGATAGTGATAATATTACCGTACTTGATACTTATATTGAAAACAGACCCCTAATGAAATAAGGTCAAGAAGAATTGATTTAAAATGGGATATTTCCATGAAGATAGTTTAAGCCAACTATAGTTTTTTCTAGCAATAAATTAATTACCATAAATCCTGTATAAAACTGACCATGACTTTCAAGTCAAAGATGGGTTTATAGCAAAACATCTTGTTAATCATTGGATTACATGGATGGAATCAAGTTATATAGATTCCATGAAAAGCACATTAAAAATCTACTTTATCTCATGGGAACGTTCTCTAATGGTATCAAAATATCATTTAGACTTGATAATGGTGAAGTTTTTAATGTGTGCTAGAAAGAAGAAATACTAAAGACTTTGAGACTGAAATTGAACCAACAGCTGAAGGCAGTGCTTCATCACCGTGCAAATGCCTTGTTTTTCATGCAGGACACATCTAGCAGGAGGCCATGGGAGAGGAACCTGAGTTTTAAAGTTGTGATGGGACCAACGGCACCCTGAAGTCAAAGCTTAATAGGAAGAAGGCTGAGAATAACTGATACCTGTGCAATGCCAGTCTAGACATACGCTATGAGTCTGGTAAAATGAAAAACTGATCCAGAACTGGTGTGTTGAATCTGGGCTCATGGAGAGATTTCAGTGGTTCTGTGAATTTGCATATTAAAAAACCAAACTTCCTTACTTTCACTATTCTGTAATTACTATTTAACATTTTTATTCAATCATAAATTTAGTCAACAAACATTATTCTGAGAAGGGATCCATAGGTTTTACCGTTTTTTTTTTTTTGCATCATCATATATTGCTTCTTATACTATACCTTATACATATATTGGATCTTATAATTTTTTGAACATATATGCATGGCTGGTGATAAAGCAAATAGGACTGGAATAAAGTACCCAAAGTTTCATTCCAAATTCATCTGTCCAGGTGAGGAGGTTCAGCATCTAAATTAGCACACATCATCCCCAGACTCGGCTGTAATATGATAGTGATTTCACTAGGTTGCTTATTATTTTCTATTGAAAACCAAAAGCTCTGTTCAGCAGCAAGTCGCAGCAGACCCACTGCTGAGGCCAATTAGAGCTGTGATACTTGTAAAGCTAGTCTCAATTTTATCAGTGTCCAACTGATTTCAATAGCATAATTGGATATAGGCAATTGCAGAAAGGAAGCTCCAAACCAGACGGCAGCCAACACGGGACGCCTGGCCAGCTCTAGGCTTTCTTTTGAGCTAGTTGTACTATTTACTTGCTAAGATGCATGTTAACATCCAGACTTAGGGCTTAGGATCTTCTAAAGCATTTGGCAAAGGCATTTCAAGATTATTTCCCTCATTGCTCCTCTCTCCCTCACACCAGAATGGGAATGTAGTTTTGGTTATTCCCATTTTACAGGTGGGAGACTGAGATGAGAGAGAAGCTTGGTGATTTGCCAGATGTCACAAACAAGTTGGTAGATAGGAAACTAGAGCTGCCCACTCGGAGGGGGCATGTGAGAGCTTGCCTCTGAGCTTATCATTCAGCTGAAGACAGTGGCACAGTAGATCAGTGCCCATAAGAACAGAAGGCTGTGCTTTCAAATCTATCAAATCCAAATTGGGAAGCCCATCACAATCAATGTGTATGTCAGGCTCACAAAGTAGGACTCTAGCAAATTCAGACTAAATCTGGGAGAAGAGTTTCTTCATTAGTTGATCATGAATCTGTATCTCATTAGTCTCCATATGTCATTTGATTTCATTTATTAATAACTTTAGAATCTACATATTTTATTTAAAATGTAAAATCTATACCCTTAGTCCCTTACGAAACATTGTACCAGGTTCTGGAAGATGCATAAATGAATGACATGCTGCTTGTCCTCATGAAGTTTACCACCTATATCATGGGGCATGATAGAGCCCATATGAAAATATTCAGGAACTCTAATTCACAATATAATGTGTCTTTGGACAAGTGACAACTTCCCTGGGACAAAGTTCTCTTTTTTGTTAAAATGAGGGGGTGACCTAAATAGCTTTTGATGCCCTTACTAGCTCTAGGCAGAGGTTCTTAACACTCTGGGGTCCATTTTTTAAATATCTTGTAAGTGCTTGTCAAAGTATTTGGCTTCTTTTGTCATCTGTGCATTTTATTTTATGCCTTAAAAAAAAAACAAGAGAGTCCATGACACAAAAGAAGAGCCCTGTAGACTTGAGCATGATATGAGTATAAGATAAATGAGAAAAGGTATGAGAGGCTAAATCTTGGCTATATTATTCACCAACTTATTTGATTTTATATGACTCAATTTCTTTTTCTGTAAAATGCGTAGTGGCAAAGGAGGTAAGACAAGATTGAAATAGGAAATCTTTATGGTGATGCCTTTTCCAGGTCTATATCATTCTATAAAAGGTCTAAGGAAGAAACGATCCTTTCTGCTTAGGTTGGGGAGGGGAATAAAACACAACAACCCCACGTGCTCAATAGTGAAAATATTATTTCTGTTCTACTGATAAGGAAACTGAGATTGAGAGAGGTTATGTGAAGGTGGAACAGAATTGCCTCTGGCTAGAATTATTGTTGGACCTAGGTACCTGAATTCCCCTCTTATATCTTTGTGCACCATTCCATTTGGAGTTCCATAGTTATTAAGTTCTCAATCAAATAAATAGGAGTAAATACCCTTTCCTACGCCATTGGTTCTCTCCTTCTAAACAGAGAACAGCATTAATGAGGGATGGAGGCAAAAGAATAGTTCACTGAGAAATCATAAAAATTAACTTCTATCTCTTCCATGAAATAGTTGTCTTTTCTAGGCTAATCAGGGCATTGGATATTTCTGAGTTTTCTGGGTTAGGTCAGTGCATTGAGTATGAAACTGGTTTGACTTAGGGTGACTATACTCAAATGCTGAATGTACATGCATATGAAAGAGAGAGAAAGAGAGACAGAAAGACAGAGAGAGGGAGAGAGACAGAGAGGAGAGAGGGAGAGAGACAGAGAGGAGAGAGGGAGAGAGAGAGAGAGAGAGAGAGAGAGAGAGAAATTGAGATTTGCCTTCCCCGCTTAGACAAAAGAACTTTAGGCTCCCAAGGAGGAGATTCTCAGGAATTTATGACTCAATCAACTTGCCCAAAAGGAGCATAAATGGGATTAGTTTTAATATTGTTAAGTTGCAAAAATACAGGCATATGTGCATGCCAAAGCTAAAATGTACCCAAGCAAAGGGGGGGAACATATGGGTGCCCATATGGCGAAAAGCGCATTGCTAGACCTTCATACACTTCTCATTTACAACAAGAACCAAAGTTAGCGAACGTAAATTTGCTTTGCAAAAATGTGAGACGAACAGCTTGTTTGCCCATAACTGTTCTACTGAGCAAGATATGTATAACCTTGATTTCTCATCTCAGACACCTCTTTCTCACACTCTGGGGATTAATTAGTCTCTAAACAGGTCTTCAGATTAGGAACGAAGATCCTTGCTGCCTCGGAGGGAAGACAAAGTAGAGGAAGTAGAACTGGATGACTCGGCAGGTCAATTATGAGAGGATTCCTATTAGTGTCTCTGGCTCATACCTGAAACTGCTCATAAGGGAAATGAGGTTGGTAGGTCTCAGCAGGTTTCTTACTAATTGAAGCAGATGAACAGCACTGCCTCCCGGCAGACAGGGGTGTCAATGTTGTTTCACACTATAGCCAGTGTTGATTCTGAAATCATAAGGGAGTGGGGTGGTTTGAGTAGAGGAACCTGCCTCCTTTTAGGAAAAGAGGTTTGGGTTCAGGGAAGGAAAGGAAAGTGAGCATGATGATGTTTTCAGCCATGAAGACATGCATACATACATACATCAACATATACATTATATATATCATTCTCATTCTTGTTGTTGTTCAGTCATTTCAGTCATGGCCAACTTTTGTGACTCCATTTGAGGTTTTCTTGGCAAAGATACTGGAGCGGTTTGGCCACTGTCTTCTCCAGCATTCTTATTTTACCAGTGTAAGAACAAATCAGACAGAGTGGGAGTAAGAGTTAGAAATAAGATGAAATGAAATATTATCTCCCATAATCTTTGCAGATTCTATGGCTGTTGGGAGGTTAGCATGAAGTTTAGCGTTCCTTGGAATTTGTGGGACCTAGACTATGGAAAACAACAGCAACAACACAGAACCAAAGAATGTCACCGTTAGAAGGAATATTAAAAGTTATCTTGTAGTCTAACCCCATCATTTTACAAAGGGGGAAACTGAGGCCCAGAGATGTGATGCACCTTGCCCATAGAAGTCTTGCCTCGAAATCCAAAGCTCTGTGTCCTGTATAACAATATATGTAGTACACGTATAGCACTAAGTAGGGAAGTGAAATTCTCTCCTGACAAAGTATCAAGTGTACCTTGTTCAGATGAGCCCTACAGCTATGGAACGAGTAAAGCAGGAGCCATGGGGAACTGACACAAAGGCAGATTTAGCCCAGAAAAGGCCCAGATTTCAAAGTGAGTGTATGAGGTTAGAAAAATGGCTTTTCTGAGACAGAACAAGGGATATTCTGGTCCAGTCTTCTGATTTAACTGAAGAGTCCCATTTTGCTTCTCTGGAGGACATTTATCCCATAGTCTGCCATCAACAAGCATTTATCAATTATTATCAATATTAATTCTCTGCCAGGCACTGCAGCTTTCACCAGGTAGAAAATTGTTAAATACCAAGGAGGTAAACAGAAATAAGGCTCTGTGCACCTAAAACAGATGTCAAAGTCCAGGTGGTATAGTGCTCATGTAAGGAGCTCTGTTCAGAAACTCATTCAGTTTCTTCTTGAATTTTAGTCTGGATCTGTGATTTCATTAGTATGTTGAAGTGGAAATCCCCTCTCCCAATACAGGCCTTAAACTGCTCTGTAACTCAGAGTCTTAGAGAGCTGCCTGGAACCCTGATAGATGAAGACTCCCAGAAGAGTCCCAAAGTTGAGATATGCCGCAGGAGGGACTTGAATCCTGAGTCTTCCTGACTCCATGGCAGGCTCCCTATCCACTGCAGTACATTGCCTCCATTCTTCCTACTCTTACAATGACAATTTGGATGGAGTCAGGGGATTTCATCAGGGTGGCAGATCCCTCCATAGCTGAAGATCACACCTTTTCCTCCCCCAGTATATCTTCACCCTGTGCAACTCCAGCAAATTTCTCCTACACATATTATTTTAAACAAAATTCTAACAAGTACGGAAGTATGGCTTCTTAGCCTTCAGTAAATTGGGAAGAGATGATGAGTACTATCAAAGGCAATACACCAACAGGAGTAACAGCATGGAAACAAGATGGGGTCAGCGGGGCAGAAAGAGTATAAAAATCCAAAATGCACATCAGATGGCAGAACCATTTAGTGAAGGGATAAACAGTTCTACTCACTTCAGAAGCTCCAGTGTTAGAGCAGAATTTACAGCTTCCTAGAACCATGCAAGCTCTCTGGGGCAAGACCCGCTTTACAGATGCATTTGCATGTCCATCTCCTCTGACATCAACGTTCTCCTCATGCCTAACTGTGGCATGGAATTGACCCTGCCATCCCGTAGGCAATGCCATTAAGGGCATACTTGAAGTATTGAGAATAACAGTAAGAAGGAATAAATAAGCATGTGCTTAATAAATGTGCCAGGCACTGTTAAGAGTTTCACAACTCTTACCTCATTTGATCCTCACAACAACCTTAGGAGATAGGGACAATAACTATTCCCATTTTATAGTGGAGGGAACTGAGGCAGAGCGTAAGTGACTTTCCCAGGATCACACAAGCTAATAAAGGTCTGAGGCTGGATTTGAACTCAGGGCTTCCTGACTTCAGGTCCAGAATGCTATTCACTGTGTCACCTAGATGCTTCTCCACAGTAGGTATTTAATCAAACTTTGTTTAATTTAATCTGGAAAGCTCACTTAAATAGAAAATAACTGATTCTTTGCTCATGTTGGGTCAGTATGATATTACTGTAATTTTCTAAGTATATTGTTTCAAAAAAAAATCAGCTAAAATATCAAATACTCCTTATGACCAAGAAACACAAAAATAAACTGGGGATGGAAAAGGATGGTAAATGAAGGGGAAAGGAAGCATGTAATTTTTCCTCTAGTTCTAAGGTCTACAGCTTGATGATTGTAAATTTTTAATGTTTTCTCAAACATCTGGCCTTTCAAAGCATATCACTGTCAATCAGTCCAGATGTGCAGGAGCCTTGCTATTCCAAGACATAACAGAGGGAGATGGAAAGACAACCAATCCTCTACAATAGCCTCTACTCTTTCTTTATCCACCCCCGTTTTCACACCTTTCTTCACACTACCCCATATGCCTGGAACAGCCTCCCAATTAATTCTAGCCGGGCTCCTTCCCTCTTGTCCTTCAGAAGTGTTGGGGACAGGGGGAGGTGTTGGAACCCACCTGTTCTACAAGGGGCTCTAAATACAGTGGCTCACTGCCAGTTTTTTCTATCTTCTCTGTTATGGGATCTGCCCACACACTTCAGGGGAACATTCTTGGTAAGAGTGCCCTGTGATTTTGTGATTATTACAATTTGGAGGTTGTTGTTTTTGTTCAGTAGTTTTAGTTGTGGCTGACTCCCCCTGACCCCTTTTGGGGTTTTCTTGGCAAAGATACTGGAGTGCTTTGCACTTTCTTTCTCCAGCTCATTTTACAGATGAGGAAACTGAGGTAAACAGGATTAAAAGTGACATGCTCAGGGTAACACAGCGAGTAAGTATCTGATGTCACATTTGAACTCAGGTCCTATGGGATTATAGGGCCAGTACTCCATCCAATATGCCTCCTAGCTGCCCTTTTCATTACTATAGAGAATGTTAAAGGGTCATTGCATTTGTGTGTATGTGCGTGTATGTGTGTGTGTGTGTGAATTCGTGGGTACCTTCTTTTTTCTGTAAGGCAGATCTGCTGCCTTGGAAAAGGCAATATAATTATTTACATCTAAAGAACAAGGACATGGTAGAATGTTCATCTGGTTTGTATGTCAGCTGGAAAACCCCCAAATCTTATTTACATAGCACTTTTCTTTAAGAAGCTTAAAACACTTAATAATTTATAACCCTGTAAACAAATCCTCCAACATTCCACTGAGGAGAGGGAGGTTTCTCACTGCATCTCCAATCTGTGAATTCCAAGGTAGATGAAAATATTTGCAAACGGTTTTGAGATCAAGTGGTCCTCAGCTGTTGCACTAAACCTATAGTAGATTTCTTTAAAAGCCTCTAGATGCCTCTGCTAAGAAAGGCACACAACACCTGAGGACTCAGTTTCTCAATGAGATAACTGGCCCCAAAATCGTGATGCCCCTTTCAAAGAAACTCCCAACCCTGGGAAGACTTTGTGTCCCTGCTGTCAAAGTGGCACTTGTTATGACAATTGGAAAGTGACTTAAGCATCTCTTTTTATTTCTTCATCTGCAGCCTGGGAATACTCAGGGTGCTAAATAAGGGATCTACAGTGAAAAGCAAGCCTAGAACCCAAGCCCAAAGAAGAGATGGTTGCAGCTGTCTCATGACTCTTCCTAAAGTCTACAGTAAGTTTGAAAAGCACCCATCCACGGGCAGCAGGCACACTCACCCCCGTTACAGTATTCATAGACTTTCTGGAAATAGCTCTTCAATTTTTTGTCAGCAGAATTCAGTGAAGCTACAGACATACTTGTCCACAGTGCTTCCCCTCCATTGTCAATCCTACTGGTATTTCAAAGGAAATGTCATTTCAGTGTTGCACAGTCTTCCATGCTTAACTCACCAGAAAGTTGTTCTGTAAACATTGTTTGATGTGGAGGAGTCTTACTAGCCCCTCTTAAGAAACCTTTCAAACCCATTTTTCCCCAGAAGAAGGAAAGAGCATTTTCCCCCACCCCTGGAAAAAAGACACAGGCAAATGGGAAGCTGCAAACCCTCCAGGTTCTAGTGCCTTTCAAACTTGGCAAACAAGTTCCTTGCCTGAGTTGAATTTTTTAAATGTCACCAGGAGGGGGAAAAGACAATAAGAGATAGAGACGGGAAGGCAAGCTAAGCAAAGAAGGCCAAGGCTGCAAGAAAACAAAAGACAGAGGCTCAGATGAGACGCTCAGCCCTGGAGATTTGAGGGGGCCAAGGACAGATTGAAGTTAGGCTCTTCCTGCCTTCTCTCAGCTGCCCTTGGCCTCTGCACTGCTGCAATGAGGACAACTGGGGGTAAAAGTCCTCTATTTTAAGTATAGAAGTCTTAACTATGGTAGCATTGTAAAAATAGCTTCTGTACACTTAACCAAAGTCAAGCTGTCTTTCAAAAGATCTCCAGGCTTAGAGGAATATGTATTTAGGATCAACAGAGTACATTCTGGGATTTCAAGCATTTATAAAGACATCTGACTTCACTAGATACATAGAAAATTGGCATGCTGCGTCTACATATATTTGTATATATTAGCCAAAATTCTCCTGTCTTTAGAGCAAATTCCCCCAGAGGTCTGTGCCTCCATATGTTTGCATGCACATACTATTTCTTGGGTTTGTATAAGGGTCATGTTTTGTAATGTCCCTTAGGCACACTTGAATATTCTTGATAATTTCCCCTTTATCATTAAACCACTGTGGATTTCAGTATCCTCAGCCCTTATTCACAGAAGGTCAAGGTACTTCACTGGCATAATCTCACTCATCCCTTACCACTTGCTCCTGAACTAGGTGGAGGCAAGCATTACAATGTGTATTTCATTCAGGAGGAAACAGGGACTGGAAGCTTTAATATTTTTTTTCCACTCCCAAAGCCTGCGTAGTGGAGGGAGTAGGGTTTAGGGAAGGGAAGTCTGGAATAAGGGAAGCTGTTTTCCGAGTACAGTCTCCCCTTTGTATGTTGGTGTAGCTGTGTCTGTCTGTCTCAGTACACAGTTTGCTTACTTCTTGCCATTTATGTTATTTGCATTCTCTAGTGCCTAAAGGGAGACTGGTTTCCATTCTAATTGCTGGAATTAATCACACAGTCTAATTACAGCATAAAACTATCAAATGGCCTTGGGCCCTTTTTTTCTTAATTCCCTGCTGATCTTGATAAGAAGTTAGATTTCCAAGGGGCAATGGGGATATGTCCTCACGCCAGGCTGGCTTCCCCCGCTACTTGGAAGCAGTCCTGACAAATCTTCCATTGCCAGCTCCTGGGTATACATTCCAGGTAGGAACAGATGTACTTGCCCATCATAGCTGCCCTAGCCCTCTAGAGATAAAACACTTGTCATTTCCAGCTTGTAGCAGAGATGACTCCAGGTAAATGGTCAGATTATTGAAGATCACAGATCCTTTTCCTCCTGGGTAAATAGAAACTCTAAAGCATATGGCCAAGCAGTTGTATCTGAACCCCAGTAGTCATTCTTATCACTCAACAGCCTTCATCCAAAGATCCCAAATCACGATTTCTCATAACTACCTAGAGAAAACGCGTTTTTCTCATGGGAAGAATTACTAGAGTACCTGTATACCTTTGCAGTTTGGGAGGGTAAGGGGGCTCAGGAAATCCCAATTTCATAAGTCGAACAAGAAAGAGAACTTCAGAAAGTTACCTTTCTGAATCACCTCATAATTTCATATGCCACTTATTGTTTGATAAGTATTTGATTCTATATTAAAACAAGAAATAACAACAAGATGTATTCTTGGTCTAATCCTGAAGTTTCAATTTTATATAGAAATGTGAACTAAAACGCACATAATGCTGGGAGACTCAAATTGACCCTTAATGTCTTCCTCTCCCAACCCAGGCTTAAGCATCTTACCCTTGACTGACAGGTGTCTCCATGTCACGGTGGGTTCCGGTCTGCCAATAGCAAGACACAGGAGGGTCACACTACTTCCCTCATTCACAGTGATGTCTGAGGAGATGTTCATGATCTGGGGAGGAACTGAAAAAAAAACCAGAAAAGGGTGATCAAGTGATGCTGGGAATGACCCTTCAAAAATATAGAAAAGGAATAAGCATCCAAGAAAATTTTCATAGAGCATTTTAAAAATTATACACCATGAGTTGGGTCTGGAATTGATAAAGAGGGGTCGGATTGTCTTGGATTATATTTGTGAAATTGTAAAGTGCTTTCAATGATCCCACAATGATACCTTTGCAAAAGCTTATCTCTTTCATATCAGCATTCTCCCAGCAATTCTACAGAGATGTGATTCCTAGAACACCATGATCTCACATGAATTAAAATGGCAAATAACTAGAGGAAACTAGAGAAGAAGTACGCATGTTGGAAAAAGTAGTATATAGCATGTGGCGGATGGCCACTTGAAGGCATAAAGAACAGTACTGATGCCTGTCCTCAGTGGAGAAGAGACAAGCTAATTAAGTAGTGGGGATGACAAACAGCTGAAGTAACATATTGGTAACCCACTAATACTAAATGAACAAGAGGAAAACCTCCAATAAGTTGGCCAGGCCCTTTATGGAGATTTTATGGTAAAACATAGACAATAAGCACATATAATGAAAAGGCAGAGATAGATTTCAATCCCTGTTGCTAGAGGAAGGACTTAAATGGAGGAAAGCACATTTTTTTAAAGTACCAAGTGAAATATTTTTATTGTTGCTATTAATTCTCCAGTGCAGTACACTACGCCAAGAATATGAATTCAATGAACTCATTTGTTTGTATCAAGTTCCACTTCATGAAAGTCTTTCTACTTTGATTTATTGGCAAAGCAAATTTCATACATGATCACTGCCCTCAAAAAGCTTACAATTTTAAAGGAACATAAAGCAAATTTCATGGAAAACAGTTTAAAATAGATATAGACAGACGTCTCTTTATCTCTTTTTATCTCTCTCCCCTCATTATGAAGTTCCCCCAGATTTCTTCTATTTATGAAAAGCACTGAACCCAGTTGGAAACCACCACAGCTTTTCTCCTTCCTCATGTATTGGATTCTCCTGTCACCAGCCCACTCTCATCCCCCTTTACTCCTGCTTCTCATTCTGGTCCTGTGCTAAGTGACACATAAGACTAGCTTACGTACCACCTTAGGAAAATCATTTAAACTTTCTGGGACTCAGCTCATCATCTGTAAAAACCTAAGGTTGGATTTGATGGCTTTTGAGATCTCTTTTAGTTCTAAATCGATGGCTGACTTCAAAGGAGAGGAGGGGAGCCCCCTCCCCACATCTAGTTACCAGTCCTTCCATTTCCCTACCTCACTGATCCCCATTTCTGTCTACTTAGGCAAACATTCTCCCTATCTTCTTGAGATTACCCATTTTCTCTCTCAGCCCCCATACTCATTTCCAAAAACTTAAATATTGGTACTCACCACATACTTCTCTACCCCTGCTCTTCCCTTTTTGTCACCTAGATGCTAACAACCTCTTTTACATGGCCACTAGCAATGCGTAGGAGCTGAGGAATCTCAATTCCATTGTCTCATAGGAAGTAGAGATGAAATGTGTGTGTGGGTATGTGTTCATCCTTTGTTGCCAAAGAAAACCATGCCATCAGAGAATTAATGACATGACTTGCACTTGACTTTGTTTTGAGTGAGGGAGGGCTATGCAGGTCACTAACCTCACTTCTCCTCCAGAGTCATCTGAATCCAGTGACCAGATACTGATTAGGATGACTGAAGATGACCCAGAATGAGGCAACTGGGGTTAAGTGACTTGCCCAAGGTCACACAGCTAGTGAGTGTCAAGTGTCTGAGGTGATATTTGAACTTAGGTCCTCCTGACTCCTGCACTGGTGCTCTATCCACTGCCCCATCTAGCTGCCTGAGTGTGTGTATGTAGCATTGGTCAGGGCTAGAATAGAGAGAAGTATATACCTGGCATGCCAATTTGAGATTTTCAACCTATTTTCCCAAAAAGAAACAATATTATAATTAATGGTTAGGTATTATTAAGTACATTATTATTTATCAAATATATTATGGTTTAAAGAATTTTAGAGGCTGATCTCAGAACATATTTAATCCCAACAGATACTTGGTAAGCATTTTTGTGCAGAATACTATCCTAGGCACTTCGGAAGATACATACAAAAAACTCCTTCCCTCCTGTACCTCACCATACAATAGGATGTATATGGAGATAACTATAACACAAAATCTTACATAAGAGAATTGGAAGTAGCATGATACAATTGAAAGAACCATGGATTTGTCATCTCAGGACATGAGTTTGAATCTAAGTCATGCTCCTTATTATCAACATGACCATGTGCAAGTTATTAAATATTTCTAGGTCTCAGTTTTCTCTGTACAATGAGGAGGTTGGATTTGACCCCTGAATCTTTGATCCTTTCCAAAGGAAAGAGCCAGTCTTACTTGGTTCAATGGAGTTGTTACCAACTGGAGAACTGGGGTGGGGGGGATCCTGGAAGTTCCCTAAAAAAGGTGACATTTATATTGGGAGAATGCATGAGAATTCAGCATGTGTATGTGCGCATGCACGTGTGTGTGTGTGTAGAGAAATTCCAGGAATAAGGAACAGCATGAGAAAACACATGGAGATGGCAAAATAGGTATAGGATGATTGTTTATGGGGGAAGACCTGTAGTTTAATTGGTATACGAAGTGAGTTAAGGAGAGCTGTGTGAAAAAAAGGATTTGGTCCCATGACAACCCTGATTCTTAGATGAAAGAAAAGATGCAACCGGCACTTCCTTCCAAAAGAGAATGTTCTCTTGGCATGGGATCCATGTAAGAAGAGTCATTCTGCAGGTGCCCAACATTTCCCACTTTGGTAGTTCTGCCCCTCCTCAAGTCCCCTACTATACTGAACGGATGCTGCTAATCCTGCCTTATTGCTCCCACTTTGCCTGTCCGATTTCCAGGTCTAGTGAACTCAGAACTTGAGATGACACTATTAGCATCTCAACTGCAGAATTTATCTGGTCTTCTCTCTTGGCTCAGTACTGTACACATCCAAACCCTCTCTTCTGCCCTCACACTCCCTCAGCAGAAGTGTTATCTTCTCTTGTTTTTGTCCTCAAATACCTGGCAGGTGTCTGCCCAACCCTTCTTAGGGTCATAAGACTGGAAACACTGCCAGATTCAAGAGGGTCTTGAAAACCTGATAAAATCACATGAACCTTGCAGGAAAAGAAAATTAAAAGCCAGGAATTTATTGAAAGGTTTTGACTAGAGGAGTGACATGGTTTTGAGGTATGCGTAAAGAAAAGTATAGCAACAAAATGAAGGATGGTTTGAAGGGAGGAGGGAGTAGATGAGGGGAAAATTTCTTGATAGAAGGCTTTTGCAATAGTCTGTTAGGTGTGTGTGTGTGTGGGGGGGGTATTATTGAGTGACTGTCCTAGCATAGTGGCAGGGGGAATAGAGGAGGAAATATATTTGAGAGATATTGTAGAGATCAAATCAATAGGACTTGGCATATGATTTGATATGACAGGCAAAGGAGAGAGAAGAGTAAAAGATAGCACTAAGGCTTTTAATAAGGGAGAGTAGATAAATGGCAAGGCTACTAACAGAAGAATGAAGTCATAGGAAGGAGGAGGTTTTGGGAGGAAAACAAAAGACTCAGATTTCCAAAGTAGCCATTTACAAATCATCCTTTAGAATGCAATCTATTTATATGATGGAGGTTGCCTATATTAGTAATTAAAAATTAATATAATGGAAACCATATCTGTAAATGAGGACACGTTCAGAATTATTGGAGCCAGATAGGGAAACTTCATGAAGATGAGTTGTGAAGGGGTAGACATGGCTAGACTTTCTCCTTTTGGAATCATGTTGTTATTGTACCAACATACTGCAAGGAGTTGGCTTAGGATACCAGAAAGACATCTTGTTAATCATTTGTTTGGTAGGAAGTCAGTCAGCAAATAGCAACTATTTGCTGAAAACCTACTATGTGCCAAGCACTATGCTAAATGCTGGGGGTACAAAGAAAGGCAAAAGAGCTGACAGTTGAATGGAAGAGACAACAAATAAGCAACTATGCACAAACAAAAAAATGACCAGGACAAATTGGAAATAATCAAGAGAGAAAAGGTATTAGAATGAAGGGGAATAGAGAGGGCTTCCTGTAGAAGGTAGGAATAGCTGGGATTTGAAGGAATCCAAAGGATCCAGGAGGCAGAGATGAGATAACATGGGAGAACATTACAGGGATGGGGGACAGCCAGTGAAAATGCTAGGAGATATAATTTCTTGTTCTAGGTACAGCAAGGAGGCCAGCGTCACTGGAAATGATATTAGGCAGAGGAAGACAGAATAAGAAGACTAGAATGGTAGGCAGGGTGGAGGGGGAGACAGGTTGTGAAAGGCTTGGAATGCCAAATAGAAGACTTTACAAAAATTTGATCCTGGAGGTGATAGGGAGCCATTGTAGTTTACTGAATGGGAGTAATAACATACTCAGACCTGTGCTTTAGGAAGATCAATTTGGCATCCCAGTGGTGTACAGATGGGTATAGGGAGAGACTTGAGGCAGACGGTCCTACCAGCAAGTTCTTGCAATGTAGTCCAGGTGTGAGGTGAAGAGGGCCTAAACTAGTGGTGACAGTGTCAGAGAAGAAAAAGAGGGCATATATGAGAGAAGAGATGGAATAAAAATAAAACTGACAGGCAATGGGAATAGGTTGGGCCTGGGGTGAGGGGAGGCTATGTGAGAGAGAAAGAGAAAGGAGTAAGCCTAGGTCACTGGGAGGATAGTGGTACCCTTAACAATAATTAGGGAAGTTAGGAAAAGTCAAGGGTTTGGGGCATCATAATGAATTCACTTTTGAATTTACTGAGTTTAAGATGTCTGTGGAACATCTGGTTTGAATTGTTCAATAGGCATTTGGAGATGAGACTGGAGGTTAACAGAGAGATTAAGGCTGGATACATAGATGTGAGAATCATCAGCACAGAACTGATAATTGAATTCTTGAGAGCTAAAGAGATTACTAAGTGAAATTTACTAAGTAAATGAGGAAGAAGAGCAGAGGGCCTAGAATGGAACCCTGTGAGATATCCATGTAAAGGGCAGGAGATAGGGAGGGAAGAAACATTTGTACAGTGCCTACTATGTGCCAGGCACTGTGCAAAGTGCTTTTACAAATATTATTTTAGAACAACTTACAAAGAAGGTGCAATCCACCTTTTTACAGAAGAAACTGAAGCAATTAGAAGCTAAGTGACTTGTTTAAGGCAGGATTTGAACTCAGGTCTTCCTGACTTCAGCCTCACCACACTATCCATTGTTGCCAGTTGCTGCACTTGTGGTTAGTAGGAATGACTGGGATGAAGAGCTGACAAAAGGTATTGAGATGGAGCGGTCAGACTGGGTAAGAGAAGAACCAGGAGAAAAAAGAGTCATAAAAATTTAGTGTGGAGAGTATCAAGGAGAAGACAGTGTCAAAGATTGAAGAGAGGTCAAGAAGGATGAAGATTGAGAACAGGGCATTAGATTTGGCAGTCAAGAGATTTCTCACAACTTTGGAGAGAGTAGTTTTGGTCGAATGATGATATTGGCAGCCAAATGTAGAAAGTTAAGCAAAGCGCGAGAGAAAAGGAAATGGAGGTGTCTATGGTAGATGAATTTCACAATAAGTTTGGCCACACAAAGGAAGGAAGATGTTTAAATTGGTATTTGCTATGGGGGAGGGGAAGGAAGAGGATACCCAAATGAAATTGTCAACTTGTGGGCAACTGATAATTTCTCACTGTCCAGGAACCTGGGTGACTCTAAGTTCTAAGTGAGTTATTGATCTACACTGAGAAGGGAGTTTCTATACTAGATGTTTCTAACACAGATAAACTCATCTGTTCACGCTACTTCTCTGTTTATCATCACTGCCACCGCTACTACTCCCCATCCCCCATGAAAGACAACAGATATGATATAAAAAAAATAATAATAGGAAAAGTATACAGTAATTCACAGAAATAACATGGAGGAGAGCTAAAAATGTTACCTAGAGCCTGTGATGTCTTTATGCCAACCCACAGAACATGAGTAATAAAATGAGCTTGATATTTTAGCACAAGGAAGTAAGCACAGCCTTAAGCAGGAGTAAGACTTGGAAACTTATGACAGAGGAAAATAATTTTAAAGGTTTTACTCAATGTGGCATCCAAAACCTCATTGATAACTGCAGGGGCAGCTTTTTTTATTGAGGGACATGATGACCTGGACAATGGTTCAATTTCTACCACTTTTTAAGTACTAATTATGCTTATTCTAGTTACACATTAGTGGAAAGTAGGCTAATTTTCTTCCTTTTATTTCAGTCTTATTCTCTTTCAAGTTTAAGAACCTTATGAATGATCTGTGATTTTTTTAAAGTTGAGGTATTTTAACCTGACTTTTGATGTCTTAATGTCAGAAGAGGTATTTCTAATCTACACTCCTGATCTGAGGGAAGAAGGGTAAATGAGCATACAAAAAGTCAACTGAGGATGCTAATCTTGGAGGAGAGGGGACTTAGGGGGCACAACCTAGTTGTCATTTCACTTACTTGGGCTTATCAGAGAGAAAAATTATAATGATATAGATAGATAGATTTAAGATCTATGGTTTCTTCTATATGCAGAAATCCCATAGAAGAGACTTTCACCACAAATGTAGATTGTCAACTGATCTATAACTTAAGGATTTGAACAGGGGCACTGAGAAGTTAATGACTTACGCATTGCCTCAGTGCTAGTATGTGTTTGAGGAGGAAGTAGAATCCAGGACATCCTGACTCAAAACTGAATCAAAGTGAGTTCAGTGGTCATCCACTTATCTTCTAAGTTTTTCCCTTTGTGGTCAAACAGAATGAGGGTAGTTCCTCATCCATATGACAGACCTGTAAATAGTGGTAGATGGTTATCATATCCCCTCTGAGTTTTCTGTACTCCAAGTTAACATGTTCAGTTCTGTCTACTACATCGTTTGTACCTTTAGACAGCATCGACTCAAAGCCCTTTAACATCTTGGTTGCCCTCCTCTGAACAATCTCCTGTTTATCAATGTCCTTCTTAACCTGCAGTATGTAGAACTGAACAGAATATACTACATAAGGTCTGAGGAGAGCAGAACACAGTGGGAGGCTACGACCCTCTTAAAGTGGGCCAAGATTGAATTAGCTTTATTGCCTGGAACATTACACTGCTGACTCATATAGACAGACTCCAAGGTTAACTCTCTATGTCACATCTATAAAGTGCTTTAAAATTAAATATACATATATAGTGTACATGTATATATATATTACATATGTATACATACACACATACATGTATATGTATAATTCCAATGACAAGAACCAAAGCCAACAGGTAAAATTCTTTAGTCTGAATAAAGGCGGACTTCCTATCAAAAGTATATGAATAGGAACTGTGCTTTCTTTCTTGATAGAATTCTTCACACCACTGAGGATGTTTAGAGGCTTGATGATCGTGTGTTAGTAATGTTATAGGGAAGATTAGACAGACTAAATAAATTCAAAAGTCTTTTCAAAATCTGAGATTCAAAGATCTATTAAATAGCTTAGTAGCATCATCTGTCAAAAAGATGCATGCCTGTATATGTTTGTTGTTCAGTTGTTTTTCAGTTGTGTTTGACTCTTCATGACCCCATATTTCCTTGGCAAAGATACTGGAGTGGCTTGCCATTTCCTTCTCCAGCTCATTTTACATATGAGGAAACTGAGGCAAACAGGGTCAAGTGACTTGCCCAGGGTCATAAAGCTAGTGTCTGAGGCTGGGTTAGAACTCAAAAAAGATGATTCTTCCTCAATGCAGGACTGGAAATCTATCGATTGCACCAACTAGCTGCCGTGTGTGTGTGTGTGTGTGTGTGTGTGTGTACATATATATATATATATATATACATATATACACATAAACTAAAGATAAAAAACACAGGAAAAGTAAGGAGAACATTTGAGTAACAATGAAAAGAGAGATGAACAGAAATGATACTGTTAAGCAACTATATAACAAAAAACTCAATCATGTGCAGGATGTGGATGACGTCTTCCTAACAGAAATAATAACATGGACAAGGAGATGGTAGTGATTTTAGCATCTGATAAAGTGTCATTATTCAAAAGAAGAGTATAATAAATTCTAGACTTTACTAATTTCAACTTCATAATCTAAAGTGTCGGAGGAAAAAAGGAGAGCCATTACCATATATCTAATATTCATCCATGATCCTTTGTCTAGAATGAATCATTCCTTCCTTTAAAGTCTCAGGCTGAATGTGTCCTTACCTGTCTTCTTAATTATTTTATTGCTTAATTATTTTATTGCTCGGTTGAGCAAGCATTGTCTTTATTTTTATGAATATCTTTAGTTTGAAAAGAATCACTGGGTTTAGAGTCAGGAAAACTTGAATTCAAATTCTGACTCAGATATCTACGGGACATTTGATCCTGATCAAGTTGTTTAACACATCTCAGCCCCAGTTTCTTCATTTGTAATGATGGGGACAATATTAGAAACAATAAAAGAGTTGTCATGATCAAAATGAGATAATATGAAAAGTATTTCACAAGCCCTGGAAACACTATAAAAGTGCTCCCCATTATTATTAAATACTTTTTTGCCTCAGAAAATTAAAAGATTGACACAAGTAAAGACTAATTATGATTAGCAGCATTTCTTAGAGAAGCTCAATTCACATGAATGAGTGCAAACATATCTAGCCCAGGATATCCAGAAGGCCCCAGATCTCAAACTCTGTTTCTCCTTCACTTCTTATCCAGCTGTCAGCCATCTTGCCAGCATCTGCCTATAGCCACTTCCATGTTTCTCCCCACCTGCACCATCAATTTCAACATGTTACATCCCAATCCCTGGGAAAGGTAATTCTTTATCTTAGGAACTCCTTGTGGGGGCCCAGCTATTTTGATTGGTGAGTGGACACAGACTTACTCTAATCCATTATATCCATCTGGTCCCACACTTACCCTTCCTCATCCTGTTCCTACACCTACTCATACTATATCACTATTTGACTATTGCCCCTTTCCCTCTCCCTTGATTCTCAAGAGCCCATGCTCTGGGAACAGAAATCAATGTAATAATACTGTCACTTCTGGAAATGATCAAGTCACCATCCCTGGGATTCTTCAGGTCATTACCTTCCCTTGCCACTACTCTCCCACATACGTATTAGAACGTAATCTTCTTGAGGATAAAGGCTACATCAAATTATGAATTTGTATCCCCAGTGCTTAGTAGAATACATGGTATATAGTAAATGCTTACAAATTATTTTCATTCATTTATTTATTCAAACATGGCAGTCAAATGAACTACTGACAGAGCACATGTTTATTTGAAAGATATATTAAAGGAGAATGACAAAACACTATATTCAATCAGTTGCCAATTCTTCCTCCATGAAATCTTTTGTATCTGTCCCCCTCTTTTCACTAACATGGATACTGGCCAATTCTTCATTTGTTACCTGGATTACTGCAGTAGCCTTCTAATTCATTAACCTGCCTTCAACCTCTCCTCTCTACAATCTAATCCTCACATAGTCACCAAGTTGACATGCCCCCAAACCATCACTACGCTGCCGAAGAAGCTTCACCAACTCCTGGAGAGCCCTTAGGAGAAGCTATGAAATGCTTTGATTATCATTTAAAGCCTATCACAGTTTGGCTCTAATGTGTCTTTTCAGGATAATCTTCTCTTACTCTGATTCACAGTGATATTGACCTATTTGTGGTGGTCCTTAATTTCCTACCTTTGTTCCTTTGGAGCAGGCTATTCCCCATCCCTGAAACACCCTCCCTTCTCACCCATACTTCTTAGGAGCCTTAGATCCCTAAAGATCTTTCAAGATTCAGTTAAAACACCATCTGCCACGTGAAATTATTCTGGTTTCCCTAGTTGTTACTGCTGTTACCCCCAAGTTAGTTTGTATTTGGTTTTTGGTGAGGAAAATATGGAACACAAAAGGAAATTGGAAAGGCAGCTGAAATTGACCAAGCGCAGAGGAGAAATCTGTGCAGAGGTGAGAGTTTTAAAAATACTTGGGGATCTATTTGCAAAATATTTCAAAAAGAGGAAAACTCTAAAGGAATGAAATGGGTCACAGATTGTATCGTACCATCTTCTGGCCCTACTCCCAGTCCTCCAAAACAAAAACAGGCAGACTAAAGTCCTAATTCTTCTTACCATCTGTGTTACACTGGCCAATTACTTAAATTCCCTCAGTTTCTCCAACTATAATATGAGAGGATTGAACTCAATCCAATATTGCTTCCAGATCTAAATCTGTCAACCAAAAACATCAACCAATTATTAGCCCACATTTTTTTCTTTTATTATCTTTATAAAATATTCAGGAAAGAAATCCAGGCCCATATCAAGTATACACTCAATGAACACATGAAGAGAGAACAGGTAAGCTTTTTCAGATGACTGGTTATTATACGACAGAATAAATATATCTTTAGTCACACAATTGGTAGAAAAGAATAACATTATAAAATCCCAGACTGTTTATTTCTTCTATATTTTTGTCTCTCTATTACAAAAAGAGAATTTGAGTAGTTCGAATAAAACACAGCTTTGAAGGTTTTCCTTTAATGTAGTATCTTTCATGTGTATATTATGATTCTGTGATAAATATAATCATAGAGTTATCTTAGTAAAATACTGATTTTTTAAAAGATGGACTTTGGGGATATGCTATACATTATGAAAGATTATGAGCAAATCAAAACAGAAGTTGACACACAGACATACATTGAATGTTGCCAATGGTAATGCACAGAGGACGTGTCATAAAAGATGTCATTAAAGAAATGTATCCTTGGAAAAAGTGGTTGGACATTCACATAGAAGTGGACAGGAAAACAAGAAAGAGAGAAACTAAGCTTTTCTCTGGTGTCCAAAGGTGTTTAAGGACATGAAAGAAAGCTCTGAATGCATTACACAGACAATATTTGGAAGGAATTCTGAAAAAAAAATATGGAAAATAATTGCACAGAATTAGAAAATGTAGACAGACTACATTCTACATTGGCAGAAAGAATGCCAAAGAGGAGAGATCAATCCAATTATTTAGGATCAAATAGAAAACCAAGAGAGCTGAAGCAACTAGCAGAGAAAATCAAGCTACTTTAAGTGAGTCCAATTCTTCAGCCTCATAAGAATTACAACTCAAGATAATGAAGGAACCAGTAGTTGTGACTGTGCAATCAGTGTTGGCAATATCTGGGGAGTCCTACAAAATAGAAAAGGTATCAGGAGTCAAGAGATGGGAAACTGGTATCTAAACTTCCAAAACAGGAGAAATAGATGAAATTCAGAAATTATATACTAGAGAACAACAAAATCTGCCAACATCTAAGCAATATCTTCTAGGAATTAACACAGGTTCACACAGAATAAAACATGATCACCTAAACACATTTTCTTTTTTGACAGGATTATTAGACTAGTGGATCATGGTAATGTAGTTGGCACAATTTACTTGGATTTCAGAAAAAAATGTCAAATCTCTCTTGATATCATTGCAGACAAAATGGTTAAATGTTGTTCAGATGTGTACTTGTTTGAAAAGTCATATGCAAAGAAGGAGTTGGATGAATGTATCAACCTCAACCTGAAGGGAGGACTTTAGCACCATTCCATGGGGCAATGTCTTTGAACCAATCCTGTACATCATTTTTACCAATGATTTATTTATTTAAACACATAGACAGTAGGCTTCTAACATCTGCAGATGACACAGAATTGGGAAAATGGCTATTTTGTTATAAAAGAGATTCCAGATTAAAATATTCCTTAATAAATTAGGTCAATGGACCCAATCTAAAAAAAAAACCACCTTAAAATAATAGGAATATAAAGTGCTTAATTTAGGCAAAAACAAAATTAACTGGGCAAGTATGGAATCACATTTGTACTGGCAAATTTTTATGTGAAATCCTCAATATCAACCCACAAATACAAATCATACTTTTTAAATGAAAATTCACTGAAAGTTCACAAAATAATGTAAGTGACAAATTAACTGATCTTAGACTTCATTCATAGACATATAGTGTCTAGAACAGGGATGGGGAACCTGCAGCCTCAAGGTTACATGTGGCCTTCTAGGTCCGCAGGTGTGGCCCTTTGACTGAATCCAAACTTCATAGAACAAATCACCTTAATAAAAGGATTTGTTCTGTGAAACTTGGACTCAGTCAAAAGGTCATACCCAAGGACCTCAAGGCTGCAGGTTTCCCTCCCTGGTCTACAACAAGGGAGTAGCAACCCTACTGCACTGAGCAAACCATATGAAAAATACTATGACTGGGTCCAGGTCCTGCATTTTATAAGAGTTTTACAAACTACAAACTCCTGCATTGTTCTTAAAAGAATGTCAGTGTGATTTTAAAAAAAAAAGCACTGACTTTTTGGAATCAAGAAATCTGGGCTCAAATACTACCTCCAAGAGATCCGACCATCTTGTTACTGCTTTTTTCAAAACGTCTTTCAGATTTATTTTTTCTCTCTCTACTTTTCCTGTAATAGGTGGCTTCTATGATGCCTTTCAGCCCCAGATCTATGATCACATGATGGCTATTAAAGGGTCTAGAAATCATACCCAATGAGGAAAGTCTGAAGGGAATGGCACTATTTAATCTTGGGGGTTGGGAAAGGCTTAGGCAGGACACGATAGTTATCTTTGAGGATTTGCAGTCCTATCATGTAGAAAATGAATTAGTCTTATTTTGTGAAGCTTTGGAAGACTGAACTAGGAACAAGGGGTGGCAGCTAAGGATTTTGGATCAATGTAAGGAGGAAACTTCAAAAAAAATTCATTGAAAAGAGAGCAGTATACTTGGTGAGGCAGTGTTTCATGACTAATTTCAACTTAAAAAAAAAAAAGTTAAAATGCCTACCATATGGTAGGCGGTGTACAAGGCCCTGGCAGAAAGAGAGAATGAAAGAGAGAAAGAGAGAGGGAGATGGAGAGGGAGAGGGAGAGAGGGAGATGAGACAGAGACAGAAAGACAGAGAGAGAGAGACAGAGAGAGACAGAGACAGAGACAGAGAGACAGAGACAGGGAGATGAGACAGAGAGTGAGACAGAGAGAGAGAAAGAGAGAAAGAGAGAGAGAGAGAGAGAGAGAGAGAGAGAGAGAGAGACAGAAATTAAACTGGTCTTCCCCCAAGAAGCTTACTTTAAAGTGACCTAAAGTTTTCAAGTGGAAGCTGGGCAATCATTTATTATATATGTTACCGAAGAAATTCTTGACTCTCAGAGTTATAATGTTAAATGTGAAAGGGACCCTACAGACTGTTTGATCCAATTGCAGAGAATCACAGAATCTGAGTGTTGGAAGGGAATCAGTGGCCATCTAGTCAGATGCATACACAAAAGGACAGCACATACACTACCACACATTTGGCAGGTGGTTACCCAACCTAAGCCACTTCCTCTGGATGCAGCTCATTCTCTGGGTTTTTTTTTTTGTTTTTTTTTTTGTTGTTGTTCAGTTGTTTGAGTCATGTCCAACTCTTCGTGACCCTGTTTTGGGGTTCTGTTAGCAAAAATACTGAACTGGTTTGCCATTTTTTCTCCAGGTCATTTTACATTTGAGGAAACTGAGGCAAACAGGGTTAAGTGACTTGCACAGAGTCACACAGCAAATAAGTGTCTGAGGCTATATTTGAACTCAGGAAGAAGAATCTTCCTGATTCAAAGACCATTGCTCTATCTATTGCACCACCTAGCTGCCCTAATTCTATGTCTGCACAGCTCTGATTATCGGGAATGTTTTTATTTTTCCTAACATCAAATCTGAATCTGCCTCTTTGCTTTCATATTAGAGATGAAGATGTAAGCCAAAAAGTCATATTTAGCAGGTGAATGAACCAAACATCCTCACTTTAAGATTCCCAAGTTTATCCTTACCTAAACTGTTTCACATATGTCCTAGTTTCTTCCCTACTCCCGCCCTTAATGTTGAAGATGAGGATGCTACATTACAGAAACTCCTTACACTAATAGAACTTGCCAGAAGCAAAGACATCCCTGACAACAGGGACCCTGAGAGACTACTGGCCCTGGGGACACAGGAGGATAGTACATTCTTTTCCATCGCCTTGCTTCTGGGCTGAATCTTTCATGTCAGTTGTTAGCCAGAGAAAGCATGGCAGCAGGGGCTGGAGAAAAAGACCATACACTCTCAGAGAATGAGTTTCTGTGTAGCAAGAGACCCTTTGGGCTTATTTGGCATTGAACACGTTTGTTCCACATCCAGCTCCATACTGAAGCTTTTCTGCTTTTGAACTGAAAGGACGGAACTCCAAGCTCTCTCTAGAGCCAGGCTTGCTCCTGATATGTGAAGATCATAAAATTCCAGCAATAATTACCGAGCATCTTTCCAAATATCAAAACTGTTCTCTTGCTTCCAGCCTCACCTTCTCCAACCTCTGCTTTAAATATCTCCATTTTGAGGTTCCCCCATCAAAGTTGCATTCATGTTTTCTTATGAATTAGTGATGACCCTGGATTCTTAAAGGCTATACCAGCAGAGCACATGTTATGTCAGCTCCTACCAGGCTGGAAAGGCTTCAAGGACAGGTTCAGCGATGGCTCAGCAATGGCTTAAATACATGTCTCAGTCTCACTGAGTTCACAGAACAGATTGGTTACTGGGGGATGAGTATTTCAGGGCACAGGCAGCTAGGTGGTGCAATGCATAGAGCACCAGTGCAGGTGTCAGGAGGATCTGAGTTCATATCTCACCTCAGATACTTGACACTCACTAGCTGTGTGACCTTGGGCAATTCACTTAACCCCAACTGCCTCATCCTGGGTCATCTCCAGTCATCCTGATGGATATTTGGTCACTGGATTCAGATGGCTCTGAAGAAGTGAGGCTGGTGACCTATACAGCCCTCCCTCACTCAAAAACAAAGTCAAGTGTAAGTCATGTCATTATTTCTCTGATGGCATGGTTTTCTTTGGCAACAAAGGATGAACACACATTTCAGGGCACACAGCCCCTCCCCATAACTACTCATCGTGGCTCACAGAGATTGGCAGTGGGGAAGGGTGAAGTGAATACCCACACCTCCAAAATCATAAATCCTTTAAGTAATAATGTAGGAAAAATTTTGAACAAAGACCCAGATGAAAAATCTCACAGGGTTCAGGAAGTTGCCAATTTCTAAGTCCAATGATCCAGTTTAATATACTGATATCTTCCACTCATGCTATACCCGATTCGTTAATGGGCTCTATGGAAAGTGACATGCCTTTATTTCTTAGGCCATATAGAAAGCATCGTGATTTATGGGCAAGAATCCTGGGATTCACAGATTTAGAGCTCTAAGGACTTTAATCCAATCCTCTCATTTTATAGATAAGAAAACTCAGGTGCAAGGGTACAATGCCACACAGTTTAGAACCTATAGCTTGGAAAGGAGAATGGTCCACCAGAAAGTGCACCGGATTTGAAGTTGGTGGACCTTAGATGAAATTCCACTTACTACCCATGTAACCTTGGGCAATTCAATTAACCTCTCTGGCCTCATTTTCCTCATATACAAAACAAGGGATTGGACCAGATAAACTTCTAAGAGCAGCTCTAGAAGCTTGATCCTATGGTTTCATTTCTGCTTATAACACTTATTATCTGTGTGACCACAGACAGGTCTCTAAACCTCTCTGAACATCAGTTCTCTGACTTGCATCTATATAATAATACTATGTCTAATACCGTAATAGTAGCACTACCTACCTCATGAGGCTGTTGTGAGGAATGTACTTGGAAAAACACTCCATTACTGTCAGTTGTTCTTATGACCACAAGAATAAGAGGCTGGCATAAGTTTGCTTCCATATGTAAAATGCTGTGCTTAAGAATCACACTACTTGACTGCGAGGTAATGAGACATTGAACTATCCTCAACTTTCAGCATACAGATGTATAGAGATGTTCATAAGAACAAACAATGTCAGAGTCAACTCCTGGCCATGGCAGGAGTCAGAGAGGAGTAACCTAAGTATAACCACTACCAACCAGAGAAAGAAAGAAGGACAATCAGTGTGGTATAGAGAACCACTAACTGTGTTTTAATTCAGTTAGCAATTATTAAACACTCGGGAGATGCCAGGCACTTCACTTAGTACAAACAACGCAATAACAGCAACAGCAACCATATCAATTTACCCTCAAGGAACTTAGATTCTACTGGGGAGGGAATATGCAAAATGCATCATGTATCCAAGCAAGTAACATTTATATATAGATAGATAGATCGATAGATATACACACATGCATACATATATGCATACATACACACACAAAAAATATATAAAATAATTTCAAGAGGGAGAGTGTTCTGATACTTGAGGGCATCAACTCAATAGTTCTTTGAAAGACAGTACCTGCCTTGTGCCATGAGGAAGTTGGCAATCATGCAAAGGAGAAGTGATAGAGCAAAACTAAGTGGGTTGATGGAATAATCTGTATGAAGCAGAGTTAACTGATGACTGTTGTTTCATTATGGCTTTTAAAATCACAATGAATGCAGATCTTCTAGAAAGCATAACTTCTTAAGCTGCGGCTTTTTGACAAGACTATTAAGAAGGAACCCAGCCATACAAATAGCATGCACAACAAAGCATGTGAAAGACACATTTTTAATGATCTTAGGCAAGACGTATATATCTCATAGAGACTCTTTGGAACTTCAGTTCTCTTGATGGTTTCTGGCAAAAACTCTGCCTTAGACTATGTTGGGGCAGATTACATCCTTCTGTATTTATGATTGCTTTTCTCTTCTGTGTTGTATTTTTGATGAGAAGGATGATAAGGAGAGAGAACAAATGATTATGAATTATGGAGCTATAAATACATGCCACAGACTGGGTGACATCACAAACCACTTGAGCCTCCTTTTTGCAGTGTCTAATGATTGCCTCCGCAGGATCTCTCCCTGAAATTATTTATAGATTTTGTCACATATTTTCCATTTATAATTTGTACACTTCAAGAGACTGACTGTGCTCTGATAAGAGTATAGAAAAAGATTATTTTATGCTTTTTGCTCTTTCCATACCATATTAGGGATCAGCTGAGGATTTTTCTTACCATTTGTCTCCAAAAGTTATCATTCTCTTTGATGTATTTTTATTTTAAAAATTATATTGTTGTAATTCTGAATCATAATTTCATCTACCACCCCTCTCCAACACATATAAAACCTTTCCTTCTTTGTGGGAAATAAATATAGTTGAACAAAACAAGGTGACACATTAACCCTGTCTGACCGTGTGGCTTATTCTGTACACAAAGTTCTTCAATTGTCTACTGAGAGGAAAGTGGAGGTTTCATCATTAGCTCTGTGGAACAAAAGTTAACTACCTTACTGAGCTGAATTCTTTGTTCCATTTACTTTGTTCAACCTCAGTTTGTATAACTCTTTCCACATTTCTCTAATATTCTAGTGCTTACCATTTCTTATGTCACAATTATACTCCATTACATTCATATACCAAAATTTGCTCAGCCCTTTTTCAATCAATGGACATCCCATTTGGAAGTTGTTTTTTTTCCTAGTCACTAATACTTAGAATCAAATAATTGTCAAAGTTGGAAGGGAATGTAGATATCATCACTCCTTTATTTTACAGATGAAAGAACTAAGATGCATGTTAAATTATTTGTTGCACACTGCTAGCTGGACTAGAGCTAAGGTCTCCTGATCTTTAGTCTCAGGTTTTTCTATAAAGAAGGTGGCTTTCTTTCTTTTACTCCATTTCTGTACTTCTCTCAAACCTCTCTCTCCTTTACTTGTCACTAGCACCCCAACCTCTAACCCTTCTGCCTATACTATCTCCCTATCTCCTCTCATTCCAGTATATTTGTTATTATTTACACTTCTTCATTCTCTGCCCTACTCTCTATACTTTCATTGTTCATAAAACCACAGAATCAATCACTGATTTGCAAGAGTCTTCAGGTGTCAACTGATCCAGCAAGGACATGAATCTTGACTATATCACACATGATAAAAAAGTAGCCTCCACTTACGATGACTAATTATAATGTTTTTTACATTTTTCTTTCCTCTTTATTACATTTTCTTTTTGTTAATATACAGATTCACAATAGTTTACAACTACAAAAAGTTAGTTTGAAAAGTAAGGCCTTTGAAAACTGAAAAGTTAGTATACAAACTGCAAACCAAGAAGGCCCCTATTGATCCTAAATTCTGCATTTTTGCCACTGTGTCCACCATTTTGATCCCAAGGCTAATACCCATTGCACCAGCTTTTTGAGTAAGAGAAAAGGACAAAAGAGTTTGTTGTGATGATTATTAATGATTAATTGACCTATACTTTCAATGATAGAAGACTTCCTTCTCTAACCACAGGGAACTCACTTCAATAATTATGCATTCAGGTACTACAGTGGGTAGTGTTGGATCGAGTCAACAAATGCTGACTTTGAATCCAGTCTCAGACTCTGGGCAAAGCATTTAAATAATTTGCCTTAGTTTCCTCATCTATTAAATGGGAGTAATTTTAGTACCTACCTCCCAGGGTTGTTGTGAGGATGAAATTAGGTAACATATGTAAAGGACTTTGCAAATCTTAAAGAATTCTATAAATGTAAGCTTTACAATTAAGATTACAATTACCGCTATTACCGCCAAAGCAGGGCATTTCGTATTTAGAGAGTTTTAATTATTAGGCAGCTTTTCCTTATATTCAGTTATGATAAACTTCTTTATATAACTTCTACATATTAATCATAATTCCACCACTTTCTTATCCAGGATCAAGCAGAAACAATTTAACCTTCTTCCGTTTGTCAACTCTTTAAACACTTGATTATTCTTAAAATTTCCTACCCTAAGTCTTTCTCTCCTTCACATTGAGCATATCCATTTCTTCTAACAGTACTGTATTCCACTCATCATTTTCTTCTATGTCTTACTCTTCCTAAACTAATTCTTCATCTTCACCAAGGAGTCCAATCCCTGTTTCCCTTAGGACTTTCTCAGGCTATAGTCCCTGTTCTGGCTTTGCTTTACTCTCTGAAATCCTAACCCTATGATAACTAGTTTAACACTACATTATCTTCTACTTTCAAAATCCCTTGTTCCCTTGTTCTATCAACAAGGCCAAAATTAGACTTTATCATCCAGTCTCAGGATCATAGGACAAATATTTAGATCTAGAAGGACTCTTATGGGACACTGAGACTAACCATCTCATTTTACATATGAGGAAACTGAGGCACAGAAAGGTTAAATGACTTGATCCACTAGAGATTTACATAATCTAAATTCAACTGGCCCTCCCCTAAATGAAAAATTAAAAAAATTCCTCCCTAGTTGTTTCTTTATCATGATCTTTAGCATGACTACATTATCTCCCATTCTCTTCTCTCTTAATATAGTCTCTGATGGAAAGAGCTTTCTCTTTTTCAAGGTCCAACAACTCTATAGATCTCATTGATTCCATTTTCTTTAATCAAATATTCTTTTTCTTATTCTTTCACTTGCAATCTCTTCCTATGTTTTGGTTCCATCCTGTTCCCTACAAATAGATCCGAGATTTCCTTTATCCTTAAAATACCCTCACTTGGTAATAAATAAAAATAAAACCTTCAAATGACTATCATTGCCTCAAATTATATTCCTAGATCATTTTCAATGTCACACTTCTAGAAAAACTTGATTTCTTACATTCTCCACTACTCCTCTGTTCTCTCAATTCTCAGTCCTTTCAATCTGACTTCTAAGTCAATAGAAATTGATCTCTCCAAATTTTCCAACGATCTTTCTATCACCAAATCTGAAGGTATTTTCTCAGTTCTCATCTTCTCCATCACTCTTCACTTTTTGACACTGCTGACCTTTTTTTCCCACATACTCTCTCCTTTCTGTTAATCGTCCATATTCTGCCCCTCTATATTTGGATATACCACAACATTCTGGACTGGACTATATTCCAGTATCTTTCTACACTCTTTTGGTGACCCTATCAGCTCCCATGGGTTTAAATATCATATGTAGGCATATGGGTCCCTGATATATAAGCAGTTAGGGGGTACATTATAGATGGAAAGCTGGGCCTGGAGACAAGAAGTCCTGAGTTCAGATACAGTCTCAGACACTTAGTAGCTGCGTGACCCTGAGCAAGTCACTTAATTTCTGTAGTAACAGTACCTACTTCACAGGGTTATTGTGAAAATTAAATGAGATAACATCTGTAAAGCACTTAACTTTTTGTTCCCTTGACCTCCCGTTAGACAGATACACAGATTCTGTCCCAGTCTCTCTGCTAAGCTCCTGGTTCTCAACAATGCAGTCATCCTGGATTCCCCACTCTCACTAAACCCACATATCCAATCAATTGCCAAGACGTGCAGTATCTACCTTCCCAAAATTTCTTCCATCTGTACCCTTCCTCCGTTTAGTTGGTTATGACTCTCCCTAACTTCGGCTTGGTCTATTGAAATGGTCTACTTGATATCCCTGGCTCAAGCCTCTCCTCTCTAATCAATTTCACTACATAGATACCAAAGCAATTTCTCTGAAGTCCTTCCAAAACAAAACCAAACAAACAAGAAAGAAACAAAATACCTTTGGGTTCAGATGCAAACTCCTTTCTTTGGCATTTAAAGCCTCAGTAACCTGGCTGTCAGTTTTCTAAGGATTTATGAAATTTCTAGTTTGCTGTCTAAGTATCTTCTATCCTATATTGGTTAATTATTTGGATTTCTTTTTTGACCCGTGTGTCCTTCATTTTCAGAAAGGATCAATGGCATCGTGTGTGTGTGTGTGTGTGTGTGTGTGTATGTGTGTGTGTGTGTATTATATATACCTACCTAAATGTCATCTGCTAAGCACTCACTTCTACCCTAATATTTCCAAAGACTAGACCTCTGCTTTAATGGGAAGACTTCAGTGGTTTGGGTTAAAGATGGAAACCTTAAACCCAAAGTATGCTGACTGCAGAAGAGTCTCTCGGTTTCCACCCATCAGAACTTCCATGACAACCACAGCAAGCCCAATGCCTTTAGAAAGAAGATGAGGTCCATATTTACTTAAGGTGGGGAAAGTGGGGGGGAAGTTCATGTCTGAAAATCGCTGATAAAAACATGATAACTGAGTCTCATTACAGCCAAAGACAAGTCTCATATTTTAGCATTTTTATTAAAGCTTTTTAAATTACTGAGTGTCTGGTATATTCAATACCAGCCTAAGTGATTTATATTAGTCTATCCCCAGATACTTCATCTAATAAATAACTTGGCAATCTCCTAACCCATAAATATCCCTGGCCCCAGCAAAAAAGCAATTAAAGCAAGGGAAAAAAAGCACTCCTTCCCAGCACTCTGGACTGCAATGTCATTGGATGCTTCCCATGGAATAACTCACACCATTTACTGAAGATGGGGATAGGCCTCCTCTTCTCGCTGCCCTCCTGCCATGGATTTATGCTACCATTGCATTTAAAAACAAGCCACACAGAGAACAATTTTTAAATGTTAAATATGTCACAATGATGCAGAGATTTTACCATGGAAAACATTATTCCCAGCAACAAGTGCTCCTTGCCATTTGAGACAGCTTAGGCTGGTAAAAAATATTGTTAAAAACCTCTTTGGAAGGCAGTTGTGCCCCAAATGCTTAAGATACATTAAAACACCGAGGCAGACAACTAAAAGGTTATTAGCAGCCCTGGTGTCACTAGCCCAGAAAATATTTCAGGTTAATAAGGTTCAACCAGCGTGCCAGGTAAAAAGCCAGGGATATTTATGAGAGGCCATTCGATATACTGCAGAGGGCTTTCAGCTGCCAGGGCAAAGCCTCTCTCCCCCTTCCTGGCTTTCCTTAGGAGAACTTCAACTACTTATGTTTCCAAGGGATCATGAACCAGTGGCAAGTGGTCAGGTAACATTTAGGTACCTCTGGATATACCCCCACTGGTATATCAGTGGTGTTCTGCTCAGTCCTTAACAAGACAGTACTCAGAAGGAGATGTTTGATGAATGTGCTGTTGTTTGTTTGTCTGTTTTTGTTTTTGTTAAAAGAAGAAGATATGGAGGTAGAAGAGGAAGACACATTCACTTGAAACTCTTTTTAGAGGACTGGTCCTCAGTGTCCTTAGCAAAAGTCTCAGAGAAAATCATCCTAGTAGGAAAACAGCCATCTCAGTCCTAGATTTATAGGAATTACCCAGGTTATAATCCTCTGTAAGTTGGTGGCATTTTGTCCATAAATTTAAGATTTTTTTTTTGCTGGTCTTAAATCAGCTTTACTGGATGGGTTTCTTACTAGTGTTTTGTTTCCTTTAATGTTGTCTATCTTTGTGGTGGTATGTGCCTTTTTACATCTGAGATAATTGTCAAAAGCATAGTTGGGGGGAGGAGGAAAGCATTTGTCTGGCTTAATTGCATGAAAGCTTAATAAGTCATTAGCTATGGGTATTTACAAGTGTTCTAGCTGAAGGGTACATCACCGAGGTACACAGATGCCAGGCTGCTAGTAGAAAGTCTGCTGAATTGCTACTAGACTGTAACCCTGAGAGAGTTCTATGAACTCTAGGGATAGTTGGAGAAAGAATTTTATTTTTAAATTTTAAAATGTATTTTAAAATAGTCATGGAGAAAAAACTAAGACACATTGTGTGTCAAATACTAGGCTAAACACTGAAGATACAAATACAAAAAGTGATAAATTCTGCCTTTCAGGAACTTACATTCTAATATAGAAGGACATGAGGAGTTTGGGTCTGACAAATCATTGAGATGGCGAGCTGATATGTAGAGCAAATTGATTTGCCATTAACAAATATTGTTTTCAGAGACAGGGTATAGGATAACTGTTAATGACATAAGCCTTTAATCATGTTTAGTATACCAAACATTCCTGAAGACCCATTTTGACAAGTATCCCATCAGGGATTTATCTATGGGGGCTCTAGTCTCTTAGCCAATCAGGAAAAAAAAATCCATATCACAGGAGTACAGTGAGTAGAATCCAGTAGAATTGCAATACAAAAATTAGGCAGATAGATGGTTCAGTGACTAGAATGTCAGGCCTGGAGTCAGAAACATTCTTTTTCCTACGTTCAAATCTAGCCTCAGATACTTATTAGCTTTGTGATCCTGAACAAGTCACTTAAACCTGTTTTCTTTAGTTTCCTCATCTATAAAATGAGCTAGAGAAGTAATGGCAAATCCCTCCAGTATCCCTGCCAAGAGAATCCCAAGTGATGTTTCTTTCGTTTTCAAAGAGGACCATGATATCTGGGAGATGATGACATGACTGATTTGAGTGAGGGAGCACTGTGCAAGGTCACCAGCCTCACTTTATCCTCCTGAGCCATCTGGGTCCAGTGGACAGATATTCATCAGGACAACTGGAGATAGGTCAAGATGCAATAGGAGACTGGCCCTTTTAGGCTAAAGTCTTTTCAGGTTCTCACCTTGAGTCAGGTAACCCCCATTCAGTGAATAGGCCTCTTTAAGAAGTGAGTCAAGGGATGGCCCATTTAATTAAAAAAAAAATCAAACTGGGAGGGGAAGACCCTCAGAGTTGCTGGCCAAAAGTGCAAGTTACTATTTACATTCACTCTGAGCCAGGAGAGGCTCAGGCATTAAGTGGTGCTTGGGCAGCGACCTACTGTCCAGTCTGTGACCCAAATGAAGTCCACAAAGAATTGAACAACAACAACTTGGCCGACTGAGCTCATTATTATTTGTCCTTGAGCTTTTGATGATGTCTTCCCTATACCCAATATACTCTGCCCTCTATCTCCACCTGTTGAAATCCCAGCTATTGAAATGTCACCCTTCCTCAAGGATCAGCTCAACTAGTTCTCTATCCAATAAAGCCTCCCCTGAGTCCCTCTTTGATGAAAGTGATCTCTACTTCCTCTAACATCCTTTAGCACTTTGTGGAAGGAGGTAAGGTGTGCAACTGAGAAACAACAAAGGACTTGGAAGGAGAGGACCTGGAGGTTAGCCCTAGCTTCACACTAATTAGACCGTGACCTTATTCAGGCCCATTCAGTCTTAATTGCTTTAAGTGTTAAACAGGCATAATGAAATATGCCCTATGTGATTGACAAGGATATAGTCTCATGAAATATATAGAAAATGATATCTTCTCAAATGAAAATTTTATGTGAATAGATTTTATAAACTTTAAAGCACTGAGAGAGAAAGAGGCAAAGAAACAGAAAGAAAGAGACAGGCATAATAACAACAACAGAATTACCTAGCTATTTAGAATAATAAGGTGGTTACATATACATTTTCTCATCTTATTCTCACTCTATCCCTGCAAGGCAGGTGATACAAGTATTATTGTTTTATTACTAACATTTTATTGATAAGAAAACCAAAGCTTTAATGCTTGTAGCTTTCATAATAACATATCCACATTGTAATGTTTGTCTATCTTATCTATCTTATTAAGATATAAGTTCCTCAAGGGCAAAGATTATGCTTTTTTCATTTTAATATCCTTACCCCAGCCATCCCCTCCTCACATAACACTTAGCACAGTGCCTAGCGGATAGTAGGCATTCAAGATGTGTTTGTTGAATACAACACATTAATTCACTGGCAAAGAGGGAGATGAATTTCCCTTAGACATTTGGTCCTTTCCAGAATAGACAGCCTAGTAATTATAGTCTCAGAAAACAAACAAATAAAAAAAAGTCAAACAATTTTGGCTTGGCACTTTTCATAAGCTTGAATCCAAGTTAGAGACCCATTTCAAATATCTGTCACCAGAGAAAATGTCAAATATTTCTAAGTCACTGCAAAATGCATGAGGTAGGGTGTAATGGTAGCAGAGCATCCACAGAGAAGGCATGAAGCTCTGGTTTATTTGACTGAAAGTTTGCAAAATGCTTCCAAACACTGTAGGTGGTTTTGTGTCTTTAAAATGTGTGCCAGTACCTTGAAGATTTCTGGATGTGAAATTTCTTTTAGATATATTTAAAGCAATTTTTCTAATCTGTTTCCTTCAATTTTACTCTAGAAACATAATGTTTAATTTAATTTTAAGCACTTTATTTTTATATTATTCATCTATTTTGTATCTAACAATTCATTTTGTTGCATAAATAGGAATTCTCCTGTTTCTACAAATCAAGATAAATATGTAATTATTTTTTCCAACTTATTTTATGCATTTTTGTGTTTTTAGGTCATTTGTCCATTTGGAATTTATTGCTGTATTCATGAGGCATGAAACACATATCTAAACAATTTTTTCCACTATACTATCTTTGAATATAGTAACGATTGCTTTTTCAGTGGTTTTTTTTTACCCTCAGGCTTTTCAAACTAATCTTTTGTGAGCCTTTTGTTCTAATTCAAAATTTTCTATATTGTTCCATTGATCTATTTTTTTCTATTTTATTAACCATAACCAAGTAGATTTAATAACTACCACTTTATAATATAATTTGAGTTCTGACAGGGCAATCCCTCAGTCATCTTTTTTTCCCTGTACCGTTTCCCTTTATTTTCCTTAGTGTTTCCATATATTTTAAACTTTTTTTCTCTTTCATTGTATTTTAATTCCCCCCACCCAACTGTATGAAGTAGCTGCTTGCAATTTTGATTGGTATAGTTTTGAATCTATAAATTTATTTGAAAATTATTGATATTTTTAAAATATTTGTTTAGTCTAGTTCTGTGAATGTGATATCCCTCTCATTATTTAGTTATCTTATTTCTGTCCAAATCATTTTATGGCTTTCTTTATATAAGCCTCATATATTATGAGCTACCTTAATGCCTGCATTTTAAATATATTTTATCATTATTTCCAGTCCAACATGAGCATTTATTGGCCAACTATGCCAGACATTATAGTAGGTACAGAAGATACAAATAAACAAAAGCAGTTATTGCCCATATAACATGAAGGACCTGTCCAGATGTGAAGATTGGGACAGTATTATCTTCAAAGAAATCATCTGCAACTAGAGGTACGTTAACCACTTCATTGCCTATACTCATTGCTTGTCTTTATTTTTCTCTTTCCTTATATGTAAAAAGGGTGTTCCCGATAATCTTCAACAAAAGGTAAGGAGCTACAGGGGCTAAAACCCAGGCAAGCTAGACATTGAAATAAAGTAAAGGGGAAATCCTTGAAATGCAAAAGGGATATTCTACCCCCTAAAAAAGGTGAGGAGGCAGCTAGGTTGTACAGGAGAAAGACTTGCAAGACTGGAATCCAGAAGAACAGGGCTCAAATTTGGCCTCAGACACATATTAGCTGTGTGATCCTGGTTGTCTCATGTGTAGAATGAGTTAGAGAAGGAAATGGCAAACTGCTCTGGCATCTTTGTCAAGAAAAGCTCCAATGGGGTCACAAAGAGTTAAGACTAAACCAACTGAACCACTGCGAAAGAGGAAAAGACGTGAGCTGGTCAGAAATGCTGAACCCTTTGAAGAACTCAATGGCAAAGAGACCTGCCCAGTCCAGTCTAGCAGCAGTTACCTAAGTCAGCCTAGGAGGAGACTGGTTCATTTATTTAAGGCACTGTTGAATAGAGGAAGCCCAGTTCAGCTACTGGTCTAGCAAAGACACTGTGTCCTGCAAGGAGTGACCCCAACTGAAATATGAAAATATTCTGGAGAAAGAATGGGCATGGAGGTCCTGTGGTTCCAGAGTTGTAAATTGCCTTGGTCATGTATGTTGATTACATATGTGCTTCATTAATACTGAACTTTTAAGTTAGTTTCCACTCTTCTCTCATTTTGGATTCTGGGGTAATTGTGAGAGAATACCTTTGTTGCTGGGGAAAGTGTTGCAGAAACATTATACTATTTGAATTAATGCTTTTGCTAAAGAATTAACTAAATCAACTGGCCAATTGTTAGGGCAAGCACACTGGTAGGGGCATATGAATTACATTTAGAAAAGCCATTGTATCTTTACACCTAGAACCCTGCTAATGCTGAGTCACTTTTCTGGGAATGGAACCAAACAGTGGTGGTATGAGTCGGACAAGTTAACCCCTAGTGGGTTTTACATTTATAATTACTTAGTATTTCTAAAAATGTGATGTGGTGAAAGTGGACAGCTTTGCTCTTTATGTGTTTTCAGTGGGCAATTCCACAATGAATATAATGCTGGATTGTACTTTTAAATTAGTACTTTTTATTGTGTTAAGAAGAAAAAAAACCAAATTTTCAATGCTTATGTTTGTAACATAAATGTACTATTTTATTAAAAACTCCTTTCACATCTGTTAATGTAATAATACAATTTTTATGGCATCTCTTTTGATGTGATTTGTTTTACTGATTATTTTACTAGTGCTGAATTTGCTTTACATTACTGGTATAAATCCTACAGGATTATAAAAAAATTTTTTTCAAGTATTACTATACACTTTTTATCTCATTGATGAGCCCACAGTAGTTAGCTGGCCCAGGACCCTCAACCATGCTTCACCCCATTATGTTCCCACCATGTCAGTATATTATCCTGCTACTACTATCACCAAACAACCTTCTGAGGTGTGGAACTCCTCCTCTAGGAATGTGCAGCTAGTACTGGAGAATGCCCCAGAGCCCTGGTCATGCATTATCACTGCAAAGTTTCCTGTCATGCTGCTAAAAGTTCTAGAGGACAAAAGGAAAGACCAGAGATAAAGGTCCATTTGTTTCCATAGGATTATACTCAGTTTTACTGGGTAAGGTTTTTTCTTTTTTTGGCTGTATAGATAGACATATATTTTGCTTTTTTTAAAAAAAAAATATCATGTTCTCTCTATAAAATGATTATTTTACATGCATTTATAATCTATCTCCCAATTACCCCCCAACTGAATAAGAAAATATTGTGTTTGTCCTTCGTTGCTGAAGAAGACCATGCCATCAGAGAAATGGTGACATGACTTGCATTTGACTTTGTTTTTGAGTGAAGGAGGGCTGTGTAAGTCACCAGTCTCACTTCTCCTCCAGAGCCATCTGAATCCAGTGACCAGATATATTCATCAGGATGACTGGAGATGACCCAGGATGCATGGGGAGACCTTGGGCCCTTCCCTTTATGTAGGTACTCATTTAAGGTGAGGCAATGCCCATTCATTGAATAGGCCTGTTTAAGAAGTAGCCAGGGCATGGCCCCTTTAATGAGGTGAAGAAAAAGAAAGACATGAACTGGGAGGGAAACAGCAAGAGTTACTATTGATAATCATTGTAAAACTAGGAGGGTCCAGGGCAGGTGAGGGGAGGGGAGGAAGATGCAGCCAGCTGAATGGGGACCCAGCTAGGTAGGTAACTCACCTCCTCCTCTTCTGTCTACCTCCCCCTCTTCTTCCTTCTCCTCTCCAAAGGAAGGTAAATTTGGATGACCAAAAGATGCCCAGTTGAGTTTTACTGGCTCGTTCCTCTCCCCTCCCCTTCCCTCCTGTCTCCTCTCCTCTCCCAAAACATAAACCTACTGCACTCTGAAGCTGGGACTCCAATAGGCCCCCGCCTAAGGGTTCTTCTGGGCCCTCCTACCTTTACAGTGATAATCAATAGTAACTGTTGCTCAATAACAAAATAAATAAACCAATGAATGAATATATAAGTAGATAAATAATGTTCTCATCATGGACATTTATAAACCAGTAAAACAAATCGACAAATTGTCTATAACCAAAATATTTATGTCTCTTTTTACATTTTAAGTTCATCATTTCTCTAGCAGGAAGCAAGTGACGTGTTCCATCTCTATTTTCCTGGACTTGTTGTTTATCATTGGACCTATAAGATCTATAACTAGATCTATAACTGTTACTGAACACCCCCCTGCATCTGTGTGTTTCCTTCTAAAAACCACTGAATAATGATATAATTTATATGGTGTTTTAAAGTTTGCAAAATGGTTTATGCATAAGTATATTTCATTTGATGCTCAAAACAGCCCTGGGAGGTGGGTGTTATCTTTATTCCCACTTGACATGTAAGTAAACTGAGGCCCAGGGAAGTTAAATGATATGCCCAGGATCACACAGCTAGTGAGTCCCTGAAGGTGCATTTGAACTCTGACCTACCTGACTCCAGGCCCAGTGATCTACCTACTGAGCCAACTAGGTATTTAGTAAGGTATTATAGCAGGAACAGCAGTTACTCAAACATTTAGCCCAAAAAATCTGGAGTACACTCTCCCATAAATTCACACAAGCCCACGGGGAGAGTGGGCACAACCTGAAAGTATAAAAGAGAATGAGATATATGTACAGAAAATATATATGGAAGGGGGTAATGCAACCCTTGATTACTAAAAGCTCTTTTCTCCCTTCACAGAATTCTCAAGAAGCTCCCTTTAATTCCCCAGGGTGCTTAGAATGTCAGGTCTTTGTAGATTCCATAATTAACACTTCTAACATAAGGAAGCACATTCACTGAAGCTGCCTTTCTTCAAGTGACTATTCTTTTTACTGGATGTGTAACATCCTTTTAATCTACCTTTTCCAATTCTAGCTGGATCCTACTCCACTACTAATTCAATCTCTCAAAGCCCACAGTCACTGGAGAGGAAATAGGAAGAAAGAGCGATTCCCTCTTAGGATGTTGGCTCCACCTGACATCCTCTGAACTAAAACTCTTAGACTATTAGACTAGCTCACAACTTGATTTGTCCATGACTTGACCGCTATTTTTTATACCTGGGTCCAGAAGGATGTCTGATTGTTTTAGGCTATCACACAGGATGTTACCTTTTGTGTCGTCTGTCTTCATCCAATGTTCAGAGAACTATGAGCTTTTCAAATTATTTAAGGTTTATTCAAATGTAGCTTACACTTTTGATTGATTGAATAAATTGAAGTCTTTGGGCCTTCCAAAATCATATTAATTGGGTGTGATTAGATTAGAAACTCTCCTTTGAAGCAGCTAAATGGCTCAGTGGATAAAGCATTGGTCCTGAATTCAGGACAACCTGAGTTCAAATGTAACCTCAGACACTTACTAGCTGTGTGACCCTGTAGGACAAGGGTGTGTGTGTGTGTGTGTGTGTGTGTGTGTGTGTGTGTGTGTGCTGAACTAATTGATAGTCATGTATCATTATATGAATAATTATGTACATCATAAAACTTATAATCTCTTTAAGAGTGCAAGTTATGGAGAAAGTACCTACCTACTTTGGCAGAAGTTTCCTCATCCTGAAACTACCTATATCTATGAAATCACATGCCTGGTTTCTTTCCATATCCCTTTAAAATTTGCATAAAAATACAAATTTAAAGATCAAATATTTGATCCTATTATTGAGTAGGAACTGACATGGTCAGTTAGTTTATATGGACACTTAAGTCCATATAAACTAACTCTCAATACTCTAAATGTGAGATCCTTGACCAATGACCGAGGAATGGATGTATTTCCAGATAAATGGAAACATATCACTCTCAATGTTCCTACAATAAATGAAATCAGCAGACAAAAAAAGTTGATATTAAGCATGAAGATGTGTCATTAATTCTCCTTGAAGTGACAAATAATGACATTAGCGGAGTTAACTTAAATGAGTAGAAAGGCAATAAAAATATTTTGTGGGGGATTTTGCTCATTATATTGCAGTGCTCATAATAAGTATTTGTGAAAAGACCACAAAGAAAATAATTCTAGTTTATTCCTCAGTATAAGTTGCAGAATAATCCTATGAAAAACTTCATAGAATTTTAATAATTATATTAACATATAATTTGTTATTTAGTGACTTCACTGAAAAAGTGGGCATAGGAAATTGCAAAAATATGTTAGATAATACGTGATTGAGGATTAGGAATGCTAAAGACATGTAGAAAGTACACAAGGCTCATTCCCATATACCATAAATACTCTATGAGAAATAAAGAAGAAAGTGCTGAACATGGAGAATACAAAAAAAAAATCACCAAAAATTAAATTAATTTTATTTTAACATAAAAGAAATACTCATTATAAATATAGAAATGATTCCTGATTCAGCTGTTTCTGTACAGTCAGAATATCAACTTGTTGGAGCAAAACTGGAAGAATAAAATTGGAAAAAAATAAATTTCTGTTAAAGCAAATCCAATATGACCTACTTAAATGGTTATTTGTCCCCCTCCCCGCAAAAAAAGAAAAGTTGGAAAAGAAGTGGAAGAAAAGACATTAACATCCATTATAATAATTTCATGTAGATATAGGGAGCTGATTAGGGATTTTCCTGAGTAACTTGAGCTTGCTTGGTGAGAAGCCTTCGTTTGAGACTTTAATTATATCTCCCTTTGGAGGCTGTGTGAATGACTATAGATGAAGTGGCTGGCTGTTGCTCTTATGGATTGAAGCCATACCTTTATATTGAACTTGTAAAACACAAGTTTAACTGAGGTAAATCAATTGCTATTACAAGGAAACCAAAAGAATCCAAGAACTATCTCACATAGCAAACTCTTTATCTTCTTTCCAAGCAGAGATTTTTGGCAGTTGAGGGCAACACTGATGTAGAATATAAACTCATTTGTAAAATCTTACAGAAGATGGTGGTAGAAGATTATAAACACACACACACAAATCATAAAACAGTGAAAGATAGCAGAGGAAAAATCAAATTTAAAGAATGTTTGGCAACATATTCAACTATTCAAAGTCATCCCAAGGGCATCTTAGATAAATATGTAAGGAGGGTGATAAATAGATTTTTAAAAAAAGAGATCTGTAAAGATTTTATTAATAAGCTCTTTTTACCAACAAGGACAATGGATCTATCACATTAATATTCTAGCATTCTAGTCCTGTACATACTATTGCAGAAGTTAAAAATACCAGTGAAGGAAAAAAAATTTCAAAAATTATTTTCAATATCTGCCTTCTCATGTGCCTATTCATGGGCTGCTAAATAGAGTTAGAAAAAAATCACTCCAATGTATTACTGGGGATGTTAGAAATTTATGTTATTATCTTATCTTAACTGGTCTCTCAATGCCACAAGAAAATTCTTTTCCTCTTCCCTTACTGAATCTCTATTTTATATCCTACAGATAGATGTTCCAAATACTCTCTTCTCTTCACAAGCTTCCTATAGTTCCTGTCCATCCTCCATCTCAGGAGACAAAACTGCCTCCTGCTTTACTGAGAAAATAGATGCCACCTGCCTTAACAGGCTCCTTCTCATCACCCTCATTCTAGATCTCAAAATTCCTTGTCATCATCCTCCTTTACTTTCTAATGAAGCAGTAGTCTTTCTCATTAAGCAGAATTTCACTGATTATAGTTTTATGGGATTCCTCCCTACCATTTCCAACAATTATCTCTTTCAATCTCCCTCCCCCTACTCTCCTCAATGTTTGGAACCTTATCATCTTGGAATGCCCCTCTACATCCCATTCCCATTTTACCACTGATGAATTCCTCTGGGGGGCCTCCATTTTGGAGAGGAACACAGGCTGGCTACATTTTAATTCACCTCCTGGCTCTGTTTCTGGACTTTGATCTCTTCCTCTGAATCATCCCTCCACCATACCAAGTCCCTTAGTCAAGGCTGGTCATACTTCATTCCCCTCCCAAGAAATGCTTCTAACTCTTCAGGGTTTGGCATTATACTCCTTCTCCTCCCACTTTCCTCTCTGGCTTTCAGGTTCTTTTTATATGCTGTTTTCCCACTTTAGAATATAAGGTTCTTGTGGTCAAGCATAACCTTTCTTTTTGTATGTATTTCTATCCCCAGCACTTGGCACAGTGTCTGGCATATAGAAACATTTAATAAATGCTTCATACCTTGCCTTGTCTTTGTCCTTCCCATTGCTTCGTTAAGTCATTCTCTTTCTACTGACTTTTTTGCTTGATGACTAGAAACATGCTAAGGGGTTCCTCGTCTTTTAAAAACCTTCAGTTAATTCAACATCTCTCTCAAGCTATTATCTTATACCATAGCTCTTTTCCCTTTCACAAGTCAAACCTCAAGAGAAAAGTATTTCTATAGTCAACGCCTCTGCTTCATTTCTTATTTATTCTAGGGTATTCTAGAGTCCACTTGAACTGGCTGGAGAGAACCTACTGCTAAATTTCAGTGTGAGCATTGGAAATCATCAAATGCTAAAAAATGACCTTGATTCACTATTTTGTTGATTAGTTAGTCTTAAGAAAGTGATGGAATAAGCCTTAGTAATGCATATTAAACTTAAAAGTGGGTCATATGTACATTTCTCCACCAGAGAGCTCATTATGCCAACATACATAAACATATACTAACACATTCACTGATTGGTGCTTTGTAGACTTCTGACCACTCAACTGACATGAAACTCCTTTCTCAAAGGTTATCATCATCTATTAGTTGCTAAATCCAATAGCTTTTGCTCAGTCCTCATTCCTCTTGACCTCTCTGACCTTTCTGACAATGCCAACAACAAGGTCTTTTTGGATATTTTCTCCTCCCTGAATCATTCCATTCTACTTCTCCTTCCCGTCAGGCTTTTCCTTTGCTGTATTGTTATTCCTGTCTTGCCACCCCCAGCCCAAACTGTAGGTCTTTCCCCATCTCCTGTGACCATTTTTCCTGTCATCTCAGTACCTATGGGAAATTTTTTTACCATCTCTTTTGAAATGCCTCCCAGATCTACATATTCAATCCTTCTTTCATACCTGAGATCTATTTCCTCATGACCAAAGCTGCCAGTTAAAACAATTCCAACATAATGTTCTATAGGCATCTCAAACTCACATATTGAAACTAAAACTCCTATTTTCCCCTGAACTGCTCATTTTCCTAACTTCGCCATTCTGTTTAGGGCGCTAGTATGTTTCCAGTCACCCGAATTCAAAATCAAGTATTTATCTTTGACTTTTTACCCTTTTTTAATTTTCTTTATAGTTTAAGACATATAATCAGTAACAAGGCCTTGTTAATTCTACCTTCACAGTCTTTTGTATTTGTTCCTTTCTCTCCAATCACATAGAAATCACCTTAGCTCCAATCTTCCCAAACTCTTGCCTGAACTATTAAAACTACCTTCTAATTGGTCTCCTTGTTCCACTTTCTCCCACCTCTAATTCATCCTTCCCTCTCCCACTAAATTGATATTAATAACTTAAGTCTTACCATCTCAGTCCCCTGATCTAAAACCACCAGTGGCTGCCTGTGACCTCGGTGACACAGTCAAAACAACTTTTCTTAACACTGAAAATTCTTCATCATCTGGCCTCAGTCTAACTTTATTATTTGTCATTATTTCCCTTTGTGTATTTTCAGCTGCAGTCAAAATGGTCTTCTTACTATTTCCCTTACATGATAATTCATCTCCCACTGCCTTGCTTTTGCACAACCTTTATCTTTTTGGCATACACTTCCTCCTTACCTCAGACTCATAAATTCTCTAACTTCCAGAGCTCAGTTCATCATTTTCTCTGAAAAGTCAATCACACAAAGATAGAAGCCAACAACCGAGATAAATTTATTTGATGATCTACTGATTATCAAAGGAGTCATAGCCTAGCCACCAAAGAGTTCACACGGAAGGATTCTTTTCAGATAATGATGTCCTCCAGATACTCATGTTTGCAGATGACAGTGTGCTGGCTACATACAATGAATCCTAAATGAGAACGACAAACACTCAAGAGAGTTTAGCCTAAGAGTTCTTGGAGGAAAAAAATCAAGTGGGATGAAAATTACCCATTCTTCAGTCCAGGATATATATTCAGAAGGAGAGGATACTGAACTGGCCCATATGAACATAGATATCTGGTAGATCCTATGGATGGATTATGATTTGATTCAACGTTAAATAAAGAGGGAGTCAGCTGGACTACACTGGGGAAATTACATTGCATTTCAAATGTTCCTAAGCTTTTCTTTCCAGCAAATAAACAAAGGAAAATCCTTTATTTTATTACTACCACCAAGAACTGTCTGATGTTTCTATCTGGTTGTGAATCGTGGAATGCCTCATTTTTCACTCCTGAACCACATGTCCAATAAATCTTTTACTCCATTCCTCTATACTTATCTTCTCATTAAATCACCAAATAACATAGCATATGTTGATTTAATTTGGAGTGTTTTTAAAAATCAAATTGGCTTTGGAATTTTTCTATTTTTTCATCCTCTGCAAGTTATGGTGGCATGTAAGCTATGATTACTTTCATGGTGGTCCTTTTGCAAATTCTATGCATAAGTACTGATATAAGCTTTTCAAAGAGGCAGAGATAAAGAAGAACTTTTCAGACACAGGCCACGCAAAAATGATGATGGGAGATGAAATATCATGTAAAAGAAACAGCAAGTCACATATGTTGACTAGTAATTTCAAGAAATTTCTTAGTATTTTTGGATACGTGATAGAACAAATTAGACCAGCATCTTTATTTGCCTTTTATAAGTCTTCATATTTAGCAGGAGAGGAACCTCCCTTTGTCCACTGGTTTAATTTATGGTCAGTTTTACAGATTGAGGCAATCAAATTCCTTTAGAAATGCATGGTGAGGATGGTGGAGTAGAAAGACACACATATGCGAGCTCTGAAACAGCCTATAAAATATTTGTAAAGAAGAACTCCTAACAAATTCTGGAACAGTGGAAGCCACAGAACAATGGAGTGAAGGAGATTTCTGTTCCAGAAAGACCTGAAAAACCCTCACCAAAGGTCCATCACGCAGAGGACCAGAGTGGAACCCAGCCCTGCCTTGGCCTTGCAGATCCGAGAGGAACAGATAAGAGCAGGCTTCAGGGACAGAATCTCTGGTGGCCACCAAGGTCCCTCCACCCACAGGCGCACAGGTCAGTGAGAGAGACTGTTTGGTGGGCCAAGAGGGGAGCAGGGGGTCTCCATAACTCAGGCCCCCTCAGGAGGCAGCGGCAGAGGCAGTGGCGGCCAGAGGCTCCCAGAGCAGGCAGGACCTCGGGTCCATTACTGAAGGTCTCCACATAAATCCCCTGAGGGAACTGAGCCTGGGAGGCGGCCCTACCCCCACCTGAGAACCTGAATTTAATCTTACCCTGAATAGCAGCCAGGCCTGCCACTGAAAGCCCTGAGGCTGGGGAGCAGCATTTGAATTTCAGACCCCAAGCACTAGCTGGGTGGATCTGGGCGGGGGTGGAGAGGAATCTCAGAAGCTAAGTAACTGGCTTGGAAAATGTCCAGAAAAGGGAAAAAAATAAGACCATAGAAGGTTACTTTCTTGGTGAACAGATGTTTCCACCTTTCCTTTCTGATGAGGAAGAACAATGCTTACCATCAGGTAAAGACATAGAAGTAAAGGCCTCTGTATCCCAAATATCTGAAGC
>CM053771.1:147935812-147961669 GCA_028658325.1 Potorous gilbertii | reverse complement strand
TTTTGTGATTTCTTGGTTTCTCAGAAAGTCATTAGCCTCCATCTGTTCCATTCTAATTTTGAGAGAACTTTTCTTCAGTGAGCTTTTGCACCTCTTTTTCCATTTGGCTAATTCTGCTTTTGAAAGCATTCTTCTCCTCATTGGCTTTTTGAACCTCTTTTGCCAATTGAGTTAGCCTATTTTTCAAGGTGCTATTTTCTTCAGCATTTTTTTGGGTCTCCTTTATTAAGATATTGACGCATTTTTCATGCTTTTCTTGCATCTCTCTCATTTCTCTTCCAAGTTTTTCCTCCACCTCTCTAACTTGATTTTCAAAATCCTTTTTGAGTTCTTCCATGGCCTGAGCCCATTGGATATCTATTTCAGATGTTTGGGATGCAGATTCCTATGTCTTTCCCTGATGGTAAGCATTGTTGTTCCTCATCTGAAAGAATGGGAGGAGATATCTGTTCACCAAGAAAGTAACCTTTTATGGTCTTATATTTTTCCCCTTTTCTGGGCATTTTCCCAGCCAGTTACTTGACTTCTGAGATTCCTCTCCACACCCATCTCACCTCCAGTTCCACCCAGCTAGTGCTTGGGGTCTGAGATTCAAATACTGATTCTTAGCCTACGGCTTTGGTGGACAGGGCTGCTCTTCAGTGTAAGATTAAGTTCAGCTGCTCAGGTGGGGACATGGCTGCCACACAGAGCTCAGTTTCCTCACGGGTTTTATGTGGAGACCTTCAACAATATGGATCCAAGCTCCTGCCTGCTTTGGGAGTCCCTGTTCTCTGCTGCCTTCCCTGCTGCCTCCCAGCGGGACCTGAGTTATGGAGACACCCCACTCCCCTCTTGGCAAGCTGAAAACGCCCTGCCACTGACCTTTAGTGCCTATGGGTGGAGGGACCTGCATGGCCCCTGGAGATTCTGTCCCTGAAGCCTGCTTGGATCTGCTCCTCTTGGTGCCGTGCAGCCAAGGCAGGACTGGGCTCCACTCCTGTGCAGTGTGCGATGGACCTTTGGTGTTGGTTTTTCAGGACTCTCTGGAAGAGAAATCTCCTCCACTTTGTTTTTCTGTGGCTTCTGCTGCTCCAGAATTTGTTGGGCGTTCTTCTTTACAGGTATTTTATGGGCTATGGGTTAGGCACTAGCATATGTGTATCTTTCTACTCTGCCATCTTGGCTCCTCCCCTAGATCACTTTTAAAAGAAAATTTTATAAAAAATGAAAATCAGCCACTTTGCAATAGAAATATTTGGTCAAGAAAAGAAAAGGAATGGGAAATGGAAACAATAGAGGCATGTTTGTGTTCCTTGGCTTCTCTGCAATGAAGAGGCGTGAATTGAACTGTATCAAATGTCTCATCACAATCTACAGACTAGCTGGGGCTCTTTGTACTGATACCTTGCCTGAACTGAGAAAACATATGGAACCTTTTACTCATACCTCATTTTTCTTCCTCGTTCTCTTGCCAGAAATGAACACCTGTGGTTGATACTGAAGGCTTAAGCAGGTGGGATTTCCCATAAAAAGACAGATGCAGTTAGATGGCACTGTCATGGACTATATCCATGTGACTACTAGAGTAGAAGTCAATGACATCCTAAATTCATACAGGGGCAACTTTCTGGTAATAGTCATTTTGTTTCGTCTCATCTGCCCTATCCTGTCCATCCCCGTAACTACTTCCCTAGTTTTTTCCCTAATTTCCTTAGCCCCTTATTACCTTTTACTTACATTACTGACCTAAAATCCACCTGCAGATAGTGGTTCATCCCATCTTGCATGCCTTGAAATGCTCATGCAAATGTTACACACACACACACACACACACACACACACACACACACACACACACACACACCTTTGATCTATCCTATATATGTACATAATGACCAGATGATGATTCTAAAGTATTTTTACAATGATGTATGTCTCTGCTAGTATCAGAAACCTGTAGCAGTGCTAGAATTTCTACAATATCTAAAATCATTTGCCTAACCATCTTTTCCTTCCTCTACCCTCCTCTTTCCTTTTCCCCCTCTCCATTCCTTTCAGTCTTTCTGTTATTCCTTCCATCCCTCCCTTCCTTCCCTCCTCTTTCTTTCTTTCTTCCTTTTTTCTTTCTTATTTTTTCAAGTAATAAGTATCTTTCTATTAATTTGTCCCTCCCTCTACTGTCCATTAACTGAAATTAACTGAAAAAGAAATATCTACGTATCTACACAGTGTAACTAAACAAATTCCCACATCAGCCATATCCTTTTCTACATTTAAAGTTTAGCATGTCTCTGTCCAGAAGTGAAAAACATGTTTCAACTTCATTTATTTGGACTTGGACTTTATCAGTGCAGTGATTGAGGTTCTAAAATCTTTCAAACCAGTATGGTAAGACCTCCATTTTCCCCACTATAATACTTTTGATACTCTCCCACTACTGTCTGTCCCTGTCAGACCACATGTGGAGTAATGTCACTTCTGGACAACACATCTTAAGAATGCTGACAATCTGAGTTCATCCAAAAGAAGCTGACTAGGCTGGTGATCTGCCCAGAGACCATGCTCTATGATGATGAGTTGAAGGAAATAGAGATATTTAACCAAGTGAAGGCCTATTGGGGGAAAGGATATTTGCCTTGAACAAGCTAACGGGCTGTCATAAGGAAGATGGATTACATATACTATGTTTTGCCTCATGTAGGAGACCTGGGAACAGTAGATAGAAGTTTTAGAGAACAAACTTTTTAATGGACCTAAGGGAAAATGGCCTTCCAATAGTAATTAGAGCTTTTAGAAATTGGAGTAGGCTGCCTTGGGAGGTGGTTGAGTTTTGGTCCTAGGAAGTCTTCAGGCAGAGGTTGGATGGTCACTTATCACCAATATTGTACAGGAAAGACATCCTTGTTCAGACTGGGATTAGACTACATGCCTTTTGAGGCTCACTCAGACACTGAGATTCTGAGATTTCCAATCATATCTTGAACTTTCTGCTCTCTGAGTTTTTGTACCTGCCTTCCGCCCTGAAAACCCAGAAAGCTTCCTCTTTTCTGACTATGTTTCCAAATCCTATCCATTCTTCAGAGCTTAGCTCAAATCTAAATTCTTTGCAGATCCATAAATAAACACTCATTTGGCTTACCTACCCTGTGGGTGGCAACCAACACTGTAAACACTGTAGCCAAATCATCTCCCCACACTCCTTTAATGTTTGCATCACTTAAGTAGCATTGGATTTTAAGCTTTTTAAAGAGCAGTGATGATATTTTTTTTCTCTCTATTTGATCATCCCCCACCAGCTGAGCCCCTTCCACATGGAACCGTTTGGGGAAGGTCAGATAGTAGGAAGACCTTCCTCTCCTCTTACACTTTCCTATCAGCCCCATGCTAGTCACTGAGACCACATCTAGGACTACCTAAATAGGCCTTTCCCCTGACCTATTTTTTGAAATGTGACTTTCCCCCACTTTATTTTCCCATATTTCTCCCTCTCTCACTCCAGGCTGCCCCTTGAACAAATCCAAGACTATTTTAGGTGCCCTTACCTCATTTTCTCCATTTAATACCTCCTCTAGCCTTAGGTACCCAGAAATGACTTCTTTACTGCTCCTAAGTATTAGGTCAATCTTTCAGTCAATAATTTGTGCAGTGGATAAAGCACCAGTGCAGAAGTCAGGAGGACCTGAGTTCAAATCTCACCTCAGACACTTGACACACACTAGCTGTGTGACCTTGGGCAAGCCAGTTAACCCAGTTGCCTCATCCTGTGTCATCTCCAATCATCCTGATGAATATCTGGTCATTGGATTCAGATAGCTCTGGAGGTGAAATGAGGCTGGTGTCCTGCACAGTCCTCCCTCACTCAAAACAAAGTCAGGTGCAAGTCATGTCATTATTTCTCTGATGGCATGGTCTTCTTCGGCAATGAAGGATGAACATACACACGTTCAGTACCTACTGTCTAAAACACTGAGGATACAAGTCCAAAGATTGAAACAATCCCTACTTGTAAGGTGCTTATATTCCGATGAGAGAGACAAAAGGACATATATAAATATATACAGCATAAATACAAATATATACAGAGTAGTTCAATATAACTAGTTTAAGAGGTATGGCATTTGCGGTCATGGGTTTGGGAAAAGGTCTATGCAGAAATTGCTTGTGTTGTGTTTGAAAAGGAGAGAGAGGTTCTACGGGATTTCAGCAAGAAGGGAGTGCTTTCCAGATACTCGGAATGACCAGTAGAAAGATAAAGAGAGAGAAAATGGATTGCCCTGAGTGAGAACTAAAAAGAAGAATTTGACCACATTAAAGAGTCTGGGGTAGATTCATGACCAATGAAGATAGAAAGATAGATTGTACAGTACTTTAAAAGCTAAAGAAATTTATATTTTATATTTATTTTATATTTTATAAATTTATATTTTATTCTCAATGAAACAAGAAGTCATTGGAATCAATGAGGTGGGCGGGGGAGTCATCTGCACTTGATGAAAATAACCTTAACAATACTCTGTAGAACATACTAGAGTGGAGACAGAGAAACCAAATAAGAAAATGTTGCAATAATCTAGGCGAGAGGTGATGAGGATTGCACTAAGGTGGTAGCTGAGGGAAATAACGACAGATTAGAAATGTCAAAGGAGAGAGTGTAGTCCAGAGTAAAACTGAGGTTATAAACATAAGAAACTGGAAGGATAGTGGTACCTTTGGCATAAGTAAGAAAATTTAAAAGAAAGGAGAATTTAGGGGTCACACAGGTGTCACAGGTAGGATTTGAACCCTGTCTATTTTGATTACAAATTCGTCTGGCTCTCTAGTACATCATGCTGCCTCTCATCTTAGAGTCCAGAGATCTGTATTTGAAACTCATCAAACATCAGAAGTCCTTTCATCTCTCAGAGCCTCAGCTCTTTCCTCTATAACAGGGAGATAATACTACTTGAAATATTTACTTCTCTTTGTATTATTGTAAAGGAAGCTTTTTGCAAACCTTAAAGTGCTATATAACTGGTAATTATTATGTCATACTCAGGATTTTCTTCTAACCTCTCCCCCATTCTCCTATACTTCATTACCTCTCTTACTGTCATAGTGTAATCCAAACTCATCACCTAATCTTTTCCCTCCCATCTTTCTCCTTGTAGCACTTCAGTGTTATATTTTCTTTATCCAATCTCCCACAGTCTGGCTTAACATTAATTTTCCATCCCTAATCCCCATTCCCTTACTAAACATTTGCCCTCTTCTACCAACCACCTTCTAAAATAAGTCACTAAAGTAAGATCATGAAGAAGGAGGTGGTTGTGGGGGGCACCATCATGGGTAAGTTTATGCTAAGGAACAGAGTGGAGAAGAGTTCAATTTCTAAAAGGGCATGTAGAAAAAAGGTACTGGAGGTCAACTTTCACACACCATCAGTCCAAGAAAAGATTGGAGAGGTGGTAGGTTAAAGGCTTTCCCTTCACCAGTTTCAGGCTAAGCTTAATTAGGTGCTTTCCTCCCCTTGGAGGAAAGAAGAGAAAGAAGGAAAATAGAGGAAAAATAAACTTCATTGTCTGGAGGATTTTAATTGGAATGGAATTCTCAAGTCTTCCTAAAAGTTGTAGCAGCATTGAAGATGGGTCCTTTCAATGAAAGTAGGTTGAATCAGAGCTGTTGGGGAAAATGGTCTCATAAAACAGAAAATGTCAATTGCTGGCACTCCACAGATAGAGGCCAAACCAAGCATTTTGCTCTTGATGTCTATACAAACAAGGATGGGGTAGAGGGAAAAGTCGGGGTGGGGGTGATCTCCCACTAAACCTAAAACATATTCCAGGCCCCTCACTCCACTCCCCTTCTAGTAGCCCAGGGAGCCTCATTTGTCAGAGGAAAGGGGGGTCATAACAGTTCCTTTTGGTCTTCCCCAGAAGTAAGTCCCATTAAGGATGATTCATCAGTGAATCTGACACCTCCCTAGAATGCAAGAAGTAGCCTGGTTTTAATGAAACCCTATGTTATTTTGCTTCTTTAAGTGAGCCGTTTGAATAATGAAATCACCAGTTTTCCTTCAGCTAGCCTTACTCCCTTACTTACCCCTTTGTCTTATCCTGTCTGGCACTGCTCTTTTGCTCCTCTCTACCCTTGGTACAATCTATAAGTGGTTTAATCACATTCTTCTAACAGGTCATCATTCTTTCCTTTCCTGTTTCCCACTGAGCTGGTAGTTATTTGTCCCTACACAATTTGGGACTGGATATAGTAATTACATCTGCAATGAACAGGCTCATCTCCCCCATGAATAGTAAGTATATTGTCAATACCATTCATGGCAGAACCTACGTTTTATCAGAGTATACTGGGATTGGTAGAGGAGTTGCGACTTCAACATGGAGGGACCAAAATGTTCATGATCTGAATGCATGAAAAATGAATGAATTAAAAACACATCATTAAGCATCACTTATAAGCCAAGAAATGTCTAAGCAAGAGGAATACATATACCAAAGTGAAACAGTTCCTATCCTCAGAAGACTTACATTATAATCTATGGATAATATAGATATTTTGGTCTTGTGAATAATAAGAATTGTAAATTGATTCATTGGACGGTAGATTGACATAAACTTTCCCAAAACAATGCTGCTGTTTATTTGATAACTATTTCATGGGAAAGAAATAGAAACGGAGAAGGATTGATGTGGCAGCATGTTTATGGTGGCAGAGCAGACTGAGTGGACAAATGAATAAGATGTGAAGCATGGCCAGAGCCCAACATAATGGGCAAGGTGAGTTTGTACTTTCCAACTAAGACAGCTTAGTCTCTGGACAGGAGTTTCAAAGTCGAGGGGCCCAAGTTTCTCAGGGACCAGGGATGCTATTTCTGAAAGTTTCATCCAAAGAGTTCTTTTCTAGGTGTGCTACAGCATCATTCCAAATTAACCGTCCTCTTACCAGATTCTTCAGTCACCCAATTCCCTACCATTAGACCCATGGACATAGGTTTATATTCTTCTCAGTGTCCCTGTATGCCTTTGCCCCAAAACCCAGTTTTCTTACAGAACCAAGGCAATGATGTTACTGAAAATTTGAAAGACTGAAATTTGAAAAATCATCACAATTATACTCCCCTGGGACAGCTAGGATTCTAGGACTTGATGAAAACTGAAGACACTGGTAAGAAGCCAGGAACAGTAGGCTAGTAGAGGACAACAGAGAGCCAGGTCAGCTGATAGCAGTGTTTTTATTTTTGGGAGGAAAGGAAGAGAGAGAGAGATTTCAGACTGAACTAGTTAGCTTGCTCCAAAATAGAGCAGAAGCAGAAGCGAAACTGGTTCAAAAAAGTAGGTTCAAGGTGCAAGGCTGGAACAGGAGGTCAAGGCTGAACAAGTACAAATAGGTTTTCAGTATGGTCTAGTCATAGGAAATTGGAACAGGTTCTAACTGCCGGTAAAAGTGCCTTTGGACACTTTCCAACAAATTTTGCAGTTTTGCTCATCTTGATTCAATCCAACTCAACAAATATTTATTAAGTACTGACTACTGCTAGGTGCTACTGATATAAAGATGAAATGATATCTGGCATTTATGTAGTTCTTTAAGTTCGTAAAGTACCCAGAAGAATTGGGTGTTCCCCCTAATCACTCCCACTTGTGTGGTTCCATAGTGAGCAGATGCTTCAGCTGTTGTACCCATGTAGACCACTAGCTGACTCTTGAAGCTTAGGCTATATCAGCTTCTTCCCTGAGAATGTGTCAGTTAGCTCATTGCCTACTGGGCACATGCAGATGATCTTAGTGCCTCTGTGTGTGTGTGTGTGTGTGTGTGTGTGTGTGTGTGTGTGTGTGTGTGTGTGTGTGTTCTAGATTCCATACTTTTTTAGGGGTATGGAAAACTTTTTCCAAAATAATTCATTATTTTTCAGGCCCACACCTAAAATCAGTTGGATCCCCAATCTTGCTTGTGTCTTTTAAGATCATAACGTCAGGAATCTCAGGGTTTAAGAGATATTAGGAAATTAATAATGTCCTTATTTTACAGATGAGAGAAATAAAACTTAGAGAGGTTAAATGACTTGACCAGGGTCACACAGGTACTGAAATAGCAAAATAAACAACTGAGATTCAGGTTATTTCATTTTGAATCCAGCACTCTGCCTGTCTTAGTTGAATGAATTATAAAACAAAATAAACCAAAAACACCTCACTTGTTTGACATGTAGGTTAAATGCATTTATTAAAGTGAAAGTGAAATTGAAATGTAATTTTTTTAGTATTAAAGAGAATTAAACCATGTTTTTTTCTGTGACACAGAGTCTGAATTTTCAGCCATTTTTAATATGTTCTTCATATTAGTTCTCATACTGGGGTAGATATACCCATAGGCTACTTGTAGGGAGTCACTCCTAGGTGTTCTTTGTCTCAAATAAAAATAGTGGAAAGGAAACTAAATTACCACAATGGCCTGACGTTGGAGTATTCACCATAGAAACGACACTCCACATACAAGATACTTAATGGGGTGGTACTGCCTTCTAATATACAGACCCGTATTTACTCAAGAACACAGTTTGTCCCAGTTTATCTACCCACCTGGGTACAGAATTACTCTAAATTAAAGGAGGGAGAAGGAGGGAGAGAGAAATGCTATTCTCTTTCACCTTTCTATCTCCCATACTACATGTCATAGTGTTCTTCACTCTTTAGGTGCTTAATAAACATTTGTTTATGGGAAATGGAAAGGCAGATGGATGGATGGATGGATGGATGCATGCATGGATGGATGAATGGATGCTTAGATTTTGAGGTTCTTCACATTAGGATAAGGCTTCTGCAAAATTGCAAATCAGGCAAAATTTGCTTTCAGTTTTGTAAACCTTTAAGAACTGTATAAATGTGCAGGCACTGTGATAAGTGCTGGAAATAAAAGGAAAAGCAAAAGATAGTCCTTGAGTTCAAGGAGTTCATAGTCTAATTGGGGAGACATCATGAAAACAATTATGTAAAAATGAGATATGTATGAGATAAATTGAAGATGAAGGAAAGATTACTGGTAGAATCTCAGACTTCTACTAATTGGTGGGAGAAGTTTGTTGGTGTGTGTGTGTGTGTGTGTGTGTGTGTGTGTGTGACATATTTTCCCCAAAACACAGAAATCCCATTACCATGCTATACAAGTGGCCCCCTATTCATGATGTTCCATTGTCCCTGGTCCCAGAGTGTAAGTCAACGCTGTCTTGAGATGGTATTCAGCAGAAGCTTCTTACTGTCCAGAGAGACCTGCAATTCTGTGCATCCTGTATGTTATTGTTGGTTTTGTGAACATAGGTTTACATTTCAGTGTTACTTAATTACCCTTCCTCATCTCCTAGCCATTCTCACATTTAAATAAAACTCTCATTTCACTTAACAATGAAAAGGCTTAAAATTTGCATATTAAGTGTGAGTCAGTGGCAAGGATATCTAATTAAAACCGTCTACATTTTTTTCTTCTTTTTTCCCCTTTTCATTTTTTTCTCCCCTGAGCTGCTGACATTATTGTAACTGTATTCAGTGTCCCCATTCTGTCAGTTCTGGTACTCTGTGAGGAAAGCAGCGGAGAAGGGTACAAGGGAGAGTAGGAACTAGAGCCCAGGGAAGGGGGAGGAGGATAGAAAAGGACCAGAGGAGGGAGAGTACTTAGGGAAGACAATGGGAAGATACCACAAAGGGATTATAAGAGGAAGGGAAAAGATGGTAAAGAGAAGGGGGAAAAAGAATTTGGTAGAGATGGAGTGAGGTTATTGATTTTAAAAAAATAAAAGTATGTAAGTAGAAGGAGATGAAAAAGGAATAAAGAATTGGAAAAAGGAAGAAAAGGGCCAAAAAACAGCAATCTGAGGAAAAGAATGGAACCACAAAAATAAGGGTAGAAATAACAAAACTAATGATCAAGGACAAAGTATATGGTCAAAGAGAAGAGAATTCAAGACACTGAAAAAATCTGCAGTTGTCTAAAGACTGAACAAGAAAGATAGACAGTATATCCTAGTGTTCCATCTTCCTACTGAGACCCAGATTTCTAGCCTTGTTTCAATCTGTTCCTTTTCATATACTCCACATCCAGGCAAACTAGAAAGAAGGCAACCTATTGTTCTCTTCCGTATTACTGGAGAAGGACAAATGAGGTAGTGATCAACAGAGTGCCTGGCACATAGTAGGTATTTAATAAACATTGATTGATTATCAAAATAGGAGTCTTCAAACTATTACTTAGAGATACTGTCTTTGATTCCTGGGAAAAAAAAACAAAACTGTGGAACATATTTTTTTAAATTGTTGGTTAATGATCACTGTTTCCTTTTTCAAAAGAACTCACAAAGAACCAGCGGCTTCTCAACAACTAGGTTATGCCAGACTAACCTCATTTCCTTCTGTGACAGAATCACTATATTGGTAGATCAGAGGAATGTTTTGGATAGAGTCCCAGGTTGTGTTGTCATTAGCTAATATCCACTACTGACAGACTACTGTCAAATTTTCAGTGTGGATATTTATTTATACCTTGGAAATCTTTAAACATTACATATAAATTAGACTTAATTTAATGTTTTGTTGATTGTCTAGTCTTAAGAAATTGTTAATAATGCAGATTACACTTAAAAGAGGACTCTGTTTACATTTTAGTTCTTTTTTAAAAAAAGACTTGGTTGTTAAATGTTTACCAGCAAATCCTCTGAGTACGTCAATTTCAACAAGGCATTTGACAGCCTTTCATTTTATCCAATTAAGACAAAATGGAGCGATGAGGGTTAGATCATAGCAAATTTAGGTGGATTTGGAATCTGTTGAATTCCCAGACTCAAAGAGAGGTGGTAAATTGTTCTATGGTGTCTTTGTGCGTGTGTGTGTGTCTGTGTGTGTGTGGTTGTTCATATTTATTACTATAATGAATTTTTAAAAATATAGGCAACTATGTTAAATGTTTGTACATGTCTGAGCAGTAGGGTTGGCTGTGGAGGATGGAGCCTGGCCAGGAACTCCTTGTTTAGAGGAATAAAGGAGGGAAAGAAAATGTTCCACCAACCAGGAACAGCCTTAGCTCCTCATTGAGTGGCTTTCATTGAGCAAATGAAAAGTATCAACCCTTTCTAATCCAGAGTAAGAAGGGAAGTAGGGAGATGAGGCAGCAGTTCATTCTCCCTTTGCAGGGAAAATATAGGAATCTCCATCATCCTAACCCTGTTAAACCCCTTGCTGTGAGACTAAAGAACTTAACCCTGGACCAAGGGTAGGCATCTTAGTACCAGGATGAAAAGCTTCCCTATTAACTCTGCACTAAGAAATCCCAGTCCTAGGCAGAGAAAACAGTGGAGAGGAGCCAGAAATCACTCAGCCAAGACTCTCACTGCTGCTGGTTCAGTGAAAAGATAGGTAAATGGCTTAGATTTGACCAAGGGAGATATGAAGTCTTGGCCTCTTTCAATTCCCTCCCTAGAAGATACTCTTATTCTAAGCTGAACCCTACAATGGGAAGGAAAATGGGAATGATGGGGTATATGGCTTTTAAGAGGAAACAGCCTCACAACTGTCCACGAGTAGGTGACCACAGACTACCTTGAGCCTTCCCCAGTTCTTGTGTTCTAACTCAAGGACTCCATCTACCTACCTGAAAGTAGAAACAAGTATCGCGGAGGAGAGGAATAGGGAATTCTCTATACCACCCACCTGTTGGTAGGGGTGGTACTAAGCATGCAGGGAGGCCCTAAGCTTGGATCAAAAAGGGTTAAGCACAATAGTCCCCCTTTCTTTTCCTTCCACCCCCTCCCAAACACACTGCTCACTCTCAGTACTAGAAGGTTTTTCAATGGATTGCACAGGCTCCATCTTCCTTGTGCTCCTTTTTGGATACTCACATCTTTTTAAAGGTGTCCAGTGAAGCCAGTACAGAGCTGCCTATCCATGTGGAATACAGCCATTCCTGATGTGCTGAAATCTTAATTTTTACATCTTTTGGGGCAAGTTTCTTCACTACATTCAGTAACTGGTCACCAAGGCCTTTGAAGAGTGTTGAACCTCCTGAAAAAACAACGTTGGCAAAAAGTGTGCTGCACAGGTCCACGTCTGACTTGCGTATGGTGAAGGCCAGTACCTCATGGAGATAGACCTTCACTGTCATCCCCCACCAGATCAGATTGGAGCAATAGGGCTCTGAACCATGCTGGGCCAACATCCAGTGGGTGTACATCAGGCAGGGTGTGCTGCACCTTCTTTGTCTCCAGAGCCTCATCCTTCTGTGTGCTGATAGACAAGTAGCAGACTCTCTCTGTGATCATTTGGACAACCTCCAATTCAGCTGACATATGCAAGTCAACTCCTTCCTAAAGGGAGATATCACAGCCAGCATTGTCCAACTACATGATGGAATGTGGCATGACAAAGTCCTCACAGATAGACCCTGCAGGTGTTACTCTGTCCCCTGAATCCAAAACCACTTTAGTTGTTCTTCCTGTGGCATACAAGCTGAGCATAACCCACATGAAAAAGAACAAGGCTGGAACATTGAAGGTCTCCAAGAACATTTCAGCTGCCTTATTTCAGTTCTTGCCTCCATTAGACAAACAAGATGCTCCTCACAAAAAGTCTGCAGCTAGTCTTTGGACCAGACATCCTGCCAGATTTGTTCCATATCATTCCAGTCCTTTACCACATCATGCTCAATTAGGGTAGCACAAGGCCACCAATCCCTGGTGCTCCTCTGCTTTGGGGCCAATGAAGAGATCCCTTTCCAGGGCACCAGCTATTATACATATATGCTTTAGATGCCCAGCACAGTTTGAAAAACAGTATTTAAGAATCTGATCTTAAGCACAGTGAGCCTGGATTACCCCAGAACCATTGTCGTTCACCACAGTCTGATTAGCAATGATGCCATAGGACTCCATGGCCAGCCCAGCCCAGGCTGTCTGGTTGGAGGATGAAAACAAAGGACTGACAAGTGCACTGGGCAGCAGCTTCTATGGCATCTTATAGTGAGATCTTTAGTGAAGAGCCTGGTCTTGTGCTAGTTAACACTTTTATCCATGATTTGGATGAGGCATAGACGTCACATGAAATTTTCAGATGACACAGTTTGTTGTTGTTAACTGATTTTCAGTCATGACTCTTCATGACCCCATTTGGGGTTTTATGGCAAAGATCCTGGAGTTGGTTTGCCATTTCTTTCTCCACCTCATTTTACAGATGAGGAAACTGAGGCAAACAGGGTTAAGTAACTTACCCAGGGTCACAGGCCTGAATTCTATACACTGTGACACCTAGCTGCCTGACATACAGTTGAGAGCTGGGATATCTAACTTGTTGGATAAAAGAATCTTTGATTTGAGTGAGGGAGGGCTGTGCAAGATCACTAACCTCATTTTCTCCTCCAGAGCCACCTGGGTCCAGTGGCCAGATATTCATCAGGAGGACTGGAGATGGCCCAAGATACAATGAGAGACCCTGGCCCTTGTAGGCTAAGATCTTTTCAGGTTCTGACTTTGAGTGAGGCAATGCCCATTTAGTGAATTGGCCCCTTTAATAAAAAAAATTAAAGTGGAAGGGGAAGACCTTCAGAGTTTCTGGCCAAAACAAAAAGAGTTACTATTTAATATTTACATTCACTCTGTGCTAGGAGGACAGGGACCATCAGGATTCAAAAGTACCTCAACACGTTTAAATTATTGGTCACATATTAGATGTTAGATATGATTGAAGCTAAAATAAATGTTATATGTACAGAATGGAGAATGATAGATGACAGTCTGTGTGAAAAATATTTGCAGGGGATGGGGGTATGTGTCAGTGAACTGCAAGTTCAGTAGAGTAACATAGCAGTTTAAAAAAGGCAATTTGATCTAAGTCTATTTTGTTAGAGGTATTTCGCCCAGGTCAAGGAAGATTATCATCCCACTGCACTCTGCCCTGATCAAATAACAACAGATATATTTTGCTCAGGTCTGGGCACTACACTTTAAAAAAGCCATTAATACACTGGAAAGGATCCAGAAAGGGTTGACCAGGACAGTGGGATGACTGGAACTCACACTGCATTAATTATTTTTGAAGGAATTAGTGATGTTTAGGTTATAGAAAATGACTTAAGGGTGGAGAGTAGAGACTGATGGCTGTCTTCAAGTATTGGAAGCTCTGATCTATGAAAGAAATTAGGTTTGTTCTACTTGACTCCAGAGGGCAGAGCTTATAACAATGTGTGGGAGTTGCAAAGAAATTAATTGCTGCTAAATGATAGGAACAATGGACTACCTGTCACTGAAGTTCTTTGAACAGACATTAAATAACCACTTGTCAGGCCCATTGTAGTGGACATTTCTATTTAGTCATGGGTGCTATTAGATGATCCCTGAGATACCATAATACTCTGACATCACATGTTAGTATGATTTCATCCTTCCTTCCTCTATCTCGTAGCATTTTAGACATTCCATCTCCAATGACTGGAACACATCCCCACCTACCCAACACCCTAGGCCCCAATAATTCGTCCTCTTGAAATCTTTTTCTTTCTTCAAAGCCTAGATAAGAAACTTCCTCCTTCAGGAAGGCCTTATTCTTATTGCTGAATTTTAGATCTCTATCTTCTTATTTCTTATAATCCTTAGTTTTTGATCACCTTGTGTGTGTATTACATATATTTGTGTGTGTGATGGAATGAATGTTTGTTGATTGATTTATTATAGGATTCATCTATACTTCTTTGAGATAATCTCATTCTGCTTAGTATTATGCTTCTTTTTTTCTGTGTGTCTTATTTTCTTCCATTTCCTCAAAAATCTAGATACCTACATATACTCCAAGGAGATCAAATCAAAAAAGGAAGGTACCGTATGCAGCAAACATTCATACCAGCATTTTTTTTTGTATGTGGACACAAAATAGACAAAGTAGATTTCCATAATTTCTGCTGATTGGGGAACAGCTGAATAAACTGGGCTACATAATTAATTATAATGGACCCTTACTAGGTTAAAACTGACAATGAATAAAAAATGCATTTTTCATATGGGATCTCATCATATGATCAGATACATCTTCATTCATATGAAGATGTATATTAACTGATGCAAAGAAGAGTAAAGAGAGCATAGAACATCATTTCTGCAATGGTGAAAATTGAAATGGAAAGAGAAAAAAAACCTAAACACTGTGTAATTACATTACCAAGCTTGGCACCACAGATGAAAAATACGCTAGAATGGAAGAAAAGGAATATGAGTGTGGAACATTTCAAATAATATCAAATTTGATTGATAGATGGGTTAGTTTTGGGAAACTTTTCTCCCCTTTTTTTGTTTGTTAAAAGGAATGGTTTGCTGGGTGAGTTGTAGAAGGATATATTTGGAAGTAAAGGTGATGTAAAAATTATCATCTTTAAAGAAAGTCTTAAATAAAAATTTAAACCCCTAGAGGACAGGGTCTATACTATTTTTCATCTCTGTATCCCAAGTGCCAAACACAGTGTTATTGTGAGGAAAACATTTTGTCAAGTCTTAAAGCTATTTAGATGTTATCATTTATGACTGGAGGCTGTAATAATGTATTATATTTTCCTTGCTAGATTCATTTTATCCTCACCCTTAATAGACTAAAAATAGATTTTATTTTTTAGTTAAACAGAGAAATCCCATGCTTCCTCTTCCCTGTTGTCTCTCTGTACTATTTCTGTTTTTCTCTACATTTTAGTGTACGTAGAATCATGACTGGAAAGGGAATGCCTCTTAAACTGTTTGGTTAACTTCAAGACCCGAGCAATTATGAGATATTCTTCTCCTCATTAGGGCCTTGCTGGTATGTTACATTAGAAATTAATTAAAATCTTCTACCCAGTATCTCTCCCTTTCTCATTCCTCTCATATAAATAAGTAATCCATATCTGAGAAGATCATGTTTATTGAGAAAATCAGCCATTTGTGACCATATGTAGTTTAGAAATATGACTCATTTTGGAGCTAAGCTCATCTCCATGGCTTTGGGCTAATTTTTAATTCAATTCAATTTCATGAACATTCAATAATCTCCTACTATATACAGTATAATGTGCCACCTGCTAATATTTTAGGATGGCCATTGCCAGGCAGCATGACAAAGTTGAAGATAGAGATGATATGAGGCATAGTCCCTGCATGGCAACTATAATGTGTGTGTGTGTGTGGGTATATTTGGGGCAGTTCAGGTTATGGGGTGGGGTGGGGGTGTATGTGAATATAAAATGTACTTATCCCCTTGAGGAAAAGAGGAAAGGTAAAGAAGCTTTAAGTATTGAACAGCCCTCAGTTTACCTGTAGGATCATAGAAATTAGAGTTTGAAGAGATGTGGGAGATCTTTTACACCTACCCACCCCCCACCCTCATTTTAATGATGAACAAACAATGATTCAAAGAGACTAAACCTGCCCATATTCACACAGACTGTAATCATTAGCTCTAGAATGTGAATGGAGACCCTCAACTCCCAAGCCAATATTCTTTCAAGTATCAGAATGTTAATGTGATAGAGCACCTGCAGCCTAGTCCCCTGCTCTAGTGAAATTTGCCCCTTGATGGGGGCAGCTAAGTGGCCTAATGAATGGAGTGTTTGGCCTGGAATCAAGAAGATTCATCTTCCTGAGTTCAAATCTGGCCTCAGACACTTACTAGCTGTGTGACCTTGGGCAAGTCACTTATCCCTGTTTGTCTCGGTTCCCTTATCTAAAAAAATGAAGTGGAGAAGGAAATGGCAAACCACTCTAGTATCTCTGCCAAAAATAAACAAACAAACAAAACAACAAATGGGTCACAAAGAATCAGACTTGAATGAAAAGTGACTGAACAACAACATTTGCATGGTTGAGTAACTCACCCACCCAACCCCTCCCCCCCAAAAGAAACAACCAGGGAGGGAAGTTATGACTAGACAACAGTTGATCTTAAAAACTGCCAAGGGAGTTTGGACAACAAGTTTAATATAAGGTAATAGTGCAACATGGCAGACCAAAACCCTAATATATGACTGTGGCTAGTGTACTGAATGAGGAAGATCGTAGTCTCACTCCAAGTTGCTTTGATCATATCCCATATGAAATTTAGTTATAGCCATTATATTTTAGGAAAGACACTGACAAGTTGGAGAGCATTCAGACTGTTGAGAGACCATGCTCTATGAAGATTGGTTGAAGGAGCTGTGTTTTTTTAGCCTGGAGAAGAAAAGGCAGAGGAAGACACAATAGCTGTTTTCAAGTATTTGAAGGACTGTCATGTGCATCAGGGATTAGGCTTGTCCTGTCCTCGAAGGAGAATGGGAGCTGAGAGGGAGACAGAAGTTGCACAGAGAGGGCAGATTTCAGTTCAATGTCAGCAATAACCACCTGGTGTTATCTGCCTCAGGATGTAGTGAGATTCCCCATTGCTGAAGGTCATCAAACCAAGCCAGGATTATCACTTCTTGGGATAACAAAGAGGAGATTCCTACCATCCATCAGCTGGACTAGATGATTTCTAATGCTCCTTCCCGTTCTGAGATGCTGTGATTTCGTGGGTGGTCAGTTTGATGACAGTACAACTAAGGCTGAGGATGAGGAAGAGAAGGGCACATGGGGAGAGGAGAGCCAGATGGTAGCTTCCTAAGTGTGATTCTGCTAAGGTATAATTTATCCCTTGATTTCCTGGGCAGTCTACTTATAGAAATAGGGGCACGTGTAAGGATGTGTCTGGATCGGAGCTTCCACAGTCTACTTCCCCTCAAATAACCTTCGTCTTTGATTCTTTAATCCCCCTCAATTCCCACATCCAAGCAGTTTCTCTGTGCTGTTAGTTCTATCTCTACAACATCTCTTCTTTCTACTCCTATTACAACCTTTCAGGGAAAGAGCTGGGTCTAGAACTGTTACTAGGATGGGACTCTAGGGTTTTTCCCCAGGGAACCATCAAGCTAGGGAAGAGCTCAGACCTTGGAATCCTTCCCCTCTCCTATATGCCACCTACCCAGCCCTCCTTCCAATGATTGCTTGGTGTGACTATGCCCATTGGAATGGATTGTCATATACATAACCCTTCAATGAATTTTTCAGTAATCATAGTGAAAAATTTCTCATCTGATGGGATAATGCTGATAATTGTAGTTTAGGGCCAAAAAAAGAGAAGCTAGGACTCAGTGGTCCATGGCTACGGTAGAGAGAAGAACTGAGTGATCAAGAAATTGAAAAGAAAAAAGAGGATGAAGGACATTCATGCCCATATGCAGGCTAAAAAGAAATGAGACCTAAAATCTTCTGGGTTGACCAACAAGGTCACTAGTTATGTTCCCAAATTTATTCTGGTTACATAAGACTTGATCTCAGTTTTGTTAACCACTTAACTTCAAGGTTTCTTGATCTTTGAGATGGTTTACTATTGTTTTAGAGAGACTGCGATCTTGGAAAGATTTTCACCAATTGGAAGAGTGTTGGCAAGCAAATAACAGAGTGACTATGCATACAAAATTTTAAAAAAATTAATTTGGCATCTGCATCTGGATTCCACACTATTTGAGAAATATGTATTGTGTATTTCTATATATATATATATAGATCAATATTTTTACATTTTTTTCCCCCTCCTACAGACCAGACTAGTCCTTTGGACTATACCTAATATGATTCATTGGTGTTGAGAACTATCGTGATAGAAATTCCCTTTACCAATGCAGAGCTGCAACCACCCCTGAAACTTTACAATTTTAGAGAAATACCAGGAGCACTAAGACATCAGGTAACTTAGCCTCTTTGTCAGGGGCAGAGCTTTAGCCTCAGTCTTCTTGAGTCTGAAGGCAGATCTCTATCTGCTACATCATGCAGCCTCTTTCTAGAGTTCCCATTTAGATGTTGAAAAATTTGTAATGGTGAGGGATGTAGATAAGATTTCTCTTTGGGTCCATGAAGTAGTGAAATAAGATGGTGGGAGAGGATTCTTTTGAAATAAAATGTTGTCCTTAAGACTGGTATATCAAGCACACTTCCATTTCCCCTCAATTGAAAAAGAAAAGGATGCAAATAAAAGCTTCAGTTATACTAGATAAAATGTGAGCAAATAATCCACACCAATGCTGCAGTAACTTGAATTACCTAATTCTTGCCTTTGAAATGTGATGGGCAGGCAGTACATCCCAATGGTCAGTGTAGCCCAACCTAGTATAGTAATTGGGGGTTGGCAGAATATAACAACTATACTATTGGAAGCCATTAAAACGGGATGAAAAATGTAGACACCTATGGATGTACATTTTAAGACAAATCTGGAGAAAGCATGAGATTTGGAGGAGAAAGAAGAATGCAAGCGCAATTGGCCACCTTTGTCCATAATATGCAAGGTCTCTGTTAAGTTGCTAAGCTTATGTATGGAGAGAAACATCTGCTTAGTTTTCCCCTTTCCCTCTGAGCACAGCAATTTCCTATCAAGGGGTTGTTGTTTAGGTTCTGTCACTGCCATTATCTGTCTTTTGTTGATTTGAAGTAGAATCCTTAGACTTCTTTTCCTGTCTCACTCATAATTTTATTTTCAAGCCCAACCCCTCCCCCCTAAGTGGGGGAGGGAATGACTCAGGAATTCACACAAGCATAAAGGAGATTTTTTTTTTAACTTGTCCCTACCTCAGAAAACATAATTCTGCCATTGACATCTTTTTCACCTATTATGTTAGATTTGTGGAATTGATTTCTAGTCCAATGTACTTTGAAAAAAATGCAAAGGACTGGTGCCTGTGTTTATTGTCTATAAATGAGTGTGTCTGATTGTTAAACAGGAGTATTTGTGCAGGAGGGAATTAGTTTGACCTTCCATTTCCTAGCATCCTCTTGCTACTGCTACCATTACTTGTTCCCACAGAGGAAGCATTTGTTTCCTTTACTCATGGGGCTCACAGGGGACATCAAGCAGTCATCAGTTTTCTTACTCTGCCTCTAAAGAAGCACTTGTCTTTGATTTTGGTCTGGAACCAGTCTGAGTCCTAGTGTGGAAACTACTTCTACCATGCAGATTAGCAACTCCTCTGTAACTAGTAAGTTGCCTGCAGACACTAGGAGTTTAAGTGACTTGACCGTAGTCACACAGTATGTATCAGAAACAGAATTTGAATCCATATCTCCATGTTTCTAAGTCCAGTCCTCTAACCACTCTATAATAGTTCATTTCTTTGCTTAATCCTACAAAAAATATCTGGAAATTATTTTATCTGAAGTAAAAGGGAAGTAGATTTTTATAATATGCTGATAAAGTTTGAGCTATATCAGTAACAAGCATTTATCAAACTCTTATTACAAGTCAGGCACAGTGCTAAGCTCTAGGGCTACAAAGAAAAACAAAAACATGGTGCCTGCCTTCAAGGAGTTCACATTGCAATGACAGGTATGGTTCTACCTGAGACTGGTGGCCTTCTACAATGGATGAGTGAATTTAATATTTGAACAAATTCTAAATTTTAAATGAAACTCATTTAAGTCCACTATGCTTCACTTGATTTCCATGGGCATTTATTACCTGAAATTTGAAATTTCTCAATGATTTAGAGCTCCACTGGGATTTGGAGAAAATTATAGAACAATTTAACTTAAGTTTCTGAAGAATCCAAGAAGTTCACAGTCAGACAGGACCTTAAGTTCATTTGGTCCTGTCTTAACTTAAAAGAATCTCTTCTACAAAGCCAGACATGAGTATCCAGTTTTTACTATTTATCCAGTGAATGGTAAGTCCTTAATAACCCAGGAAATTCATTCTATTTTTGTATAACTGTGTTGTCCAACTCTTCATAAATCATTTGGGGTTTTCTTGGCCAAGATACTGGAGTAGTTTCCAGCTTCTCCAGCTCATTTTACAGATGAGGAAACTGAGGCAAACAGTGTTAAGTTACTTGAGTGGGGTTACACACCTTAAGTATCTGAGGTCAAATTTGAACTCAGGTCTTCCTGACTCCCAGCCTGGTGCTATATCCACTGTGGCACTTACCTGAGTTTATGCAATTCACCAGATTTATAGGTCTGTTAACCCTATACCAAAAGCAAATAATTTTGGTCTAGACTCATCCTTAAAGAACTTATGATGGCTTTTAATGATAATTGTTTCCTTCCCAATATATTCATAAATCATTCCTTTAATAGTGTATTCTAGAGGGAAAAAAGCAGCATATATATGATCTGGTTTGGAATTGTATTAAAACAACATCTTTTACCTGGACCTTCTCTCACAGCCCAAGTGAGCAGGAGGAGCAGAATTTTTTTCTGAACAAGACAATCATAAAGCATTAGCAAGTATGCTAGCAAAATGATGAAAGGTAAAATGTGTGCACACCATAATTTCAACACACCTCTAAATGATGACTCACTGATAAAATACACCTTATATATGATGTAAGCCCCCCAATGTGCTTGGAAATTCTTTAGAAACCATTTATAATAACACCTTACCTTTATAGGTATATAACACTTTAACTTTCAAAAGCATTTCCACCTCTGTTATCTCATTTCATCCTCACAACCTGGCAAGGTAGGCAGAGCAGATATTATTTCCCCCACTTTACACAGACTTCAAGTGATTGTGACTCATCCCATGTATCATAGCAAGTTACTATCAGAACTGGGAATAAAATCCAACTCCTTGAACCATTTCACGTTTCCTGGTAGGAAGACATACACATACCATAATTTAGAGCCATTTTGAATTAGCTTAGCTATAGCCCTAGGGCAAATTTCTTAAACCACTTCAGAGAATACTTGCTGGGCACAAGTGTTGCAAACTCAATGAATGAATAAAGCTTTTTTTTTCATCTTATTCAAAATGTGTATTTGCAAGAAATGTGAATTTGTAGATCTGAAATTTCAGAACCTTAGAGTTTTACCTGGTGCGTGTTAATCAGTAGATTCCCAGGTGTTTCTGTCCTAAATTTAAAGCTTTATGCCTAAGGACTTTGAGTCATTGAGAAAAATCATATGAGTTCCATTGTCTCTGTCTAGTCACAGCCAGCACTCTCTAGGTCATATGACACCATTGGCTGTTTAGTCCCACTTCATCTACCTGGATTACAAGGTTTGACTATCTTTATCCAAATGATTTTGCTGGTGATTTGACCCCATGAGAAGAAAAGATACAATATCTCAAAATATAAAAGCTGGAAGACATAAGTCTTCTAATTAAAGTGCCTCCTCTTACAAATGTAGAAAACTGAAGCCCGGAGAGAAGAAGTGACTTCCAAAGTTTTCAAAGGAAGTGGTCAGGGGAGACTCTTCTTCATTCCAACTCCAGGAGTCTTTCCATTATCCAACATTACAATTTTTACTTGGCACCACAAAAAAATTAGAAAATAGTAGAAGAAAACAAAATTAGTGGGAATTTTCCCGTTATGGCATATGAGTTTCAGCTTCCAAAAGTAAGTCATATGAAGTAGATCTCAAGTCGAGGGATCCCTTCTTTTGTTTCTCTACTAGGATTGATGGTTTCTGGGTATTCTGTTCTGTCCCCAGATATCATCTAGTATCAGTGTCCATGCTTAACTGGAGTTAAAGATAGGAGAGAAGTAATTGTAGTAAACCATCTTCTTAAGAGAAAGGTTTGATTTCTTGCTAGAACTGGCTCATAGATTGGCAGTGTCCCAGACGGTACATTTAAATTGCTTGTCAGAAAGAAAAGTAGAAATCTTCAGAGGTAGAAACTGTGGAATTTTTCTCCTCTGCTGATTGAAGAATATTAGAGACGTTGGGCTTTTTGTTTCCTTTCCCTGTGTGGAACTAGCTTCTTAAAGAATTATTAGAGTTTTGCTGACATCAATTCAGAAAGAGACAGGAACGGAAAGAACATGGAACAAGGAGGGTGGAAAAATCCCTGTTTTTCTTGTAGTGTCAAAAAAGAGGAGAGAAAAAAGATTTTTATTTTATTTATTTTTGCTTTGAGAGATTTCCCGGTGCATAAAGAAACAAATTTCATTTCATACTTTTGCAAAAGCCCAGCACCACAACTCCTGCAAATAAGAGAAAAACATCTATTTTTAAAGAGATAATTGTTGCTTGGATTTATTATAAGTAACAACACTTTAAGAAGTGTGCGTGATTCATGGCTGTGTGCAAAGATAAAACCTCAATAACTATCATCTTCCATTTTCCTTCTTGAATCTAAAGGCTAATTATTTAGAACAGCTTCCTGGAAGATGGGGGATGGTGGTGATGGTAGCAAGGAGGATGTCCAGAGTGACCCAAGCAAGATGGTGTCAAGAAGATTGCCGCTTCAGAAGGCTTGCATGGCATCTAAAGGGCATGACAGGATGGGGTAGCCACCCTTCAGGGAGCTGCGCTGGCAGTGAGTAGGATACTGCTCAAAAGAAGGTTGCAACCCTGTTCTAGGGCATATGCACACAACCAACTAAAATCATTTTGCAATTGGAAAACAAAACAGATGAGAAAAAAGGCATCTGGGAGCAGAATGGAGCAATCATGCCGTTCTATGTGAAGCATGGGATAAACAAGCTCCTGTGGCTTGCATTCCAAGCCCTTTGGATCAGGGTAAAATTGAAGTGAACAAAGCAAACTATGTATTATTAATGTTAGTATTTCTTTTAAAGATTCGCTATGGGGAGGCACACAGCACTGCAGTGAAGGGGGAAAGACTTGGAAACAGACAATTCTTTTCCTTTAGTTCTCTCCCAGGGGAAAGTGATATGTGTCTTTTCCCCTTAATCTTTTCTTCTTTTTTTGAGAAGGGGGTGGGTACTTTGGCATGTGTTCTCTCCCCTTAAAACATCCCACTGTGGAATCCGAGAAAGAGGGGAAAAAGAGACAATAAAAAATAAGAAAGGGAAAGAGCAAAGAAAGAGGAGGAAACAGAAGGTGGAAAGTTTGGGGAAAGAATTAAGGATGTATAGCGACAGGACACAAAATTGACAGGCTTCTAGCAGATTTATTTTGTATCCTGGGGAATCTGTATAAAAATCTTAACCCCTTTGGGAAAACATTTGTACAATCTTCCCAGGTTGGAACACAAAGTAAAGAGTAATTCAGCTTTCTTTTGATGGGAACAGGGACGTGTTACTTTTCTGTGTCCCTGGCCCTCTCTTGCCCTTACCTTTATAGCAGCTTCACTCCATTGCACTGTCTGCAATTCAGTTTTCTGTCTGTCTGGCCCATTATTTGATCGGTATGTGAGAAAACTAGGCTGGGCAACCTCACCTCTCTCTGTGTTGTGCACATGGGTAACTGGGGGCCATACTTACTGGGGTTCTGGCTTTTCCTTCCAAATTCCCTATAGTAGAAGTCTAACAAGGCAGGTCACAGGATAAGCATAGGGACCTCACATTTTTCAGAAGATTTTTAAAATCTCAACTATACAGATCTTAATGGAAGACCCAGAATATTAGGGCAATGTGAGTGATCCAAAAATACTATTTGTGTAACTGCTGTGCGTCTAGCACCAGATGACCTCTGAGGGTCTCTTCCATTACTGAAATTACACTGTGGGCTAGGAATTATGTATAAATACAGAAGGAGAAAAACGTTTAATAAATTCCACCCTTGAGTAACTTGAAGATTACTGAGAGGAACAAGACCAATATTATGGTCTTGACCATATGTTATGTGGAAGAACAAGACCAATATACACCCCCTCCCTAAGATGTCTTGTATTTATTTTCATTTTATTCTGCTTCTACATATAAACCTACATATGGTCTGCCATGAGCTAATGTAAGCTCCTTGAGAATTGAGATGTCTTCATTGTTATCTTTCTGAACCCAGTGTCCAGCTCTGTGCTGCTTCATAGCAGCACTCAAAGTGAGAACCTAAAAAGGTCTTGGATTGAAGGGACCAGGGTTTCCCATTGCATCCTGGGCCATCTCCAGTCATCTTGGTGAATGTCTGGCCACTGGATCCAGATGACTCTAGAGGATAGGGTGGGGCTGGTGACCTTGCATGACCCTCCCTCACTCAAATCAAAGTCAAGTGCAAATTGTGTCATCATTTCCTTGATGTCATGGTCTTCTTCAGAAATGAAGGATGAACACAGCCTGTGAGTAGACTCAGTTGCCTGAGTAGGGACATAGCTAGCTGGGTAACCCAGCTCATCCTCTCCCTTTTGTCCCCCTCTCTCCTTGCTTTGGAGTTTACTGGCTATGTATCCTTCCTTCCTGCCTTCCTGCCTTCTCCCAAACCTTAGACCCAATACACTCCGAATGCCATGGGTTGGACTGCAGTAGGTCCCTACCCAAGCTCCACTTAATGGCTGCCTTAGAGTGATTATCAATAGTAACAGTTTCTCATTCCCTCCCAATGTGATTTAGTTATTTTTTTTTTCTTTTGCCCATTAAAAGGGTCATTCTCCACTCCTTTTTTTTTTTTTTGGTTTATTAAATAAATTTATTTATTTAACTTTTTACATTCATTTTCACAAAATTTTGGGTTCCAAATTTTCTCCCCATTTGTCCCCTCCCCGCTCCCCAATATACTGAGCATTCTAATTACCCCTATCACTAATCTGCCCTCTCTTCTTTCATCCCTCCCTTCCCTTACCCCACCTTCTCTTTTGTCCTGTAGAGCCAGGTAACTTTCTATTCCCCATTACTTGTATGTCTTATTTCCTAGTAGCAGGAACAACACTCAACGGTTTGTCCTAAAACTTTGAGTTCCAATTTATCCCCATCCCTCCCTCCCCACCCATTCCCTTGGGAAGGCAGGCAATTCAATATAGACCATATCTGTGTAGTTTTGCAAATGACTTCCATAATTGTCGTGTTGTATAAGACTGACTAAATTTCCCTCCGTCCTATCCTGCCCCCCATTGCTTCTATTCTCTCTTGTGATCCTGTTCCTCCCAGAGTGTTGACTTTAAATTGCTTCCTCCTCCCATTGCCCTCCCTTCCATCATCCCCCCC
>CM053771.1:147824599-147935312 GCA_028658325.1 Potorous gilbertii | reverse complement strand
ATAAAGTACATGATATCATGATAAAAAATATGATTTAAGTACGAGAAGGGATTGTAATAGGAGGTGTGAAAAGGAGGAAGCAGAAAATGGCAAATTACATCACAAGAAGTACAAAATCATAGTAGAGGGAAAGAGGGGAGGGAGATGAGCATTGTGTGAGAGGTACTCTCATCGGATTTGTTTAAAGGGAAGAACAATAAACTTAAGTAGATAATCCTAACTAGCTCTATAAGCAGTAGGAGGGGAAGGGGAAGAAAGGGGAGAGAGGCTAAAAGGGAGGGAAGAAGCAATAAGCGTAAAGGGGAGTAAAAGGGAAGGGGGGCTAAAAGAAGGAGGGGAAGGCGGCAGGAGGAGGTGGTGAAAAGTGAATACTATTGAGGAGGGGAAGGGAGAAAAGAGCTAAAAGCACAAATGGTGGGAAAGAAGATGGAGGGAAATACACAGATTGTAATCATAACTGTGAATGTGAATGGAATGAATTCTCCCGTAAAACGGAGACGGATAGCAGAATGGATTAAAAGCCATAATCCAACAATATGCTGCTTACAAGAAACACGTTTGAAATGGGGGCATACACATAGGATCAAGGTCAAAGGATAGAGCAGAATATATTGTGCTTCAGCTGATGTAAGAAAGGCAGGAGTGGCAATCCTAATCTCAGACAAAGCAAAAGCAGAAATAGATCTAATCAAAAGGGATAAGGATGGAAACTATATCCTGCTAAAAGGCATCATAGACAATGAAGCAATATCATTGCTAAACATTTATGCTCCAAATGGTATAGCATCCAGATTCCTAGAGGAGAGGTTGGGAGAGTTGAAGGAAGAAATTGACAGCAAAACTATACTAGTGGGGGACCTCAATCTCCCTCTTTCTGAACTTGATAAATCTAACCTCAAAATAAACAAGAAAGAGGTTAAGGAGGTAAATAAAACTCTAGATAAGGTAGATATGATAGATCTTTGGAGAAAATTGAATGGGAATAGAAAGGAATATACCTTTTTCTCAGCGGTACATGGAACATTTACAAAAATTGACCATGTACTAGGACATAAAAATCTTACAATCCAGTGCAGAAATGCATAGATAATCAATGCATCCTTCTCAGATCATAATGCAATAAAAATTATATGTAACACAAGGCCATGGAAAGATAATGCAAAAATCAATTGGAAAGTAAATAATCTAATCCTAAAGAAGGAATGGGTTAAAGAAGAAATCATAGAGAGAATTATGTTATAATTTATCTACTTTGTAAGATTAGATCCTTATGGGTAGATTGACTAATATATATGCATATGTGTATTTATACACACATATGTTCATAGACCTCAAAGTGTAGGCTTTTCTCAGAACTGGTTTGAAGGTCATTGGATAGATGAATGGATAAATAGATAGGTAGATAGAAGATAGAGATACATCTCTATATATGTGTGTATGTGTATGTACATATACACACACACACATATGCACACACACATTTAATTTATCTACCTTTAAAAAGCTAAAACAAAGGGAAAAATCCAGGAACATACCTGCTTTGTGAGTATACTTAGTGTAATATTATTGCCCCCCTCCAAAGTAAACCTCATTTCCTTTTTAAAAGAAATCATTCACCCTGCAAAGCACAGGAGGAAATGCAGTTTGGAAAGGGAGAGTAGGGTAGTCCTAGAAGAAGTCCCTAGAGATCCTTTGGCCCCACCTCCAAAGGAAGGACAGGCAACAGAGGGCTATTTTTTGAAGGTTAACTTTCTGTTTTTCTTCATCCCATCATGCCTTAGTTTCTTAATAAGGTCCAGTTCTCCCTTATTTGCTTTCTTCTTGCCCTCAGATTTCAAAATGAGGTCTGGCTTTGGTGCTTCCTCACTGTAAATTCTGAACAGAATAAAAATCAGGCTAGAGTATTTACAGTAGAGAACAATGCTGCCAAAGCAGAAGGCAGACTACCTGACCTAATCGGTCTTTTTTCCATCTCTAATGTTTCTGACTATGTGATTATGATTTCATAGATATGATTGCTGCTGCACATCAAGCCTGCCTGCTGCTAGATTCAGACCAGTCATCACCTCCCACAGACTCAAGCAGGCAACTGTCCCCTAACTGAAGTCAACTCCATTGCTCATCCCTCCACCCTGCTTTATTCTGGGGATAAATCAGCTGAATATTTGGAGCCCTGGGGTGTGCAGTAATGGTCTCTGCTAATTAATTGGCTGGGGATTGCCAGACAGTACTATTGGCACTTCCAGAAAACAAGGAACTACATCAGATTGCATGCTATTTCACATTTTTCAGACCTTCTGCAAAGCTGGCTTCTAACCTCGTTACAGATTATGAATCTTGACTCCCATAAGAGCCCCAGCAGTTGGAGCACCTGCTTGGCTGGTACAGCACAAGCAAGCTATAACAAGTCACTTCATTCTTAGGTCACAATCTCCCTCTCACATCCCTTGAATTATGGACCAAGCACAAGATGCCTAGAAGTTTTCCCCAGTCTAACCTTTCTTTGATGAGAACGGGATGGAGGTTGGCAAAGACCAGGAGTTGGGGTTAGAGGACTTTGCTGAAGAGTTAGGCTCTTTCTCTTGAGGCTAAAATTCTTAATGCCTTGAATGAGACTCCTGTGCCTAAAGTGTTTCCAATATTTTCTCTCCCTCAGATCCTCACATCCCTCTTTTCCAGTCCTTATCTACAATCAGCCACTATTGATTTTCCTCCTTTTCATACACTTTCAAATGCCATGCATTGACTAGGAACCATGCTCCTCTTGCATAGCTTAGCCAAAGGTCATTCATTTGACTGCTGTTGTTTTGTGCACCCCTTTGATAGAGGTGGTGAGATCACTTTCAATAGGGGCACTTTATATAGCAGAACCATCCACATTTCTTTATGGGACAAAGGTACAAAGGAAAATAATCTCTTCAGCTGTAGGAATGGAGGATAATGAAGAGAAGATTTCAAGAGATCCCAGATGGTTCAGGGCTAGAATAGATTCTAAAACAAGTTACCAAAGCTAGAATCCTTGTAGATGTATCTTTAAGAACACTATTTTAAAACAAAAAATTCCTTTAAATGGGATTTATATTGTAGATACTGGGGAAAGAGTGGGTAGTCTGTTGATTTTATGGAACCTGTTCATTTTCATTCAACATTTATTTGATACCTATACTAAGTTCAAATTCCTATATTAGATCCTAAAGCTACAGGGATGAAATAGGGCACAACTGATTCCTCAAAGGATTTACCAGTGATGATAAATAGGGTTACAAATTATAAGAAGAAAAATTGCAATGTGAAAGAGACATAGGCAAAAGAAACCAGGAGGTATATACAAAGTATTATGACATTAAGTGTTAGAATAAGGGATCATTTCTAGTTGGGTATTTCAGAGTAGGCATAATGGAAAAGATGACCCTCAATCTGGCCTTCAAAGTGTAATGGGAGTTAAAAAATCTCTTTAGCCCATTGATAGGCCTCAGGTGGGGCTATTGAGGGAGGCTTGATTCCTTTGAAGACCCAGGCCTTTTGCTGATTGCCTAATGAGGCACTGGGTCAGGAGGGGTTGTGCCCTCTGGCTCTGAAAAGAGTCTATGCACTCTGAGGGTGAGATTTTACTTTGGGGCTTATTTTTGGAAGAAGCTTTGTGTGTCAGATGACTCTTGGAAGCTGCTAAGCTGCACCTCCATTTTAAAAACTCAGATGTTGGTGCTTCCCTCTCTGGCAGCTATGTGAGTAGTGGTCAGACAATTGGAAGCCTGTCTGTTGGTCCTTGTATGTTGAATGTAATTAAAGTGATTGTTGACCCCTCAAAAGTTGCCTTTCCTTTTATAAATGCAAATCTCAGAACCTGTGCTAGGTCCCTCTGTGAATGTCAGGGTGCTTACTGATACACAGAGTAGCCTTGGAAAGAACCCCGGATTTGAGGGAAAAGGACCTTGATCTGAATATTTCTTCTGATGCGGTAATCTGAATTTGAACAGATTAGCGCATCACTCTGAGCCTCAGTTTCCTCATCTATAAAATGAAAAGATTGTACTAGATGACTCCTATCCCTCAATTAATGATCCTTAAGGAAGGAATCAGCAATGGAGCTCATTCCAGTCATAAGTAAAGAGGGAAGGGCTAGTCCATTTTGGCCATTAAGGTTGAAGTTGGATTGTAGAAAACCTTTGGTGCCAGCCTAATGAGTTTGGCCTTTATCTTAACAGGGAACCACCAAGGGTTTTGTGGAAGGTGAATAATGGGATCAAAATTGTGCCTTAGTAGGATCATTCCCGTTTATACATGGGATAAATTAGAGTACAGATGGATTAGAGGCAGGGAGAAAAGTTAAGAGACCATCATACCCACATAGGTGAGAGGTGATGAGTGGTTAAACCGTAATGGTGGCAGGAGAGTAGAATGGAAGAATTGGATTTGAAAGATGCTGTAGAGATGGACTATAAATGCAGCGAGATGAATCAGTTAAAATTAAGCCATAAAAGGCAACATTGCCCAGTCCTTGGCTTCATTTGACGATGGAAGGGCTTCAGCTAATGGAGGTGTTGTAGGTTCTCAACCCTTGGGGATTGAAGGGGGAAGGGAAGAGTTGTCCATGCCAACAGCATCTCCCAGATTTGCACCTGTAACAGGGCAGCAGTCTATTGAAACGATGGCCCTGGCCATGTGCTACAGTGACCCAATTACCATGGGGAACCCGTCTATTCTTGGCTTCCTTGTTGTGTTCTACATGCTCGGCAGAATTACAGAAGAGGACATCTTTGCTTCTGAGAAATATAAATATTACAGAGAGATGTTCATTTTCTCCCTGCTTGATGATTATTACCAGAGATATGCAAGAGGACTTCATTACGGAACCTTGTCCTTCATAACAAGCCCTCAGAAGACTTTTAGAGAGCATGAATAAAACCTACCAGGAATGGATTGAATTTAACTCTTAGCTACATGCTGCATTAATGACTAAAAGAACAACTTGTGAACTGAGCAAGTGGCCCCCTATACTTTCTGCATGTTACTGTTCATAGTCTTTCTTTTATTGGCAAGCATCCTTGTTTTGGAGCTGTGATAAATACTCATCTCCTGGAAGAAGGGAAGCGTAGAGGAGAGAGAAAACTGGATTTTAGAGATTTTTAGTATTCACAAAGCAGGTACACTTTGTCCTAATGAGCCAACCAGCTGAAAAAGGACTACTGTCCAATGACTGAAAAACCTAAGACATGTTGGCAACTGAACAAAGAATTGTCCCCATATCTTAGCTGTGGCAAGTTGAATGACAACATGTATTCCACCACACAGCAAATGACCATATAAATCTGTACTGAAAAGACCAAGCAAGACATTTAAATCCACCACTCTTCTGCACACCTCATAGGTTTTCTCAGAGTTGAGACAATGATACCATGAATGCACACAACAAAATCACATATCTGAGGGGTTTAGCCTCACATAGTTTTGTGTGTTGTTCCAGTCTATCTCATAATATAAGAATGTCTTTGCACTACCCAGGGCCCCAAATTTTTGCGCAAAAGTTTTAAACCATATCTCATATATCCTCAAAAGAAGAGAAATCCCTTGAAACAGTCAACCTGCCAGTGTATGTCTCTCCCTACAGAGACTATAGAACTGAGGAGAAATTCCTCAGGGGGTCAAGTCACTGGGGAGCCGGGATACGGGATGAGAACTGGCTACACAATAGTATAACCTCAGGTTGAAGGAACTTTCACACTTCTGATGCCCCACCTCAATTCACAACTAGAAAGAAGACAAGGAAGAAGGTGACTGTTCCAATTAGAGCACTTAATCATGTTCCCATTCTTAAGAAAGTGAAAGGCAGTATAATATGATGGTGGTACTAATAGGGCTAGTGCTGTTACTGCTACAACCAAAAGCATAGATGTATATATACACACACCTATAAATACATATATACATACACACAACACACATGTATGTGTATAATTGTATATATGTTTATGTGCATATACATGTGCATAAGGAATTGTATAGAGTGGAACTGGAATGAGGGGAATGACAAAGGCAAACCTCTCAGATGCAATGAATTTGTGTTTTTCTCTGTAATACCACTGAAGGAAGGGAGACAGAAGGCCAAAGCAGCTGTGGCTGGAGCCGTGTCCAGTGCAGCATCTGTCCACAGTACAATTTCTGCCATCAGAACAATGAGCCTCCCAGCCAGAGGACTAGTCTGTTATCAGCCTGCGGCAGGCTGAGAAATAATCTCCAACCAGGAGCAACAATAGGGGCCGTATCTCAGGCCAGGTAATGAGGAGTCTTTAAACTGTCTCTGCTCGATTTTGTTATCCTTTAGTTTTACACTTTTCAGCTCAGAATAGTCTTATCTTTTCTTTTCTTTTCTTTTTTGTTGTTATAGGGAATTTTTTTCCTTTCCCTTTCCTCAAAGAGGGAAAGATTAGTTGACCTTTCTCACTTCCATCCCCTTTTTAAAATCCGGAGCCACTATATTATAATAAACTCTTTTTTTAAAAAGATACACACATGTGCATGGACATATTTAATTAAATCTCTTCATCCCCATTATTTTAGACAGCATCTAGATTGAATTGGGGAGGCTGTGTCATTTAGTGAAAAGAGCACTGAACTGGAGGATGATGCAGTAGACAAAGTGCTAGACCTGGAATCAGGAAGATCCAAGTTCCAATCCAATCTCAGACTCTTAGCTGTGAGGCTGGCAAACCCATTTAATCTTTGTTTTCCTCAATTTATTTATCTATTAAAAAGGGAAAGTAACAGCCCCTACCTCTCAAGCTTGTCTTGAGGATCTGATATATCTAAAGCACCTTGCACAGTACCTTCCATATAGTGGGTCCTATGTAAATGCTATTATTGCATTGATGATCTCATCAGCTCCCATGGCTTCAAATATCTCTATGCTGATGGTTCCTAAATCTATATACTCAGCCCTCACCTTTCTCTTGAGATCCAGTCTTATGTTACTGAATACTTTTGGAAATCAAAAGCTTTATTTCCTCGTAGCAGCTCAAGCTCAGCATGTCCAAATTAGAATTCATTCTCTTTGCCCCCAAATGTCCTCCCCTTTCCAACTCTCCTCTGCCTGCTGATACTTCCACTCTCCCAGATTCATAACCTGGTGTTCCTCAGACTTCCTACAATATATCCAGTCTGTTGGAATTTTTTTTTTTAATTTCTGCCTTCACAAAATATCTCATAGACAAAGTATCCTGAAGTATTAGCGAAGTTTGAAGCTTTGAAGCTCAAAACTGTACTAAGACTTCTGGGACACCCTCTATGTGTCCACTTGTACAGCTGGCTGCCCCACTGTTGCAGGTCCTCATTACACCCCCCACCCCCCACCCCTGCCTTGAACAATTGCAATAACCTTCTGGTCGATCTTCCTCAAGTCTCTCCCAATTTCAGCCTATCCTCTACTTGACTGCCTAAGTGATTTTCCTAAAGTATACATCTGGCCATGTGACTCCCTCCCTGCCCCAACTCAGTAAACTGCAGAACCGTGGTGGGGAACCTGGGGCCTCTAAGTCACATGTGGCCTTCTAGGTTTTTGGGTATGGACTTTTGATTGAGTCTAAGTTTTGCAGAATAAATCATTTTATTAAGGATTATAATCATTAATTATATATTATATGCATATAATATATAAATAAGTATAATTATATACATATAATTGTTAAACTTCTGTGAAGTTTGGATGTAATCAAAGGGCTGTACTTAAAGACCTAGAGGGCCACATGTGACCTAAAGGTCTTCACCCCTGTTCCAGAGAAATTTCTTTTACATTCAAGATCAAATACATCATCTTCTGTTTGGCACCATCTGGCCCCTAGCTTTCCAGTCTTCTTACACTTCATTCCCCTTCAGAAATTCTACAGTCCAGTAACCCTAGGCTTCCTTCTGTTCCTTACCCATAGCACTACACTTCCCAATTGTATGCCTTTTCCCTAGCTGTCCATCACCCATGACTAGAATGCCCCCTCACCTCACTCCTGCCTCTCACTGCCTTCTTGGGCCGCTTTCAAGATTCAGCTCAAATTGTGTGGTCGCTGTTGTTCATTCATTCAGTCATGTTCAGCTCCCCATACCCCTCCTCAGGCTCCTCAATGCCATTTTTTTTCTCAAGTGGATTAAGGCAAAAAGAGATTAAGTGATTTGCCCAGGGTCACATAGTTAGTATCTGAGGTCAGATTTGAATTCAAGTCTTCCTGGCTCTAGGCCTAGCACTCTATCCACTGAGCCACCTACCTGCCTCCAACTCTGACTCAAATTTTTTTACTCTCTACAAAAGTCCCTTTCCCACCTGACTTTTCCCTCTCACTGCTAGCACCTTCCCTCTAAGGTTACCTTCCACTAACACTATACATATATACACACACACACACACACACACACACACAAAATCTTCTATGTACAGAATATGAGCTACTCAGTGACTGAGACCATATTATTTGCCTTTCTTTGTATCCCCAGGTCTCAGCACAGTGCCTGGCATATAGTCAGCACCTAATCCATGCTTATTGACTGACTGGCTGACATCTTTCAGTTCATTCAGTTTAAAAGTCATTCCTTATTGTACAAGACACTGCCATGCTTGATAAAATTATCTTCTTGTATTCACTATTGAATATTCCTCCATGCTTTTTTCCTCATTGTCTTCTATCTGCTAGAGAGTGTGCATCACTTTCATAAATAGACCTACCTCCCAAGATAAACTCCTACCAAGGAATGCCAAAAATTGTTGCTATTGTATATATAAAAAGTAGGAGTACCATGAGGTGAGAAGAGAATTACAGCTGAAAGGGTTGGAACTCATTTCTTCAAATGTCAGAGTATATATTAGTTAAGGCCCAGGTCTGGAATTATCCTTTACTGGCAGGGAAGGAAGAGAAAACTGGCACAAAGGAGGGACGGAAAATGAAATTAATATTGAATAGGGATCTGAGTGGAAACAAATTATCTTAAGTGCAAAATCCTTCTGTCTGCTTTAAAGAAAGAAGAGAGGAAAATGTCTGACATGTTCCCTAGATTTTTGAAGGGCAGATTTCAAAGACTTCAGAAGAAGGTAAGATCAGACCTCAAATATCTATAGGATACTTGCATCCCATAGAGCAGGTAAGCCCAAGGAGGAGGAGTGGTTCTCAGTAATTTAATTCTGAGGTCATAAAGAGAGCCTCACATCTGATTAGGAAAAGGGGAATTATCTGACAGGACTGATGTGGATACACAGGGAATTCACCAATCAATTGAGTTTTTTTGTTTGTTTTCTTAAGGCATGACCAGAGAATAGAAAGCAAGAACATATAACAGAAAACATAGATAAAACAGATAAAAGAACATAGCATCACATGAAGAGTCAGTCCCCTTTCATGAGTATTATTATTTATTATTATATTAACTGAATTTGACTTGAACGATTTCAGAGCTACTGGATTTTTATTGTGCTTCTATTTCCTCTGACTTAAGAGAATGATACTTGGATCAGAAAGGATAGAAAAAGAAATGGATAACCATGATGAATAAGGAGATAGTGAGAAATTCTATAATCCTGGGGGGGAAAGTGGTGGGTAGCTATGAGGTACCTATTGAGAAGGGATGTAAGAAAGACAAAGACTTCCAGTTTGCCCTTTAACAGTTGAAGGAAGGAGAATGAAGAGTACAGACCCTAGTAATCTTCATAAACTTAATTACTGATGCATAGTGAAGTGAACAGAACCAGAACACTGTACACAGTGACAACAATATTGTTCAGTGTAGTGTGAATGACTTAATAATTTTCAGCAATACAGTGATCTAAGACAATCCCGAAGGACTAATGGTAAAGCATACTATCCGCTTCCAGAGAAAGAGTTGATATTGATTGAATACCGACTGAAGCAGGCTATTTTTCATTTTCTTTCTGTCATTTTTTTTCTTTTCTTCAAGTCATATAAAATGACTAATATGAAAATTTTTTTTTACATTACTGCACATACATAACCTATATCTGTTTGCTTACTATCTCAGAAGGAGGGAGGAGAGGGAAGAAAGTATAGAATTGGAAACTCAAAACTTTAAATAAAAATGTTTAAAAAATATATAATAAGGGAGAAGGCTTACTACCGTGAACAGCACTGAAAACAGTGAGTCTGAGAACCTCCAAGATTCTTTCCAGCTCCGCAGTGATATGGCACTAGCTCGGAAGATCATCATCAACCTTGTCTGAATTTTCTGGTTGTAAGATTCTTCAGAATACTAATGATGATGGTGATATTTACGTAGCACTTACAGGTTTACAAAGTACTTTATATATGTTACATCATTGGATCCTCACAACACCCCTATGAGGTAATTGCTGTGATCTTCATTTTACAGACAAAGAAACCATGGCTGAAGAAACTTAAGTGACTGGCTCAGGGTCAGACATAGAAGCATCTGATGCAGGGTTCCAACTCAACTCTTCCTTCTTCTAAGTCCAACATTCTAACCATTGTACTGCCTAGCATCTCAAAACCTATTAAAGTAGTAATTAGCTAGTGATCAGCACCATTGCAAAGACTAAGAAGATATCATGGTCTAGTTGAAAGAACATTGTCTTAGGAGTAAGAAGACCTGGGTGCATGAATGCACTAGAGCCAACTCTAGTCAACTGTAAAATTATTGGCCAGTTGTTAAATTTACAACTCTGAAATAAGGAAATACTACAAATTAGGGCTTCATTTATTATTTTGCTGGTTGTCTGGACCTAATGAAAGTGATAGAGAAAATGTTGACAGAGTTATTAAACTTAAAAGTCTGTCATGTGCACATTTTTTAAAATATATTTTCCTGGAGACTGTGAAATATTTCCCAGCACATCCCTGCCTGGGTTCCAATCTTGATTGTGCTTCTAATCAGCTATATACCCTTGATAATTAATTTAACCTCTCTGGAGCTCAGTTTATCTCCTTTGTAATTTCTAAGTCCCTTTCCAGCTATAAGATTCCATATAGATGTAATGAATCCAACGTGCCTATTTGTTTGAATTTGCTATGCATGGAAGAAAAATCACTGGTTGTCTCTGGGCTAAACTCCTAACCCTGACAAGTTGTTTTTCTGATGCCTACTATTAATTCCAAGAGAGAATAAGAGGAGGAAATAGAGGTATATTTAGACAACCTCTCTCCTCTAATTGAAAAACAACTTAAAACTATAATAACTTGAAAAATAATAAGACCTTCCTTTCCTAATCCAAAAAGAACAGTTATTAGTCTTGAGGTATATTTATATGAGAGGGAAGAGGGGGACTCACTGAAGGAAACTTTTAGGCCAGTAATGGATACAGCCTTTATTATAAGACATTTAAACTCTCTCACAAGGGCCCAGGGCCAAAAATGAGACAGCTTGAGCATGACACAATTTTCTAACAATGAACTTTGTATCGTGGGTTGAAAAGGAAGATGGGTCAATGAGGGTCCTTTGGAAAGGCTGCCCTCAGACTTAGTATGCCCAGATTCACCAACCTCAGTGTCACTCTTCATGGAAGGAGGATTTTCTTTACCTCCGTCCCATCCTCCTCAACTGATGAGCAAAAATCCTGCAGTTTTATAAGATAGGGTATGTAGGTTCTTACTTGTGTGTGACTCATGTGTTTCCCATCTGTGGTGACTGACAGGTGTTAAATACTGGTCAGAAAATCAAATGAGAAAAGCAAGCTACTAATTAATAAATATTTATTAAGCACCTACCATATGTCAGGCACCATGCTAGGTCTTGGGAATACAAAAACTAAAAATGGAAACCATCTTTGCTCTAAAGAAGTTTACATTCTTTTAGTGGAGACACCAAATACATAAGTAGGAATTTACAGAACAAATGTTTATATAATAAATGCAAAATAAATAGCAGGTGGGCAGAGAGGAGTGGGTCAGGAAAGCCTTCATGGAGAAGGTAGTGCTTGCACTGAGCTTGAAGGAAATGAAGGATTCTGTGAGGTGGAGAGGAGAAGAAGGAGCTCATTCCAGGCATATGGAACAGTCAGTGCATAGGTCCAAGATAAGAAAGGAGTGGAGAAAGGGCCATTTTGGTTGGACTTCAAAGAGGAATAATGAATATATAATGGTTCTTGAGAATTAGGTTGGGGCAAGGTTGTGAAAGGTTTTACAAATCAAACAAGTATTTATGTTTTAGCCTATAGGCAATATGGGACCACTGAATTTTATTGAGTAGGCAAGTGGTTTGAAAAGCGAAGTCACTTCTGCACACCCCTGGCTAGTGAATAATTAATAAAAAGATGGTCATTTGGCTGTCTTTCCTAAACCAAAGATGAATCTTAATGCTAATGTGCCTTTGGAAAAATGGGTATTCCTGACAGGTGGGAATCAACTTTGATTGGTTAACAGTTAATGAGAAAATGAATATTATAATGAGAAATAGGCCTATTCTAATGATGGCCTTGGTCTTAATCTGATTATGTCACTTACTGGTCTCTACCCAGACCATCCCAGACTCAAGCAATCCAGACAAAGGGATCTATCCTCTATCAAAACCTATCCAAGTAGAACACAGTTGGTCGTTAATTCACCTAGGTTAAATTCTCTTTGTAAGGTTTTTTTTAGTCAGGTGGGATAACAATTCCACCTAGATAAGATGGTCTCGATGGGATAAATTTTTGGACAAAGTCAGTAATATCCTTCAAAGACTGGCTATATTAACCTAAAGGGGTCTATATTAACCTCAAGGGGGCTATTTCTGAATGAGGAAATAGAAAAAAAAATCTTAATCTCAAGGAATAACTGATTATTAATACAAGAGAGAAATAATCATTTCTCTCAGTGCCACCATCCTCCCGGGTATTCAGGATCACAGCCCTAGTATCATCTTCATTTCCCCACTATCATGCATCCCACATGATCAGTTGTTCTATCCTTTGGCTTCTACTCCTACATTGTATTTGTATCCATCTTGTTTTCTTCATTCACAGGGCCACCATCTTAGTTTATACCCTCATCAGTAGTCTCCTAACTGTTCTCCTAGCCTCAAGTGTCTTCCCATGCCTATCTATGCAACCAAACTGATAAAGTGGTTTTCCCAAAGTACAAGTGCAAGTCTGACTGTGTCATTCCTACATTCAATAGATTCCATTGGTTTCCTTTTGCCATTGGAATTCAATATAAACTTTTTTTTGGTATTCAAAACTCTTCACAGTCTGGCAACAACATCCATGTGTAATCTAATTGCACGTTGCTCCTCTCCATGCCCACTATGGCCCAACTAAGATGGCTTTCTTTCTTTTCCTCTTCAAACATGACAGAATATCTCCTGCTCTCATGCTTTTGTACAAGTGTCTCCTATACCTGTAATGCATTTCCACCATACCTCTTTCTTATTGCTCAGAATCCCTAGTTTACTGAATGATACAGGTCAAACAACACTTTTTGCCTGAAGCTTTGACCTCCTTTTCTCCCCCCAGGGTCTGGTGCCTTCCTCGAAACAAAACAAAACGAACAAAAAAATCCACATAATATTTTCTTGTAGCTCTTTGGTCCAAAAATAGAATGGTATGCCTCAACAGGAAATTAGTTAATTTCTCCATCCTTTAAATAGAGGTTGGATTACTATTTGGATATGTTATAATAGAGATTTCCTTTCGTGTATAGATTGGACTTGATGGCCAAAAAATTCCTTTCCAACTCTCAAATTCTGTGATTTTCTGATTCTGAATATGCCTGGTGTATGTATATGTTGTATCCTCTGACTAGCCTGTAAGTTTTCTAAAGCACAGACTTTTTCACTTCTGTTTTTGGATCTCCAACATCTAGACCACTGAAGACACTTAATAAATGCTTATTGATTGATTGATTGAAGTCAGCCTCTTAAGATGGCAAAGGGAGTGAATAGCAGAACTAGGATTTGGATCCAAGCTGATTCACAATCCAGTGCTCTTTCTACTATATCACACAAAGAACCTGATATTGAACTAAAATCCATGACCTCTAATTTCATGGGCCCATCTAGATACTAGCTTTGCTGAAGCCCTTTTCAGGTTTACTCATCTACCTCTGGGTCCACCTTTCACCCAACTCTCACCTAAGGTTCCAAGAAGCTACAGCATGCACAGTGGCCACACCTTAATAAAACCACCTTGGCAGATGGGCTAAACCAGTGGAGTAACTGACAGACCTCACATGCATTGGTGAGTGAAGGGGATGTCTACCCCAAACACGTGAAGACTTCTCCCAGAGCAGCGGGTAGATGGGGACAGTTTGTTTCAACAGCCACAAAGGTGGCTGAAGCAGGTGCTGGGGAGTGACTAGAGCTTGGCCAAGGTCATCTGCTGCATCTCAGGCTATTGCCAGTCATCTTGATTTTTTTTTGCCTTGCCACTGGACTTTGATGACTGGAAGAGAGAATGAGCCTGAGAGTTTTATGCAACTGCCTCCCTTAACTCCAATTCACACGCAAGTCAAATATCACCCCATGATGTCATTGGTCCTCCAGGAAACAAAGGACCAACAAAGTGTGGCATGTTTATATGTGCACATATACCTACCTAGGTAGTTATAACTATGTAGGATTATGTGCATGCATGTTACATTGTGGATTTGAATTCTGTATACACATATATGCATATGTGCATGATGCTTTCCTTGGCTAGATTGAAAATTCTTCAAAGGTAGACTATATCACTTGTGTGTGTAGACCCACCTAGGTGTGTATGTATATATGTGCACACACACGTACATATATATATATATATATATATATATATATATATACACACACACACACATAATATACATATATGTATATAGATACATATATAGATAAATGCATACATGTGTAGTAAATAGATGCAAGGTACTTTGGAAGAGTAGAATTAGTAGAATCAGTAACAGCTTCATGTAGAAGATGACTCTCGAGCTGAGCCTTGAAGAAAACTTGTGATACTCAGGGTTCTGAGAAACAAAGTTAAGAGGGAACTCATTCCAGGCACTGGAAACAGCTTGTGCAAAAGCATGGAGATGGGAAGCGATACATATAAAGGAAAATAAGAGGTCCAGCTTGGTTTGACTGGTGGGAATGAGAGAAGAGTAAAGAGTAATAAGACAGTAGTAGGGAGTTTGAAGTTAGAAGGGAAAAGTGCTAATGAGAAGGAAAAGAGATGCAGTATATAGTGAATGAGGATCTGATGAATCTTTAGGAAAACGTGTGGTCAAGTGGAAGGAACACTGACTTCAGAGTCAGACAGCCTGGCTGCGTAGCCTGTCTTTGATACTACCTGTATGTTATTGAACAAGACGCCTAACTTCCTCGGGCCTTTATAAAATAAGAGGGTTGGGCTGGCTGGCCTCTGAAGTCCTGTCCAGCTCTAAATCCTGTGATTCTAACTGCAAAATGTTGCCCTGATAATTCATTTGTGGAAGTCCCTTTTTTGTCTGTCTTGGACAATTATTCCCAACAGACACATTGTATAGTTCCCATTGAATTCTACATTGAGGTCTAACTTTTTGTACCCTGCCCTTCACTTTCCCTCATGTTTGGGTGCTTATGGTGCTTACTATGCCTGTTCATTACCCTAGTTGGAATTCCTGTCTATGTGACCTTGAGAGGTTAATGCCAGTTCTGAACTTGCATACTTGGCTTTCAGCAAATAACTAATTAACCAAGCATCCTCACCGGCCACCCTTCCCCTGCTGAAGCCACTTTTTCTGCCATAAACTACATGTTAGCCTCTAAGGTGGGTCGAGCTAATTAAGATATATTGTCTTGATTGTCTAGTATGACTCTTTTTTTTTCTTCCACCCAGAGAGGTTAGGATGCAAGGTAATTGAAGTTGTGTTCCAGTGTGTTTCATGGCAGAGGTACCCGCTCCTGGTGCCCCTAATGAGGAAGCTCTGGTCAGAAGAGAACACAACTGCATTATTTAGATGTTATAAATCATCTGTTCTTTGCTAGGACAGTGCCTGGCTCAGGATGACTGATGGGCAGGCAGCAATCGTCTGAGGATTCATGTTCCACCTCACCAAGCACTCAGTCTCCTTGGGCCCTCCTGGGCTGCATTCCAATTCTCCTAGAGGAAAAAAAATAATAGATGCTATATACAATAATAACAACAGCAGCAACAACCAGCTATATAGCACTTTGCTCCCAATGACTTCATAAGGTGGATGGTCTATTAGGATTCCCATTGTACAGATGAGGAAAATGAAGTGCAGAGAAGTAAACTTAGCTGCCTGTGGTCCCACAGCTAATAAGTGTCTAAGGGAAGATTTGAACCTGTGTCTCTTATTTGAATCTGGCACGATTCTCATGCTGCCAGGTGTCTTGGGTTTGTTGCCCCTTCAGGATTTTACATTGTTCAACCATCAGCCAGGTCTAATTACATAAAATAGTCAGTGTAGTCAAATGGCAAGAGCTATGGACTAAAACCAAGAGAACTGAATTTAAGTTCAGGATCTGTCACTGCGACCCGACCTTGGGCAAGTCTCTACTCTTGAAGAGGAGGGGTAGTAGTGGTAGTACCAGCAGCAGCAGCCGCAGTAGTAGTAGCTATAGTAACAGTAGAAGTGGTAGTACAGTAGTAGTCATAGTAGGATGAAGAAAAGGAGGAGGACAAATAATAAATAGTATATCTTCAATGTCCCTGAGTCCTTCCACCAATTTCCATATGGCAGAATCTTAAGGCCTTTCACCACCCTCTTCTGGTCACACTCTAGCACAGCAATGATCTTCTATAAACGTACGACCCAGACCTGAAAACAACATGGCAGATGTGGCAAGGCCAAGGAAGAGTACAGTATCTATCACCTCAGGATTTCCAGATGCGCCATATGTCTTGATGCAACCCAATTTTACATTAGCTTTTTTGGTTGTTACATCACACTAATGGTTCATGTTAAGCTTGAGATCTTTTTCAGCCAAACCACTGAAACATCCTCCGTCTTTTATTTATAAAGTTGATTTTTTACACCCACATTTTAAAATTGTATATTTATCCCTACTACAGAGCAACTCGGTGTTGCATTTTTTAGAGGGAAGGACTTGGAGTCATAAAGAACTGAGTTCAAATTCTGCTTTAGATACTCCCTTCTTGTGTAACCCTGAGCAAGTCAGTATCTCTGTACCTTAGTTTCCTCATCAGTACAACGGGACTAATAACAGCACCCATCTCAAAGGGTTGTTGTGAGGATCAAATGAGTTAATATATGTAAAGTGCTCTATAGACCTTAAAGTGCTATATAAATACTAGCTGTCTATTAAAGCTCCTGCTTCCCTGTTAAATTATATCTCATGAGATTGGACTCAATTCAACCTGTCTACATAATTTTGGATTCTGATTCTGTCATCTTACATTTAAGATGCCTGCTCATTCTCCTAGTAAATTTGTCATCTTCAGATTTGATAAGCATGCCATTCATGACTTCCTCCAAGTCACTGACATATTTTGGATGAATAGTGATTTTAAAAGACTCCTATTTTTGATTGGGTGATCATTCATTAAATAACCTATGTGCCAGGAACTATGGCAGGGTCTAGAAATACAAAGACGAAAACAAGATAGTAAGGCAGTATTTGTCCCACAGAGACAAATTGAAATTGGAACGAATGATAGATAAGTAAATAACAGTATATATGAAATAAATTCAAAACAGTTTCAAGTCTGAGTGGAACTAAACTGGAAAAGTCAGGAAAGGCCTCTTTTTAGGGGGTAGTATTTGACCTGAGATCTGAAGGATACTAGGTATTCACAAATGAGGACCCAAATCAACCAGTTTGAGGTCAGCCAGAGAAGTCATGGCACAAAACCCCAAGGGGGAACCTGCATATGCAGGAGAAGGATATGAGTAATAAATGCCAAAAGCTGTAGAGAATTCAAGAAGGATAACAGACTGAGTCTGCTGGATTTAATCATAAAGAAATCATGGGTGACCTTGGAGATAGCAGTTTCAGTCAATTGATGAGCTCAAAAGCCAGATTGCAAGCCAGATTGAGTGAGAGTTGAAAAAGTAGAAGCAACCAGTGAAGAAAACATTTTTTTCCAAAGAATTTTCCAAGGAAAAAGAAAACATAGAGATATAGATATGTAACTCTATGTCTAGATGATGATGATGTTAATAAGAATACTAGTAACTAATGGTTCTGTAGTGCTCACTATGTGCCAGGCACTGTGCTAAGCACTTTACATTGTTATCTCACTTGATCTTTACAACAAACTTTCGAGGTCAGTACTGTTATTAGCCACATTTTACAGATGAGGAAACTAAGGAAAGCAGAAGTTAAGTGACTTGCCACACAGCTAGTAAGTGTCTGGGTTCAGATTTGAACTTAAGTCTTCCTGACTCCCAGTGCTCTATCCAGTGCCACGTAGCTGCCAGATAGACAGTAGATAAATAGACAGACAGACAGATAGATAGATAGATAGATAGATAGATAAGATAGAAAGAACATATATAGCCAGACAGGCTATTAAGGTCAAGTGGAGATTTTTTTTTAAATTAAGGAAATTTATGTGCATTTATATGGTGCTTTAAGGTCTGTAAAATACATTCCTCAATCATGAATAACGAGTTACTATCCCCACTTTATAGAGGAGGAAAAGGGCAGAGATAAGTTAAGTGACTTGCCTAGGCACACAGTAGTAAATGTTGGAATTGAAAGTGAAGCCACAGAGAAGAAAGAACAATTTATTTTCAGATATGATGCTGCATGTGGGTCTTTGTTTTTCATTGTCTGAATTGCTGTGTTGTGCAGAAATGAGTAAGCTTTATCACAAGTAGATAAAGGGGCTGACCATAGCCATTACTCCCTGAAAAGGTACAGGGAGAATTCTTCTCCTGTAAGGGTCTCCAGTGACATTCAGGAAAGCATGGAGTGTCTCCCTGTCCCTACTTTCAGCATCATCCCCTCTTTCCAAGATGAGATGCATGTTTCACGAAACCAGTCCACTGGGAAGCTACACTTTTTGCTGAAGGGCCAGACTATTTTCTGCCAAATGTTGCCTGGGCCCCATTGCTATTTCTAGGGTGGTCTTTGGCCAGTCATTCATTATATCCCTAGCATTGAACCAGATACCCCATGGAGTAAGAAAAGAGTCTGTTCCTCACCTCAAGTGGTTTACAGTTGAATAGAATATTTGGCACAGACCTCTCTCAGGTGGACAAAGGAAATCTCAATAATGTTGCTTTGGGGAAAGATTAGTAATGTCCACCAGGATTACCTGGTGCATGGAGAGATCAAATGACTTACTCAGCCTTGCACAGTCAATTCATGTCAGGTCTTGAATCCAGTTCTTCCTGACTTTTAGGCTGTTTTTCCCTCCTCTCTAAAAGCACTGCCTTTCAGTGATATCATAGGGGATATGATCTGGCCCATTTTATCTCCAAACTCATATAACTCAAATGTAGTTAAAATTAAACAAATGCATTATAGGGAAAAGGTGTCAAAGGTTATCTTGGCAGACTCCTCAATTGGTATCCGGTTCCATAATAGTAAGTCCCACCCACCCCCATGCAATCTTACCCTCATATCAATGCCAATCATTTTTCTTATTTACAGATCTGCTCATGCCACCTGTGTTCAAAAACCTTCAGTGATTCCATCTTACCTCCTTAATGAAGTTTAAACTTTCCTGCCTCACTGAATTCAAGGCCCTCCTTAGCCTGATACCTATTGACCTTACCTGTTCTTTATTATATTACTGTCCTCAACGTACTCAAAATATCAACCAAATTGGACTACTTTCCCTATCCTTTCCTGAGCTCCTGGACTCTAAGTTCTACTCCTGTGACTTTTTCCTCAGCCTGAGATGCCTTCCTTCCCTCCCTCCCTCTCTTAAGCAGTTGACTTCCCACCCAATAGATCACACGTCCCTCAGGAAGCCAGCCCTGATTCTCCGGTTGCACAGGAGATTCTCCCCTGGATCTCACATAGCTCTTTGTTCTACAGTTCTCTAATGCGTTCATCATATACATTACCATTATTTTTATTGGTGTTTTGTGCAGAGCAAAACTAGTTCATGATAAATCGAACTTGTCCATAGGCGTCTACACTGGGTGAGGAGCATATGAAATATGGTGTTTCCTTTACAATGAGAGTCACTTCTGCACTAACTGCTGACTCCTTGGCTACTCCCTCCCAGACTCACCCTTCCATGAACAACTGTGACTGTCCTTTATGGAAGTCAACTTACCTATCCCAGGCCTGTGCTCTGTGCCTCCCATCTCATCACCTTACTAAACTGTAGCTTTTCAAGAGGAAGGTCTGTGTCATATCTAAAAACTCTGTGCTTCTTTGGTCCCTAGGAAAGTGTTCCACACACAGCTGACTCATAATTCACGTGGGTTTTATTTTCCCACTGAGGAATCAGATTGTCACTGGGTAGTATGCATCCCAGTGAGCTGTGTATGGATATTATATGTGCCTGTGATCAGGAAGCAATTAAAGCATCATTGTAGATTTCCTAAGTCCATTTTGCTTCCTATAGAGCAGGCTTGATTTGATTTGGCAGTCAGCCTCTGTTCTCTCTGCAAGAAGCTCTATTTAATCTTGTTGCATAGGGCTGCAGTCCCAATTTCATTCCAATTGCAGAGCTGCTGCCTCCACCAAAAATACTCAAGCTCCTAACTTCTACCTGCCCTCGGAAGTCATTGCTCCAGCTATTTAAAGGGGCTATCAACACAAGCAGCTGATAGTGGAGGCAGTGATGCATTTCTTGGAATGAGGTGCCAGCTTGGACTCTTGATAATGAATTGTGTGGGGGCTCCTGATTAGATATTAACCCACTGAAGCTTGTCCTAGGAAGGGTGGCCTCTGGCTCACTGGGCACCTGTGGGCAATCACCTGAAGCAAAAATCACCCCAACTTTGGTGATTTATTTATTCATCTCTGAGCAGTTTGAGAAGTTAAAGACTGGCAATACTGACTCTATCCTTACATTCAAACCTTACATTCAAAAAGCAATTTATGAATTGTAAAAAGTGTTACTAAGCACCATGAAGATATATAGAGACCGTCAAGAGCCATATAGAGACCATCAGATATTCACATTCTCAAATAATGAATGACACAGAAGGGTTTTGTGAAGTGCAGAGAATGACATTTAAACAAAAGGGGAAAATTGACCTTTTGGTCAGTTGCTTCCATCATCTGATTGGTTGACTGATTTGGGTCTCAAAATCTGATTTCATCAATGTGAGAAACTCCCAGTATGAAAACTCTTTTCCTTGATGCAGATCAGCTGCTTTCAGTTGCTCACCACTCGGTGCTTTATAAATTGGCTTCCATCTCTACCAATCTACTGACATGGCTTCTCAGTAGGGGCCTAAAGATCTCTTTTCCCCCATTTCCTAGTTATGGCATAGTGGAGATCCTTTTCCAGTGTGGATTGGGCCAGATGAACAGTATGGTAAAGTGGAAAGATCACTGGATTTGTAATTAGAGAATCTAATCTCAGCTCTGCCACTTAACGTCTCCAGAAACTTGGGCAAGTCACATAACTTCTCTAGGCTTAAAATTTGGAAGTTGGACTAGATGACCTCTCAGATCCCTTTCAGCTCCTGTCTAGGAGCCTATGAAATAACCATGAAAGAACTCTTCCATCTTGGAGATTCTGTGACTATCCAATCACATCTCATTCATTTGAACCCTGAGGGGAATGCTATGACCTTCTGAATGACCTCTGCCTTTCTCCCCACCCCCACTCTCAGCTTCCTTTTATGTGTGGTCTTCCTTATAAGACTGTAAGTTCCTTGAGGGCAGGGACTATTTACCCTTTCCCTGGCATTTCTATTCCCAGTGCTTAACTCAATATCTGTTACATAGGAAGTACGTAGTAAATGCTTGTTGACTGGCTAAATTAGATAAAAGGTATGAATGACAGAATATTGTCAGAGAAATGAAGTTTTAGTAGCTTCCAGTGTCCTTTGCCTGTTCTTTGCCAAATAGATAAGAATAATTAATATGAACTTATCAAAAGTTAAATAAATTTAAGCAATGCTGGCTTACAAACTTGCTTAGAAAGGCTTATTATGCAAAGGATGATGTCTGTGCCATTCAAAGCAAGAAGGAGCTGTGGGTAGGAAGAAACTGTGGAGATTCCAATTGTGGCTTAATTTAGGGAAAAAAAGGATGGTCATAGCTACCACAAAGTGAAACAAACTTACCTCCTCACTAGAGGTCTTTAAGCAATACTGGATGATCCATGGCTTGCCAGTTTGTGTAGGAGAGATCCTTGTTTAGATAGAGGATAGAATTGACTTCCAAGTGGAAATCTGTGCACATGCATGTGTGCCTGTGTAACTTGTCCATGGTCACACAGCTAACATAAGAGACAAAACTGGAACCCAGGTCTCTCTTGGCGTGAGTCCAGTGCTCTATTAACCAAACCAAGCTGCCTCTACTGAGGACCTGTAAGAAGGAACATCCCAGTAACACAGTGGATAGAGTGCTGGTCCTGGCATCAAGACCCGTGTTCAAAACATGCCCCCGTAATTTACCAGCTTTATGACATTGAGCAAGTCATTTAATCTGCCTCAGACTCGGTTTCCTCATCTGTAAAATGGAAATAATAACACCTAACTCTTAGGGGTGTTGTAAACATAACAAACTAGCTGCCGTCTAAACGTTAGCTATTGAGATTTCTGAAGCTCTTTAGATATTATCTCAGTTGATCCTCACCACAATAAGTCCAGTTATCATCCCTGTTTTACAGATGAGGAAACTGAGGCAAAAAGAGGTTAAGTGATTTGCCCAGGGTCACATAGCTGTTAAGTACTTGAAAGCAGAATTTGAACTCAGGTCTTCCCGACTTCCAAGTCCATCGCTCTTTGTCCCCTACCTGCCTCAAGAACAAATGAGACAATGTGTAAAGTCCTTTGAAAACCTTAAAGTCCTATATAAATGCTAGCAAAAAAATTGTGATCTCATGCATTTTTTACTCAGGAGGAGAGAAACTGCCTTGAGAGCAAGTAGTTACAGTCAACAAAGCAGCAATATTAGCAGCTTAGGGAACTGTCCTTAGCCCGTTTTCAAGGTGCTTAAGACCTTAGCTTCAGTAATTAACCCAGCTACCTCCTCTCTTGTCCTTCCCCGACTCATCCCAGCTCTCACCACCACTTTCTCCTCAGTGTCCTTGCTAATTCGACAAAGTTAATACCTGATTAATAAACCCGATGATAGAAGAGTTCCTGGATGAGCTGTAGCCCCCATTTACAATCTGCTGGTGATTCAAAAATTATGTTCAGTTCAGTAATAATTGATGGAAATGGTCTCTTCTTCTCTGCAGCTGATTTGCTTTGTAATTGTGATTTAATAATGTAAATATCACTTGTTTTCTTCTCAAGATGAATTGCCTTCTGATTTGCTAAGTGCTCAGCTCCGGAGGCCATATACTCTCTTTTCACAGGATTCTGGGATAGCATTAGCCCACTTTCATCCTAGCTTTATTTACTGTATTCTTCTTTCTGGGTTTTAATTTTTTAAATATTATTAAAGGGCAAGAGAGAAATTCAATTTGATTCAATAAGCGTTTATTTAATGCTCCATACAAGGCGCATAGAAACATTTAACGAAAGAAAGAAAAGTATGCACACTACTAAAAATGTCCTTGTCAATCTACTACATGTAGAATCTTTAAGGCTAGAGCATGGTTTCAGAATTATGTAATATAAAACCCTTCATTTTACAGAGTAGGAAACTGAGACCAAGAGAGAGAAGTTTGCAGGCAGGAAACCCAGGTTCTAGAACTTTCTGAGTATTCCTTCTCCAAAGTGAAGTTCAAAGCCTCAGACAAATGGCTGCAAGGCACCAATTACAACACACTGAACCCTGGTCCCAGCCCCTTCCAATTGAGTAAGTCCTCCAAGGGTCATTAAGTGAGACACAACTAAGCCTTTCTAAGAGTTTGTATCCTGGGGTAGAGAGAAGCAATGGGCCCCATAGAACAGTAGAACAGTGAGGGCAAGGGAGAAGAAAGGGGAGAGGAGAGGGTAATATTCTTCCATTATTAGCTTTGAAGACCTCTGGGTTCCACTGTTAGCCTAGGGTTCCCCGATGACTGTTCAATCCCTTCCTCTCTTTTCTCATACTGCACCTTTTCTTATTATAGAAATACATGTTTGAAGAGCACTGACCAAACCATCTGGGTTTCCAATCAGGTATGTTTAGGGAAGGCAAAGAGATAAACACTATTTTCCTGGGTTTGAACTATGCCCTCACACTCCAGAAAAAAAGAATGGAAAGAAAAATAATTCACCTATAAGACATTTTTCCATCTTACCTGTTAGAGGAAGGGATTGGAGGGTGGGAAAGAAGAACAGGAAGTTGTCATACTTGTATAAAATGGTATCAAAAGAAAGGGAAGAATTAATTTCCCCTATTAGTACAAGACATTACCCTCAGACACACACAGTCTTTCATAATTGTCAAAATGTCTCTCTCCTCCTTGTCACTGTGTCATGCAGGATGTGCTATATTGCTCAGTGACAGATGATAGCTGCCTATTGCTAAAGTGCCATGGCATTGTGTATCTACTTGGCAATGTTCAGAATTCAGACAAGCATCCATGTCTTGTAGGCTGGGAAGGAGGGGCAGTTTAATATATATAATATATATATATATATATATATATATATATATAATATATATATGTACACACACATACATATGTATATGTATATATAGTGTTGTACATACATACATGTAACTGATACTTAAAAAAATAAAAAACTTGATTTTGTTTCGCAGTATTATCCCAGTTATATACATATATATGATGCTTTAAAAAAACTTGCCATCATTTCCCAGTATGATCTCCCAACAGAACCTTCTCCTGTAACAAAGTAAAATGGTTAAGCAAGGTATTTTGTTGTTGTTTATCAGTTTATTTTGTATTTGTCATTTTAAGTCTTATTCATCATTCTAAAAACCTCATAGCCACAAGTCCAAGATGAGAGAGGCATGGTTGTTTAGCCATTGTTAGAGAAAAAGATGTTAAGTGGACTAAAATTTTTAAAAAATTTAAAAATATTAATCAGCAGTGTGATGTGGCAACCCAAAACTGATCTTGGACTGTACATGGTAGTAGTCGTGGTAGTTGGAGTAATAGTAGTGGTAGTGGTAGTATTATTAGCAGTGGTAGGGGTAGTAGTAGTAAGTAGTATAGCTAACAATGATATAGTGCCTACTATGTGCCAGGCACTGTGCTAAACACTTTACAGTTGTTATCCCCTCACACCTTTGAGGTGGTGGTGTGTTGTTGTGGAGTAATTTTTCAGTCTTGTCTGACTCTTCATGATGCCATTTGGAATTTTCTTGGAAAAAATACTGGAGTGGTTTGCTATTTCCTTCTCTGGTTCCTTTTAGAGAAGATGAAACTGACGAAAATAGAGTTTAGTGACTTGCCCAGAGTCACACAGCTAGTAAGTGTCTAAGGGCAGATTTGAATTAAGGTCTTCCTGACTCCAGGCCTAGTTCTCAATCCACTGTGCCACCTCTCAGCTTTCTGAGGTAGGTACAAATATTATCTTCATTTTATAGATGAACTAACTGAGGCAAATAGAGGCTAATGACATGCCTAGAGTCACCCAGCTAATAAGTATCTGTGGCCAGATTTGAAATCAGATCCTTCTGGCTCTAGGTTCAGTACTGTACCCACTGTACCAATAACTCTCTGCCACCAAGCTTCCAGGAATGGGGAAGGAATAGTTTCACTGTACTCTGTTCATTTGCCAGACCTCATCTGAAGTATTATGAAGGACAGAGTCTGGTGGAATTGAATAGTTTTCTGAAGGAATCCCTGAATACTGATCTTCTCTAGTCCCAGATAAAAAGAACCTCTACTGACTAAATCTCTATCTAAAAGTTCATTCTTCTTCATTGGTGCCATAACTGAATAAGCTTGCCAAATGTTCTGTTCCCATTGTGTCTGTGTCTCAGACCCTCTCATTGCACATAATATATAGACTAGCATCCTAGGCTTCTGCATATATCCTGGGTTTAATAACCATGTCATTGGGTGTTTTGCCTGGAAGCTAGTACAGGTAATTTAAATATATTAATGGATGTTGTTAATTAGCGTCATTATCATGATGCTGTGCTAATATACAAAGAAAAAATGAAAGAGAGATGAATCACAGGGACTCTGGCAACAAGTCAGTGCTATCTTCAGAAAGTAAAGTAGGGAGGCTACTTCTCTCAAAGGAATGCCTCCAACCTGAGACGTGTTTAAGAGTTGATTTTTTTTTCTCTGTGGAGGGGATTTAGACTTAGTCTCCTAGGTCCATTACCTCAAGATTACTCAACTTTTAGTCCAATTTTCCACTTGGAAATGCTCTACCTTTCCCTGAATAGGATTTGGCTGAAACACTCTTCACTTTCTTGCATGATCAATCAACAAACCTTTATTAAGTACTTACCCTGTGCTAGGAACTATATAGTAGGTTCTAGGGATCCAAATTCAAAGGAGGAAACAATCCCTACTTAAAAGGAGCAAACATCATATTAAGGGAGACTTTAATTACACGTATAAGTACAATGCAACATAAATAGACAATTAATGCAAAATAGGTAAATATAATTTAGTTTGTGAAAGGAAGGCACTAGCATGAGGGGAATCAGAAAAGGTTTCATGTAGAAGATGGTGCTTGAAAGAAGAGGAGGATCTGCAGAGAAAAAGCTCAAAGCTCAGGGTCAGCCAGTGCAAAGGGACAGAGACCAAAGATAGAATGTTCTGAGGAAGGAAGAGAAAGAAGATTAGTTGGCTAGAGCACAGAGTACATGAAGGGGAGTGATGTCCAATGATTCTGGAAAGATAGGCTGAGGCAAGATTGTGAAGGGTTTTAAGAGCTAAAGAGAGCAATTAACATTTTATCATAGGGACAATGGGGAATACTTAGAGTTTATTTAGTAAGGAAATGACATGCTCTGATGTGTAAGATGGGCTGGAGGAAGCCTCCAATTAGGAGACTATCGCAGTATCTTAGACAAGAAGTGTTGAGGGTCTCAACTAAAGTGGTAGCTGTGTGAATAGAGAATTGGTCAAATGCAAGAGATGTCATAGATATAGACATGTCAACTGAGATGACCCATGTGAAGGCATAGTTTGCCAAAGTTTGGCAATTCATAATGGATATGTGGAGTAAAGGGACAGGAAAGCGCTGAAGGTGCACCAAAGTTATAACTTGGAGACTGGAAGGATAATAGTGCCTTTGCCAGAAATAGAAAACCTTGGAAGAGGGGAGGTTTTGTAACAAAAAGTATTGATTTCACTTTGGGGGTGTCCACTTTGAAAGTCCAATACACTAAAACTCATGGCAGACAGTAGGACTGAACATACAGAACTGGAATTGTTTTCATAAAAAAATAAACATTAAATCTGTTGGCACTGAAGAATTTGCTGAGAGGGTATAAAGAGAAGAGAAGAGAAGAGGGCATAGGACAAGAGCCTTGAGAAATGCCAAGAGTTGATATGGAAGATGAGTTAGAAAGGCAATGGAGAAGGAGAAGAATCAGAAGAATATCGTTACAAGTGAGGAGAGAATATCCAGGAATGGAAGATGTTTAACAGTATCATAAGAAGCAGAGAGATCAAGAAGAATGAAATTTGATAAAAGATCATAAAATCTGGCAATTATGTGGTTGTTGGTTACTTTAGAGAGAGTGAGTGATAAGTTCAGAACCAGATGGCAAAGGATTGAGGGATGAGTGAGAGAAGTGAAAGAAGAAAGTGTAAGTTTTTGGGGTTTTTTTGTTTTTCAAAGAGCTGGCAAAAGGCATTAAATTTCAGAAGAATATGCAGGGGAACAAAAGGGGAGAAACACAAGACCAGGTGTGATCTCCCCCATGACACAAAGCCAAAGGTTCATTGCATTGGTTTCACTGGGCTTTTGTTGAAGTCAAAGGCATAATAGCCAGTCTCAGTGAGTGCACTTGCAACATTGGTCATATCAATGGAATAATCTCATACTTGCTTGGGTCAGTCTCTGAAATTACAAGATAGAAAAGCATCCAAGGTCCTTATGTAAAAAATTGCAATGTAAAAATTGGTTTGTCCCTCATGGAGACCAGTAATGAATGGGGATTGGGGAAGACTCACATGAGTCCAGAGACAAGCAGTGAGTTTGATCTTGTGAACGAACCTGCATTCTTATCGTATTTCTGTCACTAAAAGAAACTTTAGGCTGTAGGCAGTATTTATGATACTTTTCAGTTCCTTTGAGATTCACTTCACCTACTAGGTGGTTAGGTGGTACTTGGTCAGAGGAGTAGTGGTAACAAAAGTAGCAGCAGTGGTATTAGTAGCATTGTCGTTTATATAGCATTTAAGGTTTGTAAAGGAATTTACAAATGTTATCTTTTTCGATTCTCATAGTAGCCCTGGGAGAAAGGAGCTGTTATCATCCCCATTTACCACATGAAGAAACTGAGGTAGGAAGAGGTTGTGGGTCACAGAGGTAAAGTGGCTGAGTCTGAATATTAACTCAGGTATTCCTGACTCCTAGGTAAAGCATCCTATTCACTGTGCTACATGGATGTAATGCTTAACTTCCTTAAGGATACATAATGTAAACATATATGTAAATGCATACAAATATTTATATCACTATATATATATAAACATAAATTATTTAGATTCCAATTAATTTAATACCAGAGTCTATATGTATGGATGTTTATCTGTGTGTGTATGTATGTGTGTATGCCCATCTATCTCTATGCATGAGGCAGCCTGATGGCACAATGGATTAAAGCACTGGACCTGAAATCAGGAAGACCTGAGTTCAAATCCAGCCTCAGAGACTTGCTGGCTATGTGACTCTAGTCGGGTCATTTAACCTTCAGTTTACCTCAGTTTCTTCAACTGTAAATGAGAATAGTAACAATATTCATCTCTCATGGTTGTTGTGAAAATCAAAAGAAATAATGTTTGTAAAGCCCTTAGCATGGTGCCTAGTTGTAAAAGCAAGCACTGGCATACCCAAGAGGGCCTGCTATGCAGGTTCTTAGATCTGCTTTTTTAAAAGGAAAACAACTTTTGAGGGGTCAGTAATCACTTTAATCAAGCACATATATCATTCACTTAGTTCAGGGGGGAAAATGAGCACCCTGAACTTTTAGAGAAAATACAGAGGAAATAAAGATCAACTGGCTGTGGAAGCCCTCTGTGGGCTTCCAACTGTCTGACCATAAGCAATACAAAGATCAACAGATAGATAACTGTCTGACCATTACATACATAGTTACTTGAGAGACAAGCACCAACCTCTGGGTTTTCAAACTCTGGGGTCCTCCTCCTTGGCTGCCCAGAGTCTCATCTGGTCAAACAAACACTTCCAATGAGTAAGCCCCAAAGTAAAATCTAATCTCAGAGTGTTTATACACTTTTCAGAGCCAGAGGACATCACAACTTTGAGAACCAGGGCATTAGAAATTAACAAAAGGTGTGGGCCTCCCCTAATCAAGCTTCCCTTAATGAGCAGGCCCATCAGTGGGTGGAGAAGATCTCTAACTCTCTAATTAGCATTACACTAGTACCTAGTAGGTATTTAATAAATGCTTGTTCCTTTACCTTCCCTATATATACATATGAGGAAATGCTTAAATTAGAGCACATACATGAATTAACATCACTTTCTACTTGTTCATCCCCAAATATCCTCAGTTAGGATAAAGAATGGTGGAGGAAAAGACCTTTGGTATAATTACATTGTTACCGACTTTACCATCCAGGGTCTGCTTCTCTAAATACCAGTTGATTTTTGTTATATCAGCAGATGTAGACCATTTTCATAGATTTGTTCTGGTTTATACTTGGGTGCTAAAAGCCTATAAGTATTTATTACCTTTTCTTACATTTCTCTGCTTTTCATTTTGAATATTAAATGTATTAAAGTCTTTCTTAATTTTTCCCAACCCATTACTCTTCCTGTCTGAGTGTAAAAGCCTCTACAATGCCTCTATTTTGCTGAGATAACTGAACTTTTCTTTAAGGGGCGATTAGGTGGCACGCTGTACCTGAATTAAGAAGAACTCAATTCAAATTCAGTATCAGATACTTCAAACTCTGTGACCCTGGGCAAGTCATTTATCTTCTGCTTCAGTTTCCTCAACTATAATAATAGCGCCCAACTCACACGGCTATTGTAAACTTAGTGCATTGCCTGGCTTATAGTAGGCACTGAATAAACGATTGTTCTTGTTTAGTCTTTTCCATTTGTATCTGATTCTTTAGAAGTTTTCTTGGCAGAGATACTGGAGTGTTTCACCATTTCCTTCTCCAGCTCATTTTGCAGATGAGGAAGGAAACTAAGGCAAACAGAATTAAGTGAATTGTCCAGGGTCACACAGTTGGTAAGTGTCTGAAGCCTCATTTCAACTCATCATGATGAGTCTTCCTGAGCTCAGGTGAGGCACTCACTCTATCCACTGCTCCACCTAGCTGCCTGGGAGAATATACATTCTTAAAGGAGCCAATCTGATTCTCTGTAAACATTTAAATCCAAAAAAACCCCCCCAAAAAACCATAAATAAATTGATTTGGAAAGGTAATTTTAGCATTTTCAAAGACATGAACTTAATAATTAACAGGAAAAAAAATCTCTTTCAACTTACCCACAGCAGAATTCTCATCCCACTGCATATATTACAGTCATACATTCCATAGTGAATTCTGATCATCTTCTGTGCACAGAGTCCTATATTGTGGGGAATTACCAGTAAAAGGGACAGAAATGATATTTACCAGTGGGGAATTTACAATATAAGGTAAGTCACTGGATAGTAAAAGTAACAGAAATCTCCTTTTCCAGGGTCTTCCCCTCAACCTCCTCTTGACCTTTTCCAGCACTTCCTACCCATACATAACACTCCCACCTCACTCTGGTGAACCTTCCTTTCCTCTCCCTATTTTCTTCAACACAACTTTTTTCCCCTGCTTCTTTGGTAAGGAAAATGAGGGCTACTGATGTCTATGAGCAGTCAGCTTTTCTGCCTTAGAAGTCTATATCTCCTTCCCCAAATCCCTCCAAACATGCAAGAGTTCCAAAGTTCTGCCTTCTCCTCTCCAGTCTCTCTTCTGCTTAGCCCTCCTTTCTCTGCTCTCCCCTCAGATTCGTATCCTGCATTGATAAAATATGGATCCAAAACCACCCCCACTCCTGGGAGGAGCCTGGACTTAGGAAACTCCTGGAGTTCTGAAGGATAAGAGCTAAGAAACCTATTGCTGCCTTCAGTAAATTCCTCTAAATCCCCAAGCGACAGAGACCATTATTAATGTACTCCTTCCCTGGGACTAGCAGCTCAGTTAACTTTAAGGGTAACACATTGATCTTGTCATTAGCCAACTTACTGTCAGCCTCAGGGAACTAAGCCCACCTTGAGGCCCTGGGGAGGACTAGGCTTTACCTCCCTGGGGACAGGCCTGGGTCTGCAGCCTTGAAGATACTGTCCTCCATGGAGACAGAGAACCTTCTGTCAATGCCAGCAAGGGAGATGTTGACCCAGGGGCTCTGCCTCCAAACCAAAATGACTTTAGCACAACCCAATAGCTTGTATTAATTAAGGGAAAATGAAACAGTGGGTTTATCGCACTTTTCATTAACTCTAGGACAGCAGAGGAAAGGTATCTGGGAGGCTGGCAGGGACAACGATAGAATACACTGCTGTCCACATTCCCGTGTTTAATTAACGAGGGGGAGCCCAGAGTCTGCCTGTTACAAGCAGGTTTTCCAAGGACAGCCAAAGGGAAGAGGAGGGAGGAAAGAAGGCCAGGAGAGAGGGACAGAAGGAAGAGAAAGAGACTCTAGAGAGATGAGGAAAAGAGACAAACGGGACCATTGTGTGGATTTAAGAGAAATACCAGGCCTTCATTTAATCAATAAGTATTTATTAAGTACCTGCTATGGCCTCAGTACTGTATTAGGAGCTGACAGAGATAAAATATATTTTCTGCCCTTCTGTGTTACTATCCAGTTCATACCATAGTAAGATGGTAGCTGGAACAGACCTCAGAGTTCATCTAGTCCCCTTGTTTGTCCAAAAATTAAATTGAGGCCCAAAGAGGTCTAGTGACTTACCCAAGATTATAGAAGTAGTAGAAGGACTAGAATTTGAATCTAGGTTCTCTTGTTCAAGCTCTCAAGTCCTTTCTACTGTACCACTTGTGGTAGGGTAAGATTAATATCTGGGGACAATGGTGAGCCATAGGAAATAGAATGTAATTGGGCTAGGTTATAATTCTGTTTGTTAAGTGCCCCATGAGTAGCTATATCCGCAGAGGCAGGGAAGGAGCTGTCACATGGAGAAGTATGTTAATGTGGTGGTACTTAGAGATTTCCAATTCTGTATATCTACAACCCTTCACAGGGCTAGTGAAATGAGAGAAAGGAGACAGTCATATCCCCATGGCCCAGACCGGTACTAATGGTGAGTCCTAGAATATCTAAATCCCATCATCCTATGTTCTTGTTGTAGCTAAATGAATCAACACAGAATGCCCGTACTATATCGTCTAGCCCCTATACACACATGTGCCCATGTGTTGTTGTTATTGATGATGATGATGAGTCCTTTTAGTGGTAGCCAACTCCTCATTACATCATTTGGGGTTTTCTTGGTGAAGATATTAGAGTGGTTTGCCATTTCCTTCTCCAACTCATTTTATAGATAAGGAAACTGAGGCAAACAGGGTTAAGTGACTTGCCCAGGGTCACACAGCCAGTAAGTGTCTGAGGTGAAATGGGAACTAATGAAAATGAGTTTGCCTGATTCCAAGCACCTGTGCCACCTAGCTGCCCATACATGCCCCACATATTGACACTCAAAAGTTGACATTCAGTATTAAATCTTTGGTATTTTCAGTATTAATCTCAAACAGCACCCTCTCCTGGGGAAATGGTCCATACATCATCTTTTCATGCTGGCTCAAAAAGCATCTTCCAAAGTCACATACAAATAGAATGATCTTATTCTTCTCAGTTCTTTCCCCCCATTTTTCATGTCCTTATAGAAGGCAGCTGGATGGTGAAATAGACCACGAAACCTGGAGTCAGGATGACTTTCATCCAGCCTGATGCTTCCTTACTGTATAACCCTTAAGTCACTTACCCAACAGGTAGCTGTGAACATAAAATGAGACAATAATTGTAAAGAGTTCAGTGCTGTGCTTTAGCACAGGTGCTTAATAAATGCACGTTCTCCCCGTTCTTCCTCATCCTCATCCTTTCACCTTTTCCTCAGTCTCTCGGCACATGCCACTCGACTCTTGATCTTAATCTGTTCCTCTTTCCCCTCATCTCCCTCTCAGGAAGGTTCTGCTGTGAGTCATATACTGACAGAATTAATGGCAGAAGCTATGACTGGTGCTGACATTTAACCTTAAAAGCATATTCCACATACTGAGACACACTGTGGCATGGCATATTTAAAGGTAAAAAAGAAAAAAATATATTTTTGAGATCATCCTCACTCTTTGGGTGATAGCATTTATAGAATTTCAAGTTGGAAGAGACCTGAGGGGTCATCTGGGCTATATCCTTTATTTTACAAATGAGGAAACTGAGGCTCAGAGAGATGAAGGGACTTTGAGAAAGAAGAGCTAGATAGATTTTGACTAAATAGAAAGAGCGTTGTAACATTAGGCTTGCCCAGTAGTAAGATGGGCTCCTTCATTAAGTTATATGCTCTGAGTCCAAGAGAATGGAAGTTCCTTGAAGGCAGAAAGTGGACCTTTTTTTGTCTTTTTATCTCTAGCACCTATCACATTGTCTGATACATACATTGTCTGCTTAATAAATGTTTTGTTGTTTATGTTGACTTGCATTGACTTGAATTTTCATTGGATGTAGTCAGGAAGAACTAAGCACCTGTTAGGAATTTGGTAGAAGGAATTCTCCACATTGCACTAGATGACAGTACCTAGTACCTAGTACTATGACTTGCACATAGTAGGTTCTTAATGATTACTTGGTAAATTGAACTGAATGACCTATAAAGCTGCTTCTCTTGCAATGATTTTAGGATCTTAAAGGAAAGATGTTATTGTTTTTTAAAAAATTAGGGAATGGTATTTATTATCAGGTTTACTTTTTCTGCTTTTTGTGGTCAAAGAACTGTAGTCAAAGGTCCTGGGATGAAATACTCCCTCTGACACCTAGTCCCTATGTAACTTGGGGTAAATCACTTGACAGTTCTGAGCCTTAATCTTCTAATTTAAATAATTGAGGAGGTTGGACTGGATGATCTTAGAAGTCCCTTCCCATCTCTAGATCCATAAGCCAGTAAAACATTAAATTATTTCACCATTTGTAAATTTGTCTTTGAACATTTCTTTTCCATATCCTTTCCTTCCTTTCTCTTCTCTATCCTTTTCTGTCCTTCCCTTCCCTCTATCTTTCCCTTTCTTTCCCTATCCTTCCCTATCTTTCCCTTCCTTTCTCTTCCCCATCTTTCCTTTCTATGTCCTTGAACCTTGGTCATTTTGTTGGCTTGTTTTCAGTAGTGTCTGACTCTTCATGATCCCATGTGGGGTTTTCTTGGCAAAGATACCAAAGTAATTTGCATTTTCTTCTCCAGCTCACTTTACAGATGAGGAAACTGAGGCAAGCAGAGTTAAATGATTTGTTCAGGGTCACGCAGCTGGTAAGTGTCTGAGGCTGGATTTGAACTCAGAAAGAGAAGCTTTCCTGAACTCCAGTCAAGGTACCCTATCAACTGAACCCCCTAGCTTCCCAGACGTTGGTTAGAGAGAGGGAAAATGAGTCAGCTCAACAGCAACAGCAAGAAGTGATGATGTTACTAATAAGGGCCGAACATCCAAGCAAGCTCTCCATTCCATCTGAGGCTCCATGTTTGACTGAGAGTGAGCATGGATCTGTAGAATCCAGTGTACCTAAGTGGATAGATCTCAACCTCTCTTCTGAGTTGCTCTAAAGATGATGCACCAAGTTTAGAATTAATAAGGGTGGACCCCAAAAGACCAGGACATGTTGAGTTCATTAGGTAATCATATTGCAGTCCCACGTGGTCCAAGACTCAGTAAATCTCCCACATCTCTGCTTTTGATCTCATTACCCTTCTGTGTAATTTTATACCTTTAAGTTACTTTTTATTTGTTAAAAAAAGCGCTAGAAAATACTTGCATTATCTAGAGCATGTGGATGTTAAGACAGAGCATCAAACTGATAACGGTCAGCCCAGTAGTGAAGAGAAATGACCAAGATTCCAGTGTGGCAGATAACCTCGATTCAAGGATCTAGAATGGCTCCGGAATCCAAGAATATCCAAGTGCTTTAAAGCATGACTTAGAAATAAAAGATAATACAAAACAGTGAAAGGCAAGAGCCCTGCACCTGAGGATAGGCACCATGCAGATATGGTGGTGCCATAGGAAGCTGACCGTGTTCATTCAGCCCTGAGGACCAGGTCTCCAAGTAAAGATGACCATTTTGTCAGTTGTAAGGAAGAGACAATGTCATGTGGCTAGGCTTTAAAAAACAAACATGTCCCTGCCAAAAAAAAAATGGTGAAACTTAAATGCTGAATGAACTCTTTGCAGAACTCAGACCTTATCTTTAATTCCAGTATTAAACACTGTAGCTTATGTAACAGGTCAGATCTCTTTTTCTTGCTCCTTAAACTCGGTTTCATCCTAGTGTGCATGTTTATTTTTGACCCAGAACTTTGGCCCATCATCTCTGTAACCCTTTGCTGTAGATCAGCTCCAGCACCGCTTGATTATTCCAAGGCCCTGGCCTCTATCTCCTAGGGACCTTCTGACCATAATCTTTCCTTGCTTCCTACCCACAGTGAATTTCATCCCTGGTCTTCACATGATTGTGGCAGCACAATATGGTGGGTATTATAGGAAAACTATTAAGGAAATAGATTCAGGGGAAGAAAAAAGTCAATAAATTTCATTAATTAGAAGATTTCAAGCCTGATTTAAAAAAATTTCTTATAATAAGTGAGTATTAAAGAGTCTTTGAGGAAGAATTTGTAACTTTCCAGATTAGCAAATGCTAGAAGTAGGCCAGCAGAATAGAGTGGGGGTTGGGGGAAGTCCTTTTCCTCTCCTTGCCTTGCCTTGCCTTCCCTTTTCTTGCCTTCCATTCACTTGCCTTCCCTCCTCTTCCTTTATTTTCCCTTCCCTTCCCTTGTACTATCTACCTTACCAGAGTATTAAGAAGATCAGAGAAGGTGGTGTGTATGAAATGCTTTCAAAACATAAATCCCAGCATACATGCAAACTGTTTTTTGATTATTCACTAGTCAGTGGGAGAGAAAAGAGGAAAAAGCAATCGGAAATGTGACTGAGGCCTTATAGGTCAAGAGAAGCACTTAATTAAAAAAAATATCTGTGAAAGGACCGAAAGAGTTCAAGATGGGCAAAGGAGGAAGTTAGCAAGCAGTATTTTCTAAGGGACATTGATCAGAGCCCAGCCTGTAGACCCCTATGCCAAGTAACTGACCAGAGACTACCAGGGTACCTTCTTTGACTGGGAGGAATAAAAGAAACATTTATTTCTCCCCTACTTATTATTTTTCCCATTTTTATATCTGAGGAAACTGAGGCAGATGGAGACTAAATACCATGCCCAAAACTACAAAGCTAGTAACAGAGACCAAATTAGAATTCAGGACTTCCTAACTTCAGGAGTTGTTTTCTATCCATTGTGGCACCTAGCTGTTGGAGAGAAACAATCAGAAACTGCCTCCCCTTTCTGAACAAAAATCAAACAAACAAAAAAGAGCCAGCTTGTTAGTTGGGACCAATGGAACCCTCAGGGAGCTTATAACTAAATACTCTAGCCCAAGTCACTCGAATATTTCCCAAAGTAGCCCCTTTGTAATGAAACCTGTATGAACATGGGGAAGACATAGTCAAAAAGAACAGAAAAATTTAGTATTTGCTTCGTAGAACTTCCAGCATAGTGGTAACATAAAATCATGTGATTAAATGAATACATTTAAGAACAGTTATGTTAAGGTATAAACTGATTGCAGATCAATCCGTAGCAAAGTTTCCCTTTCATCCTATTTTTTTAGACAACTGAGTAAATGCAGATAGTCCCATAAATGGACAAAGATTAACAAATAACGGTATCTCTCATTTATATAGTACTGTATAAACTTTAAACATTATGTAAGTGATAAGTATCATTACTTGGTCCTTACAACAATCCCAGGAGGTAGATGCTGTTAATTATTTCCATTTTACAAATGAAGAAACAGGCTAAAAGAGGGTATGTGACTTCCTCAAGGTAACACAGGATAATTGTCGGATGCAGAATTTAACTTGGGTCTTCCTGACTCCAAATCCACTTTGCCCCCTAACTGCCTCAGTAGCTACTTGCACTGCCTAGTGATTCCAATGATTCTATTGCTTAATATTAAAGGATTATAATTATAGCTAATGTATATCCTCAACTGGTCATTTTGGTCTTAATGTAGGCAAGCAGAAAAGTTTGTTCATGGGGTAAATTGTTAAGATCATCTCTCCAAGCGCTAATACTGAAATCCATCACACCTCCCTGAATATAGGGGAAGGGAGAAGCCTATTCCTGTAATGAGGATACTAAACAATGATTCCAAAGGACTCAAAATGAGAAATATTATCTACCACCAGAGACAGAACTAATGAACTCTGTGTGCAGGTTAAACCATAAGTTTCCTTCCCCCACCCCATAACCACTTTATTTTTCTTGCTTAAAACATTTTTTTTTTTTGCAACACAGATAAGATGAAAAATAGATATTGGATGTTGCATTACTTGCCTTCTGAATGGGTGGGGAAAGGGCTGGAAATAGGGAGAGAATTTGGAACGGAAAATTTTTTAAATAAAAATCAGTAATAAAGGGGCTGTAAAAACACTAAGGTATATTCTACAGCACTACCTGCCTGCTGAAGGGTTAGCCTCTGAGCAAGCAGTGAGGATGTTTACCCAGCAGTTTAAAAAAATGCTAGAAATGGCTTAAATAAAGTATGCCATCAACATGATGGTTTGGGGGAAATACTGGAAAAATAGATAATTTCAGAATATCCGCAAGGGAGAGTATAAATCATTCACAAAACTGAACAGTGTGGAATGAGGTATAATCTGAAAATGGGTTGGCTGAAGGAGAGAGAAGCCAGGCATTATGAATATTATCTTACTATTGTCTCAGTTGGATGTCGCCTCATTTGAGAAAAGTTGGTAGCATTGTGGATGGAGTGCTGAAGCCTGGAGTTGGAAAGACTTGAATTCAGATCGAGCTTCAGACACTTACTAGTTGTGTGACCCTGGGCAAGTCACTTAACCTCTATCTGTCTCAGATTCCTCAAGTAAAATGGGTATAATAACAGCCCCTATTTTCTTGGGTTCATATGAAGATCAAATGAGATATTTGTAAAGCACTTAGTACTGTGCCTGGCGCACACGGGGACTGTATAAATGACTCCCTCACCCACTCTGAAAACCTCTATCAGTGGGAAGGGAGGCCAATTTGCCAGGGGTCCATGCTACTGAATAATTAGCAAGATGGTTGGCACTGAACTAGAGGAGCTGGTGAAGGACCTTGAAGGTCAGGTAGAAGTAGTTGTAGTTATTAAATGAGATAGTCTATTTAAAGTACTTATCAAAACTTAAAGTTATACAAATGGCGTCATCATCTTTATTTATGACAACAGACAATAGGCAGCAGTCTACTACGGGAACAGTTTGGTGAGCCAAGTTTTTCTGGGGAGGGGGTGTTACATAAAATGGAGGAAAGTAAAGCTAAATGTAGAGAGACCAGCTGGAAAACTGTAATGTCAAACCATTATATCCCCTGGCATGGGGGTAGCGGGGAGGGCCTGGGCTCGAGGATATCCAAAAAGATAAAGTGTCTTTAAAAAAGAGAGAGAACATAGCGTCTGGAAAAGGAAAATCTAAGAAAGAATTTTTTTTAAATGTAGGGGTAACTAGGTGGCACAGTTGATAGAGCACCAGCCCTAGATCAGGAGGACCTGAGTTCAAATCTGGCCCCAGACACTTACCAGCAGTATAACCCTGGACAAGTCATTTAACAGACAAGGCGGAATGATCCCGTTCTTTCTCATTCTTGTTAAGAAGGAGCAATAGCCCTGTAGAAAGAGCTCTGAATCTGCCATCAAAGGTCCTGGGCTCTAGTTTTGCCTTTGAGGCCATAATATAAGAGGATGGAATTAGATGTTCTCCGAGGTCCCCTTCAGCTCTTTCTATGCATTCTGTACATAATTTTACAAGTATCTGTTTCTCCCCTGTTAGGACATAAATTCTGTTTCATTCTTTGTAATTATATGTGCTGTGCCTAGAACATAATACATCTTTAATAATATGCTTGTTGATTGATAGGCTGATTGTGTAATGATTATTCTCCTCCAATTCACGTAGCACACACCCCCAGAAATGCTATTAACAGGAAGGATTCCTAATTGGGTAGGATGTGGGGTGAGATGATTCCACAGGCCCTTCCTCTTGCAACATTCTGTGATCCCAGGGCAAAGAAAAAGGAAAGAAAGGCTGAATCCAAGAGATATTATGTATAAATAGCTGGCAGCTCTTTGTGATGTTCGAGACGGAAAGGACAACGGCCAAAGAATCTCAGAAGAAGCTACATCATTCCACCACTGCCTTCAACTTACTCTAATGTGTCCTCACCCCTATAAACCTCAGTTTCCCTCTCTCTTCATCTTTCACAAATCTTACATGAAAGGTTTGACAGCAGCATGTTACCCTATAGACTTTGCATATTTGATATTTGTTTGGCTCCATTATAAACTCCCCAAGGTCAGGGATCATGGCTTGGGTTGCCTGCCACAGACTACTATGCCTCACCTTTCATGTAATAAGCTCTCAAATGTCTGAGGAGGGGAGGGTAAGGGGGAGGAGACCAGGCACATAACGGGCTCTTCTCACTTGTGAAAGAATGTCTTTGTATATCTACTGGCAAGACAAAGCTATGCCCTCATATTATGACTCCTTGGGCACTGCCAGTCCTTGGAGTGATGCCATCCTAGAAGAAGCAGATTGGCAAAAGCAAGGGGTACTGCAATGCTCACAGGCCCGGGGCAGTCCCTCACCCGATGCCAAGTGTGCAGCTTACCTCTGAGCTGGCCAGACAGAGTCATGCCCTGGTGTGACCCCTTCATCTTCTGATGGATGGCCTTTCATCTGTCACACAGACACCCTCTGAAAGTCCCCATTTGTATCCTTGTAGATGCTAATCTACTTAATGTACTGAGTTGAGCTTATCTCCCTCAGAGGCCTCTGGTTATTTATGTATTTTTGTCACTGACTCATTGAATCTATTTTCTTTTGCTTCCAATCATCTTTTATTGAGGTAACTGAGAGGATAGAGCAGGTCCGTAATGACCCTGGTTTATTGGCTCATTACTAGACACCTCTCTAACAAAGTGTAATTGTTGGACAGACTGTGAGAGGAATCAGAGAGCTGTATATTTCTGCAGAAAGTATGTAGGGGTGGGGGACTTGTAGTAGTTCTCTTAGTATTGGGGCTCAGCTTGAATGGGGCATGGATTTGAATGGGAAAAAAATTCAGTCGTTATTTTCACTTACTTTTAAAATTTATCATTTTATTTCAGTATTAATGTAGACAGCATCATTATTCCATCCATAGACTTCACCAGACTCACAGAGGAGATCATGGGCCCAAAATGGCTAAGATCCTTGTTCTAGTGTAAGCATACAATTCATGTCTGAAGTCCCCCAGTCCTTCTTACTTTCTACCTCCCTCCTCTTCTTTTTTTCTTCTTCCAACATTTTTTTTCTCTAGGTCTCACTTCCTTTATTCCTGGTTTCCTTCCCCCTGCTCTTCTCTCCTATTCTCTCCCTCTTTCCCTCCCATCCTCCAGCTCCTAGGCAGCCACTCTGAATTCCTGGCAGCCAGTAAAAGGATGGAAAAAACTGTTCCCTTTTCCTCCTTTCTCTGCAGCATGAAATCAGCATTTTTATATTTTCACATGAACTGGGAAGGGCAAGGGAACTTTGATTAAACCCAACAGCTTCCTATCTCTTCAGGCATTTAGCAGCCTAGATCCTTTCTTCCATTAAAATATTTCATAAAGGCGCAACGCAGTTTAAAAATAGAATATTAAACTCTTTCTTTGTGTCCATGATGGTTGTGAGTATGGGTATTTCATACCCATTTCCCAGGTCATAGACCTGGGTTAAGAAAAAACTGATGGTTTTGTTTTGTTATTGTTGTTGTTTTTGAGATCAGATATGGTCAAGAGAGAAGTAGGAAGCAGTACCTAGAATTCTCAACTCCTAACATATCCCCTGAAGTCCAAAGATATCCCATGACCTTTAGTTAAAAAAAAAAAAAAGGAATCCCTAGACTTAGACTGAAAAAAATGTATTGGGATGAAATTCAGACAATCAGGCTTCTAGGGGTAGCTCTGCCACTAGTTGCATGACTCTCCCCAAGTCATTTAACCTCAGCCTCAGTTTCCATATTTATGTAAAATGAGTTAAAACCATCATATTCCTATTTCTCTGATGGACAAACTGGGTTCAAATTTGAGGGCTTCCCCTGAAGGTAATCTGGATGGCTTCTGTTTGCCTTTCCCCAAAGAGTTTGGGCAGCTGCTTCATTCCAAGATCTAATCTCTGTGTTTTTAATTCCTTTACAAGGAACCAAACTAACCACACCTTGGAACATATAACAAACTTACTACATTCGACATAGAAAGGACAAGTGCCAGAGTGCATAGACAGTTAGAATGTAGCTCTCTTGAATCTCCATCTTCCCTGGGAAACTATATCTTGGCCCCTCAATTAGAGTGTTATCCAGGGAGCAGGTAACATTCCTTTCCTCTTCCTCTACAACCAAGTGAGAAAAAATCAGTCAGTCCTACCTTATGCCTAGCTCTTGACTCACAGTGCAGGAAAAGTCAAGCTCTACGGTTGCTGTTCCACATATCTCTTTTGTCTTATCACACTCCTCAGGGCCAGTTTCTGTAGTTCTTGACTCGAACTAGGTACTGTCCAGCTTGATCCTGAAATTCCATAGCTCCCATCTCTCTTCTCTGCTATGGAAGGATACAGCATGGCATAGTGGAAAAAGTAGTGAACTTGGAATCAGAAAGACCTGAATTCAAGATTCACCTCTGACACATACTGTCTTTGTGAACTGGGGCAAAAAAATTCATAGCTGTAGGTAACTCTGATACTATGAGATTATATTAACAGGCAGCTTAGAATACTGGGCAGAGGGGTGGACTTGTAGTCAAGAAGACCTGGGTTCAAATCCTGACTCAGACACTTACCAGGCATATGAGCCTGGGAAAGTCATTTAACTCTTGTGTTCCTCAGTTTCCTCACATGCAAAATGAACTCATTGACCTCTAAAAGTCCTTCTAAAGTTGAGCACAGTGCCTGGCACAGTGTATACATTTAATAAAAGCTTCTTGACTAGACTTAAGTTGTCTTCCAGCCAAAAATCCATGAAGAGATGATGTAGTGTAGCCCTGTCACTACCTTGCAAGGTCTTGCAGACCTTGGTCCTGGACTTCTTCATCAATGAAATCTTCATCTACCAGTTTCTGTTGCACCACTGTCACTCTGCCCTGCCTTTGGTGACTCTCAGGAAAAGTGTGACAACTTTTACAATGAGATAACTAGAATCAAAATTACCTCTTAGCTATCTCACACATTTCCAGTTGTGCAAACTTCTGTTAACTTCCTGCCTCAACCAGCTGTCTCCTCCCTTTCTCCTAGCCAAATTAGGGCAGTTGAATTCCATTCAGTTTTTTCCCTGATCTCAGGGTGTGTGATTCCCATGTAGTCAGCACTGAGCCTTTTTGAAGCTGGGAAAAGCATGCTATCCCTCTTCCACTGACTTTGCTGGGTTCCATCATTGCCTAGTAATTAGAATACACCATAGAAATTACCCTGAGTAGCTTCAAGAAAGACGGAAAAACTGAAGTAGGAGGGACATGGTTGAAAGATATTGCTTCCAGTCCTGTTAAAAAGAAAAGGCAAAATCCCAGGCCCCAGTTACAAAGGGAATGGACTAAAATGATTTCTTAAGTCCCTTCAAGCTCTGACATTCTGCAATTCTATTATTATAGAACTATAGGGCTTTCTGCATGATGAGTCCTTAATAATATTCACCAAATACTTGTTAAGAGACCACTAGTACAAGGGACTATTCTGGTCTCTGGGGATCCAGAGGAAAACAAAATTCCCCTGCCTTCAAAGAGTTTGTCTTCTACTCAATAAATCCTATTGACTGCCAAAGAAACAAAGAGGTTCTCCAGTGCAGGAAAAGAAGACTCTCAACTACTCCTACAGCATTTTCCTCCTCTCCTTTTGTCACATAAGGCTCCTAGGAAAAGGGCATAACAGATGACAGTGATAAAATCCCACATTCCAGGGGGAAACCATGTAGGCCAGTTATTTACTGCTAGGCGCCCAGGCTCTGTCCCACTGATATAAATGCCACAAATAAAACACACTCCCAGCTCAGCAAGCAGCATCTATCTTTCTTGGGGTGATGCTGAGTAGTTTGGGGCATAAATTCAAATCCCTGCCCACTGGGGGGAATAAACATCTTCCAGATGAATTGGCGTTCATGGAGGTTCCTTTCTCGAGGGGAATCTCAAAACATCTGGCTGGTGCAAACTCTGTGATATGACCTAGTAGGGCTTCTTGTTCCCTCCAAGTAAGAAGGGAAACCTGTGACCCAGCCTGAGGCTCCTGCCAAGCCCCATGGTGGGATACTCATTCGTAAGGCTAAAGACAGTTTGTTTTTAATTACTTATAGCAAATGCCCATAGTATATTTTGGAAGAGCAATGAAGCATTGTTTTTAGGAGATCCTATGTATGCACACAGACATACATACATTATACATACTCTTATGCACATACACACAAATACATACATATACACATAAATACACATACACAATCCAGTATTTTCAGGGAAGTAAACTGAGCTTGCAAAATAATTTTAGTCTGTTTCCAACAACATTGAATGAAATTTTTTAAAGAAAATGTTATATACAGATCTCCATTTTAGAGATTTGAGGGAGATAGGGTATTATAGGGGAGGGAAGGCAGGGGAATTTTAAAAAAATTAAGATTTTTATCTCTGCTTACATGGAACTTAGAGTCTAGTGGGGGAGGGTGTAACACATGCACTAATCATCATGACATAATAAAGAAGAAGGAGGAGGAAGAGAAGAATAAGAGGAAGAAGAAGTAAAGAAGAAAGAGGAGGAGAAGAAGGAGGAGGGGGAGAAGAAGGAGAAGCAGCTAGTGTTCATATAGCTCTTTAAGGTTGGCACAGACTTCTACCCATTATGCCAGGTGCTATTACTGTCCTCATTTTATAGATGAGGAAACCGAGTTTAAGAGAAGGTCAGGAACTTGAACAAGGTCACCAAGCTAGTAAGTATCTGAGGCAGTATTTGAATTCAAGTCATATTCACTAGTGATCTAGGACTCCTCCCACTATGCCACCTCACTTCCTTTACTAAATAAAATATAACAGTAGAGGTGCAGTGGAGGCAGCATTTTGCATTGACTGTAATCTTAGGCTTGAAGTAGTAAAGATTTGAGTTCAAACCTTTCCTCTAAAAGCTTCTGGTTCTATGACCCCAGACAAGTCTCTTAATTTCTTTGTTGCTGTTTAGTCATTCCAGTCTTGTTCAACTCTTTATGGCCCCATTTGAGATTTTCTTAGCAGAGGTACTGGAGTGGTTCATCATTTCTTTCTCCAACTCATTTTACAGATGAAGAAACTGAAGTAAACAGGGTTAAGGGACTTGCCCAGGGTCACACAGCTAGTAAGTGTAAGTAAGGGTAGATTTGAATTCAGGAAGTCGAATTTTCCTGACTCCAGACCCAGCCCTCTATCCACTGTATCATCTACTAAGTCATTAATGCATTGCCTTCTGCATTTGTGGAGATTTCCATGTAAGGATTCTTTATTCTGATGAAGCTATAGATCTTTTGCATACATATATAAGAGAGTTGTAAAATACAATGGGAAGTTCAGAGGGATATGTGACCTCTGAATATCATTGCTATGTGTGGAGGGAAGTGAAACCTTCATGAGGAGCAGATCTTTGAGCTGGGCCTTAACAGATGAATCTATACAAGATTTGTGACTGAGGGACCAGAGAAGCAGGAGTTAGTGTGGGAGAAAGCACTTGGTTCTGCTGTCTTGGATCCTGTATTTCTTTCCTAAGACTGTTTAGATTTAGAAATCTTGCAAGGCCTGGAGCAGAAATCACTTTGGAAACTAAGACTTCTTGCTGATCAAAACTAAACACAGTATTTCGGAGGATGAAAAGAGCAGTGTCTAGCCATTGTTGCTATCACCTAAGGCATTAGGGTATGGTATCAGAAAGAAGTGAGGCTAAAGGATCTGGGAGTAGTAGAAGAAGACCTCGGTATAGACTAAAAACTACTTGTATCAGATCAGAGAAACCAAACCCTGTCTTACTTCTGTCTTTCTCCATTTCCAAATCTGTGAAATTGGGATAGTAATGCCATCTGCTTCCCAAGGTTGTTGTGTGCATAAAATGAGATACTATTTGTAAAGTGCTTCGCAAACCTTAAAATGTATATGAATACTAGTTATAATGAAGATGGGACAGGTAGGTGGCACAGTGGATAGAGTACTGGGCCTGAAGTCAAAAAGACTCATCTTCCTGAATTCAAAGCTGGCCTCAGACACTTCCTAGCTGTATGACTCTGGACAAGCCATTTAACCTTGTTTGCTTCAGTTTCCTCATCTGTAAAATGAGCTGGAGGAGGAAAGGACAAGCCACTCCAGTATCTTTATCAAGAAAACACACAATACTGAAGATGAGGAGGAGGGTAATTGATTACAAGTCATGCCCCATGGTGTCACTCACCTCACACTCACCTGAAGATGCAACCACATATTCGGAAGAAGCTTTCCCAAGCACATGGAGAAAACATCTTGCTGGTACTAGTCATTAAAATACCTACCAAACCATGGGCCCAGAACCTCAAAGAAATGAGACCATAGGCTGGAAGAAATATGAAATCTTTAACCTCTTCTTCCAATCACTTTTGGGTTGGCTTTTCATAAGAAAAATGTTTTACTAGATTTTATTGGGAGATACTCAGCACATAGGCAGCAAGTCAGCGCTTGTACTCTCCTAGTCTAGAATTTTACGGAAGTGTACCAAATATGGAGGGAAGATGGCCCCAGGATCTTTGCAGCTGCTGCCAACGAATGGCTTTGGAGAATCCTGCAAACCTCCAATGTTTGGTGGGTCCATGTGGATTATTGTGAGGGTGCTAAGGGTTGTGTGTTGATGCACTCAGAATTCTTCATCCTTTTTCTTCTTCATCGCCTGCTGTTTAGTATTAAAACCCCCTTTATTTATATTGATATGCCCCATTTTGTTTTATCCATGAATCCATTCATTTAAGTCTTCGTTTAATAATACACAATTATAACTGCCTCTACTTTCAAGAATCTTTTCTGCTTAGTGAAAAAGTCAGAAGTCATGCATATCTTTGTGAATAAATTTGTTCTCATAGGGGTTTCAAACATTAATAAATATGGATATTTTTCTTCAAAATATTTCTAAATCACATGTATGAAATATGTATTATTCATTTTCTCTAATGGTTTTAGCCTCCATAAAGTCTTGGGTTATTTTTTAACAACCTATTGTTCCTTATCCCACAGTCTCCCTGATGCCCTCCCTGATGCCCTCTATGGTCCAGCCACATTGGCCTTTCTGATGCTCCACACTATCTCTCATCTCTGTGCCTTTTCCGTAGCTATTCAACATGCCTGGGATGCTCTCTCTCCCTCAATGGCCTCTACCTGCTGGAATCCCTGGTTTTTTCAATACCCTTTCTACCTTCCGTACAAGGCCTTTCTTGATCCAATCTCTCTCTACTCCCTCCACTAATTCATTTTCATTAAGATTACCTTCTATTTAATTTCTATTGGCCTTGTATCAACTTACATATGGATATATTGTCTCCTTATTTGAAGGTAAACTTCTTAAGAGCACAGACTATTTTGCTCTTGTCTTTGTATTCTCAACACTTGGTACAAGTGCCTGGCATATAGTAGGTATTTAATAGATGCTTTTTGATTGATTGATTCTTCTTGCCTTTTGTCCCCAGCTAGCAGAGTATTTACCCATTTGAGTTTTCTTTCTAGAAGGTCAAGGCTTTGTGAGTGAAGATGAGTATCTGGAGATCTCTGGCATCACACGGGACCAATCTGGGGAGTATGAATGCAGTGCCCTGAACGATGTTGCTGCGCCAGATGTACGGAAAGTAAAAATCACCGTAAACTGTGAGTTGTCATTCAAAGCTTGCTCTCAAGAAGTGTGTGTGTGTGTGTGTGTGTGTGTGTGTTCGTTGTCTGTGTGTGTGTTGTGGTAAATGGGCAAAAACAGGGAAAGGGAAGCAAAGGAAGAAGGGGCCTCATCCTATCCAATTTACTGAATGACTTAGGGTGGTATCTTTAGTCAAATAACCCTATCAAGGTGCATACTTCCATATTCATTTTTCTCTTAAAGTCAAATTGGCTTCTGTAATTCCTATTGAGTTTTCAGGTGGGTTGTTTTTCATCTATGGATACTGAATTGTATCCATCCCTTGTATGCGTTATGAAAGTAGTACAGGTTTGGGAAGAATCCATACAATAGATATTCATGTAAATGTAATAGCTGTCATTAGGAAGTTGTTCTTTGGGATGCTAGAGTCAAGAGATATCTTTAGGAAGTTCATTGGCATCATGGATATGCTCCTTTAGCAACTCTTATATGATTTAATTATTGACTTTGCAGATCCTCCCTATATCTCAAATGCCAAGAACACCGGGGTGTCACTGGGTCAGAAAGGCATCCTCAGATGTGAAGCTTCTGCTGTCCCCCTGGCTGAATTCCAGTGGTTCAAGGAGGAAACCAGGTACCCAAGAATAAGAGATGGGGCTACTCTGAAGCTGAGCACATACATCAAGACCTCTCTTTTGAGTTCAAGACATTTTGTTTCTCAGTGGGGGCAATAGAAGAGAAAAGTGTAGAGAGGGCAAAAATATCCTTGCTGCTGGCATCTCCCACAAATGCATCTCCTTGTCAAGCTGGAAAGAATTTGATAGAATTTATGTGTTAAAATAGTTGTTTCATAGTTTAGAGAAGAAATGTCTGTAGGACCTAGGTTTGAATTGTATCTCTGACATTTCATTTTGTGAACTTGAGCAAGTCATTTAATTTACTTGTTCTTCAGTCAGTCATTTAACTTTTTATTAAATGCCTATTCCACCCAATGCTTGAGAATGCAAAAAAAAAAAAAAAAGGAAAAACAAAAACAAAACAGTCCCTCCTCTCAAGGAGTTTATAGTCTAAAAGGGAAGACAATATGCAAAGGACTATGTACAAACAAGATAGATATCAGCTGAATTGAAACTAGTCTCAGAAGTAAGGCATGAAAGGTAGACCAGGATAGGCTTCTTGCAAAAGTTAGGACTTCAACTAAGATTTGTAGAAGGTCAGGGAAACTAGGATGTCTCAATAAAGAGAAAACGTGTTCTCCATATTGGAGACAGCCAGTGAAAATGTTCAGAGTCTGAAAATGGGATGTCATGTGTGAGGAACATCAAGAATGCTGATGTCACTGGGTCACAGAATATATTGCGGGGAGAAAGGTGTAAGAAGACTGGCAAGGCAGAAAGGGATGAGGTTAAGAAGGGCTTTATAAACTGAAGAGAGGATTTATATTTCATCCTGAAGGTAACAGAGAGAAACTGAAGTTGATTGAATGGGGGAAGGTGGTATGTGACATGGTCAGAATTGATCTTTGGGAAGAAAAATTTTATAGCTGAGTGGAGAAAGGATTGTAGTGGGTAGAGACTTGAAGCAAGGAGATCAATCAACCTTCAGGTTATTGCAATAGTCATAGGCATTATGCACAGTTAGGAGGTGTGTCCTGGATGAAGATCCAATAAAGAAGACAGAAAATGGCTGGTCAGACAGGTAAGAGGAGAACCAGGAGAGAGCAGTGTCCTAAAAACCTGGAAAGAAGAGAGAGCAGAGGGTATTTAACAGTTTCAAATGGGACAGAAAAGTTAAAAATTATGAGAATAGATGAAAGGCTATTAGTTTTGTCAATGAAGAGATTATTATTGACATTAGAAAGAGCAAATGAGATTGGAAACTAGAGTTCAAAGAATTAAGAATGCAAAAAAAACAAGTGGAAGCATCTATTATGGACAGATTTCTCACAGAGTTAAGACACAAAATAGAGAGAAGATGAGACAATAACTAGCAAGTAAGGATTTTTTGAGCATGTGGGGAAACACTTGCATATTTCAAGGCAGAAGAGAGTTGACCAGTAGAAAGAAGCAGTTTAACACTAGTGAGCATTTGAATGATGTGAGATGAGGAAGAGAGGAGAAAGGCTCTCTGCAAATGGCTTCATTTTTTTTTAGTGAAATATGAGGCCAAGTTTTCAGCTGGAGGTTAGATGTAGGTGAGCTTTGGAATGTTTAAGGAGCAATTAAAAGGTTGGAAGAACCACTGTGATGAATGGAATAGAGAAATGTTCTGGAAAGTTGTAAAAGGATTGCCTTGTCACAGTGAGGTCTCATTTGGGATTACATTACAAATGTATACAAGGCCCAATCATCAGTTTTCATGAATTTCTGTAGCTTTGTTCACCTGCACCTGTAAGTAGGAATGAAGAGAGTGAATGGTGGCACTAATCCAAGGCAAGATCTTTGTCAGGAAAAAGAGGCAAAAGTTCAGCTGGTTCCCTAATGGGTTGAGATGGAGAAGGAAGAAAAGTGTAGTTAAGGTAGGAGTGATGACCAAGGAAGGAACTCAGGGGTAGGAGATCTGAAGATTTCAGTGAGGATGAAGAACCACGATTAGAGTGGAAAGGCACAGGGAGAAAAAATGTCAATAGACTTGTCAGATTTAAAAATATAGATCTGAAACACTCATGGGTGACAGCAAGATCAAGGACAGTTTTCTGTGGATAGCTGTAGTGAGATGGTGGGGAGCATTATAATTAGTAAACTGAGAAGTTTAAGTCAGTATCAGTATGCATGTTGAAGTCTTGTAGAATGAACAGAGTTGGTGAGGAGAGGAAAATGTAGAGCCAGGCACTAAAGTTACTTAGGAAGGAGGGAGAGTGTCTTGGAGGCCTGTAGAAAACAATCACTAGATGATAAATGTGAATTGAATGACTCAAGGAGGGGAGGTTACTGAATGATGATGGTAGAGGGAGGGCCTGCACGTACCAATGGAGAGCAAGGAATAACAATGCTGGAAAAGAGAGTCAGGAAAACTGTGTCATCAGGAAGGAGCCACGTCTAATGAGTGCAAGACAGAGTGAGAAAGGCAAAGGTTTAAGATTAAAAGTTTGTTACCTATGACACAGGCATTGTAGAGGAAGTGTGGAAGGATTGGGTAGTTTCAGAGTCAGGTTTACGTTGAGGGGAATGGGAATAAGGGTTTAGAGAACAGGATTTGAACAGTGGCAGCTGGGTGTTCACAATCACTGAGGTGGGGGAGGTGTTGTGGGGTAGAATTATGCTAATCATTGAGGAATGAGTTTGGGTACATTATCCTCATGCACAAGTATTTAACCTTGGATAAGTTGTCCCAGAGTTTAGGCAGGTAACTGTGTCTGTGTGTATGTGTGTGTCTAGAAAGGGATAGGAAAGGGAGGGACCATGGAAGATGCCCAGGCAGAGCTCTGTAGAGCTATAGATGGCCAGAAAGGATATTTGGAGCATAATGGAGTGGCTCCTTGGAGAGACAGGCATAGACAAGGCAAGCCCTTTCTGGTGGTACTAGCAACTGGTGGAAAGGGATTAGTTGGGAGCTTCTGAAGTTCCAGGTCTAGATCTCTGATCCTTGGATTCCCTCTTACTTTTGACCAGGTTTTCCTTTTTTCTCCTGATGGTGGTAATGATGATGATGATGCTTGAATTAGGGAGGTGGGGATGAGGAACAGGGGGCCTTATATAGGAGGAAGTCCCTGAGGTAGAAGTACCATGTGAGTATTTTGAAGGAGGTACAGAAGGGCCCATAGCTCAGCCTCTTTCTATCCGACTTCTTATTCTGCCATATAGAACCAGATCAATAGTGTTTCCCTCTCATTTCAGGTTAGCCACTGGCCTGGATGGAGTAAGAATCGAGAATAAAGGCCGCATGTCCACACTGACTTTCTTCAATGTTTCAGAAAAGGATTATGGGAACTATACTTGTGTGGCAACAAACAAGCTTGGAAATACAAATGCCAGCATCACATTGTATGGTGAGTTCAGAAAATAAGTCTATATCTCTAGAGGGCTTAAGTTTAGAGCGTAAGCAAGAGTGAGAGTGAGAGCAAGGATGGGGGGAAGGAGAGGGAGAGAGAGAGAGAGAGAGAGAGAGAGAGAGAGAGAAATTCTGCATGGCCAGTGACCCTGAGAGTGAAGGGATGAAGAATTCTTCCCCTTCCTTACTCTCCCAGAGGATATGGTGATCTTAGTAAGATGAATAAGGTCTCCTGATCCCTTTGGGAGGTGGTTTCTGTATAACTACTTTCACTACAGGGCACACACGTGGTTTCAGTTAACATTCTCTGATTGTCACAGGAGAAAAGAAATTAAGCCAGCCTCAGTGGTGTCTGACTTGCTGAAATGTAGACAGTTATTATGATTGAGAGTTCAGATGCGGTACCATCTAGAGGTCAAGGGATGGGTAAGATGAATTCCCAAGGTCCCTTTGGTCACAATCTTCAATACTTCTAGTGAGTTTTGTTTCTGAGTTTTTAAGATAATCTTCTGCTGTCATTTCTATTCTCAGTCTGCTGGAATAAAAGAGCAGAAACCCAAGTACAGCTACATCTGCCCCCACCCCCAAATATCTAATTATTTCCTGAAAGGACTATTTTCTAACATGTAGGGATGTGTACTCCCAAGCCATGAAACCTTCTCTGAAACCTATCACAGCTATTCCTACTTCCCCAAACATCTCATGCCCGTGCCTTTGTGACAATGTCCCCTCAGCTTCTCATTTCATGTGCCATAGGTCCCAGTGTGGGGAATATATGTATGCCATATAGCATTTATTTGTTTGTTGGTTTATCTGCTGAGGTTTGGTAAGAGGGGAGCATCTGGTACATAGAGCGAAGAGGACATCAACTTTCATGCTCACCTTGGACCCCTGAGAGAGCTTTCAGCATTGACATTAGCTAAACTTTTTCCATCAACCATCTCAAATTTGTGATCTATGTCTTTTGTTTCCTCTCTGCATTGTGTGTGCATTGTGCTGTGTGTGTCTTAGAAATAAGCCCATCATCAGCAGTGGCAGGTGGGTACAGCATGTTCCTTCCTTCATCTGCCTGCCTTAATGCTGATGCTTTTGAACCTAAGCCTACTTCAGAGGCCCCCTTGCCTGCTCCACCCCCTAACTGATCTCTCTCTAATAGATAGACTTCAAGGGTCTCAGATTGTACAGCATGGTAACATTCACTTAAAATACAGTGACTTTGCCATCTACACACTGGAGATATCATCACATGCCTTGCCAAAATAAATTGCAAGTGGGTTATATTTTTTTGGTGATATGACCACCCTCTTATTTGTGTACAAGACAACATCAAGGGGGGTTCAAATGGGAGCCCAAAGCAGATGAATGCCTTGTGTTGACCTGCAAAGATAGTGCATTGCATCTAGTGTAGCTTCTCCTTGGAGACAAAGATATGTTCAAAGCTTTGTTATGAAATAGCTGTCTTTTCAAAATAGAGGCTCAGTTGGAATTGGCCTATATTCCGGATTTGATTTCTTCCAATAGGCCCTGAAGTTACTGCCCAGAAGATAAGCACGGCAGGGCACTAAAGTACATCGTGAACCCTAGATCCAAGTCTAGAAACTAATGCCACTATTTCGTGTAGTAGGTGGTGAGATCTGAGCTATCCAGAGAATGGCCACCACCCCTTCTACTTCTTTGAAATTAGGACAGCCACAGACATGATCAGCCAAGGCTAACCTGCCTTCACTAACCATGCATGTCCATCATTCAATACTGCCATCGCATTTCTCATCCTATTTTGTTCTATTGCCAGGTGTCCTGGTCAAATAGAAGCAGAACAGGACTATAAAACAGTAAATCTGGGTTGGAGCCACTGAGCATCTATATGATAGTTTAAAAAAATTACTTAATGGAAGAGCATTGGATATGGAGTGAAAGGACCTGCATTCAAGTCCCAGCTCTCTCACTTATTTGTTGTGTGACCTTGAGCAAGTCATTCAATGTCTCTAAGAGAACCAATTGGCAAGACTGAAATTTTAATGCTTACTTTTAATGCTTTTAGTCAGTCAACAAACATTTATTAGTGTCAGGCATTGTTCTAAGTATTGCAGAAACAGAGAAAGGGAGAAAAGTCCTTGATCTCAAGGAGGTCATCATCTAATGGAGAAGAGAACTTGCAAACAGCTATGTACCAACAAGCTATATATAGGATAAACTGGTAATAGTCAAAAGAGGGAAGACACTACAATTAAGAAGGATTTTGAAAGGCTCCTTGTAGAAAGTAGGATTTCAGCTGGGACTTGAAGGAAGCCAGGGACTAGGGACTCCAGGAGGTGGAGATGAGGAGGAAGAGTATTTCAGACATGGAAGACACCTGGTCAATATTCTCAGAAGTGAGAGGTGAAATTTCTTGCTCAAGGAACATCTAGAAAGGCAGTGTCACTAGGTAGCAGAGCACATGGATGGGAGGGAGGTATAAGGTATAAGAAAACTGAAAAGACTGGGTGGGGGGGAGGTCATACAGCGCTTTGAACACCAAAGGCAGGATTTTATATTTGATCCTGGAGATGATAGGGAGCTGCTGGAATTTTTCTGAGTAGGAGAGTGACATGGTCAGATCTGTACTTTAGAAAGATCACTTTGTCAGCTGAGTAAAGGACAGTAGTGAGGAGAGAGTTGTGGCAGGCATACCAACCAGCAGGCTACTGCAGTAGGCAGGGTGTGAGGCGACGGGAGTCTGTGCCAGGGTGGAGGCAGTATCAGAGGAGAGAATGTTGTGAGGAACAAATTATACAATGGGCGTCAAGTTCTTTATAAGTGAAAAGCACTATGAATATTACAAGTATCAATCTGGTCATGTTCTGTATGCCTCCATTTTCCAGTTTGGAGAATGTGGATAATAGTAACTGTCCCACTTCTCACAGTAGTAAGGATGAATAAAATATCACATAAAAGTACTTGGAAAAAGGGAAAATCTCTAAATAAATGCACAGTTCTTGACTTCCTACTAATACTTCCATTGCTGTTATTTCCAGGATTGTTCCTTGATGAGCTAAAAGACTGGTAGGGTGGGAAAAAAATAGCTTATTACAGAAGAACTGACAGTTTGAAAAGTGTGGGGTTTGAGAAATGTCTAGGCCAACAGTAACAAGGGTAGGGATAGATGATGACAATGGGAAAGTGATTAATTCTGACCTGGAGACTAATCCCTCTCTAATACCTTTCAAAAATTCCCCTCCTTTTCTCTTAGAGGGCAGCTGAGTGGCGCAGTGGATAGAGTGCTGGACCTGAAATCACGACCAGAGTTCAAATACGGCCTCACACACTTGCTGTCTGTGTGACTCTGGGCCGTAAAAATGAACAAGGCAAATCACTCCAGTATCTTTGCCCAGAAAACCCTGCCACAAAGACATGGCTGAATATCAACAATTAAATCCTAATTGTCCAACCTTAAGGTATCATTATACCATTTTACAGATCAAGAAACTAAAGGCAAGGGAGATTTGGTCTCTACTCCAGAGACCAGAGGAACATCTTCTCCCCTCTTATCATTCTTAAAGTTAAATGATTCTAAGACAAAAGACATGGAAAGAATAAAATAAGGGAAACTGCCTTTCCAAGTTCATAGCCCTTCACTTACAAAATGATGTCAGTTGCCAAGGATGTCACGGAGAACCATACTCCAAAAGGTGTTTGCATTTTATTAGGTAGAATAGGCAATTCAAATTCCCACCTGGTACCCTGGCATCCTGACATCACATCCAGCCATTCTACAGCAAGGGATTGGTTTGTCCAGCCCAGTTTATGTCCACTGTAGCTCAGTAGGATGACCACAACTCTACAGTGAAGCCCTCACCCTTTCCGCATTCCCATCAGCATGGCGGTCTCATTTGGCATCTCTGCCATGGGAAGGTCTCACAATTCTTCCCAGAGAAACCAAGGAGGAAGGCTTCTTGACTTGATTGTATCAGGCTGTGGAGAGCACGATGAACCTAATGAGGCATATAAACGCTGGGATTACTTGAGCTGGCAGGGGCAAAGCACAGGAAAAAGCAAACAAAGCCGGGAAACAGGAGGAGAAGCAATAGTGATGAAAACAGATTTCTCACATTTTATCTGTGAAATTGGAGCAACATAAATTAGATGCATAAAGGAATTAAGTGTCAGGAATAAGGATAATTCATAGGAATGCTAGAATTGCAAATGAAAATAGTATGTTTTGGTACAAGTGGGCACCTGGGCTTTTTCTCAGGCAATGTTAGGCTTCCCAGAGCAGCCATGACTGCAGTACTTGCTTCTGCTACCCATAGAAACAATGGTAGGTAGAAGGAGGGAGGCGCCTTGATTGTATTTCACCCGTGTTACTCTCTCCATACCCACCATACTCACTGGTCTAGGCACCTTGCCAAACCAAATCTCACTTGCTTAGAGTTTCCACAGACCAATCTCTCCCACCGCTAACCTTCCTCTTACCTTATTCCCTACTCATTGCCTCCTGGGCAAGGGAACCACCAATGACTTCCTTGCCTTCTCTCTGCTCTCTTAATATAGGTTCAGTTAGAATGGGGATTTGTAATCTGGGATCCCTGACCTTTTGAGAGGGACAGACAGGCAAAAAGAAAGATAGTTTCAATTAATTGGTTTCCTTGATGATCGAATATCTTTTATTATTATGAGAAATGGTCCATACGTTTCACCAGACTGACAAAGGGATCCATTATACAAATAAGGCTGAGAAACCTGACTTAGAGAAAATTTTAAATGAAGACTTGCTCTATTCCTTCAAGTGGCACCATGGGACTGGTCAAGAGAGTTTTAAAGATTCCTTCTATGAACTTCCACTAGTATGCTTTCTATGATAAGGTTGGTGTATATCCCAGTGTGGGATTTCACAATCTCTCTGAGCTTGTTTCTTCACCTATAAAGTGAGGAGGTTGAATTAGATGACTTATTTATCCACTTACTGCTTTAAAATTATGAAGAGGAATCAGAAAACCTGGGTTTAAGTCCCAGCTCTACCACTTGTGACAGGTCCCTTAAACTTTCTGAATCTTTTCAATATAATGCAGGGAAAATAGTTCCTACTCTGTTTGCCTCAGAGGAATAAAGCTGAATGAAGCTCTAATATATTGTGTATGAGAAAGAACTTTTTAAACTGTAGAGTGCTATGCAAATGTAAGTAGTTATTACCATTCAGTGCCTAGTATAGTTTCTGGCACATAGCTGAGGTAGCAGTAGGAATTGGTCCTGGGACTTCATTGCTCCATGTAATTCTTTTGTGAGGAAAATACCTTCACCAATGCAGACTGGGCACCTTCTCTACAACTTACAATCTTAGCGCTTTATATAGAGCAATAAAAGGTTAAGGTACTTTTCCAGAATCACCGTTTGTCAGAACCTGTTCACTATCTACTGCACCACCCTTCCTCTTACTTGAGAAGGTCTTTAATAAACGTTTGGTGATTAATTAACAATCCAGGAAAATACCTTCCCTATGCCTCCATGATTTCCTTAACTTGAGTCTATCTAAAGGAAAACAAAATGATGACCAGATCCCTGATCTCAGGGCCTCCCACTCAGTTTGGGTTGCTATTTCTCTGACCTTTTCCTCAGCACTCCTGCCTTCACTAGGCCCCGATCATAATCATTTTTGGGGTCTCAATACTTCCAAATAATTACGGATACATCAAACTTTCTAATTCATAGTTTAGGAAGAGGCTCATCATAAGATTTCTTCCTACAGAAGCAAAGACGGCACATATTTGTCCATTTCCTGCTGATAACGTGTATGGTGTTTAAAAAAAATCCACAGTTTAGGTCCAGGTGGGAGGGAATGAGTCAGAGAGAAATACCATTGCTTTTGGCTGATGGCAGCAGTGTAATCACTTGTATTTTCCCCAACCTGCAAAAAGTCAACATATTAGAAAAAAATATGCAGACATTTCACATTTCATTTCTGATGAGTTTCCTTGTTGTCCTCTCTCCCTCCCCTCCCCTCCCCTCTCTGAATCATTGACATCTGGTTATTAGTCTAGGCATTTAGAGTTCTAACACTTACGCATGGCACTTGGGAAGAGGGTTTTTTTGGGGGGGCATGCTGATGTCAGCATAGACACCAAAGCTTAAGGGAAGGCAAAGACTAAAGCCTTGTTTCTTTCAAACATATGATGAGCCAACAGATTTGAATTAACTTTTGATGCCTACTTCTAAGGTCTCTTCTTTGTGGAATGAACAAATTGGAGAGAATTAAGGAACACAAACAAAGATGGCCCCCCCCCTGCTTTTTCTGCTTCTTCATACAGAAATCCTAATTGCACTACAAAGCCTAGCCAGGCTTGCTTGTAATACAACACAGAACCATGTTTCTGCTGTGATTAAGAACAATAGAGAGAAAGTTCCTTTTGAAGGCAAATGATTCGCCTTCATCAGCTGGCACTGCAGAAAATAGGTTTATGTTCCACCAACTAGTACTATACACATGTTGTCTAATTAGATTTCTTTGCTTCTCTTTTTTTAATCATTAAGAACATCGTTATCCTTTTGGTTCCTCATTAGAAAGGTCGGACAGTTCACATGTTTACTTGTGACCACCTAGAAATTTCCTGAGGAAATTTCTCTTTTTTTTTGATATCTTATGATAATTTATTGGGCATTGTCTTGTATCATTAAGTTCTATCTTCTCAGGCTGTTTTAGGCCTTCCCTCTCTGACTTACCACTTCCATCCAATCTCTGTCATAGAGAGCCCATTGCTGCAGAAGAAATATACCAGATTTCCAAAGCAACATGAGGGAAATAAGACATGGTTGACACATTTTACTTCATTTACCTCTTGCAAAGTGCACAAGGTTTTAATATCATCAATGGCAGGATCTCATCTCCAAGTTTACCTTGTTTTCTGAGATTCATGCTAGCTTTTGTACTTGGTTCTCAACATCTGCCACTCAAGTGGCTCATCAGTTATCTCTTGAATATAGCAGTGAACTGTTGAGTTTAGGATAATTACACCTAGAGTTTGAAACTCCATTCTATAGATTTCAGTTATAGTTACCTAGTCTGCATTTTTTTAATCCTCATCTAAATTTAGGCTTTAAAAAGCCTCGGGCTTAATAGATTTAATTCAAATTTACCTAATACTGAAAATGTATACAAAGCACTTTCCTTAAAATAATCCTTTGGGAATATAATTCAAATAGGATCAGTCCCATTTTATAGATGAGGAAAATGAAGCTCTGGGATTTAAGTGACTTGCCTGAGATCACACAGTTAATAAGAGCCTAACTCAATCATAGACTCTACTCTCATGACTCCAAATCCAATGTTCTCATTATTTCACAGCTACCTTCTCAAGTCATTGAGGAAAGTAGTGGGAAGTTTTCTTTTGTTGTTACTGCTATTGCTTATTTGTTTGTTTTTAATGTCCAACTATATCTGTGACTTTCTCAGTACAGGGAGCCTTCAAGAGAGACTTCCTCTATGAGTGCCTGAAATTCTGAGGCATTCAATGGTTTGTCTAATTATACATAGCCGGTATGTTTCAGAAGTAGGACTTGAATCCAGATCTTCTTGACAAAGAGGCCAGCTCTCTATCCATGATGCCATACTCTTCTTCCATGTGTATGAGTGGTATTCTTCCTGTTTTGCACTTGGGGAAGCTGCAGCTTAGGAAAGGAAAGGGACTTGATCATAGCTAATAAGAGACAGAACTGAGATAGGAGACCAGGACTTCTCACTTTAAGTCAAGTACCTTTTCCCCTCTGCTGTCTTGCATTGACCAAAGGATAATTTATAGCATTTAGGTTTTACCAAGTGCTTTTTCCCTAACAACCCTTAGAAAATAGGTAGTCCAAATATTTTTCCCCATTTTACAAGTGAAAAATTAGAGAAATTTCAGTTTATGGAGGAGAAGTGCCTTCACATCTGAGACTTAGAATAAGCCCAGTGTTGTCTATACTCTACTATAGCCAGCTTAGAGAAGATAGCATGGACCATGTTTTATCAGTCATGAGGAATGGCCTCTGGAAGGTAGGCAGGATTCTCAGCTCAGCTCAGCACCTGCTCAATGAAGGCTAGTTGTTTAGCTCAGAATTCTTCTGTCTTTTATGAACTGATCTTAAAAAAATTGACTGGCAACTTGATACCATCTTGGCATACTCTCTGTCCTGAGGTAATTTCTGTCCTATCTTTTGTTCCCTTTTTTGTTCTAAAGGATGATCTATTCTTAGTGTGTTTTTCTTCCAGGTATCTTTTGTCTTTCATAGTCTATCCCATGGCTTTGCATAATTGTGTGGGCTTTCACTTTCCAAGATTGTCAGCTTCTAGCATAGAACAGATTCAGCAGAGGATGGGATTTGGTTTTGGATTGTAAAAAGATAAGGGGAGAGGGTATGAGAACTGGGAAAAGGGTATGAATCAGTGTCCTCACTTTCAATTTTTACCTCAAAGATATTTAATTAAGGCTGATGTGTGTAATAGCCATTCTAATTCATCTGAATCAGTGTTAACCAGGCATGTAGAAAGATTCCCTAAGTATGGCACTTTCCTGGTCTTGGGTGAAGAGTTGGATGCTCAGAATATGCTCTCTTAAGAAGATGGAATTTCCCAAGAAGGGTCTTCAGTATTTAGTGCCAGGCCTGACCTGGAGCCAGGTGGACCAGTGCCTTTGCACTGTATGCAAAAACATTCTTATTTTTAGGAATTTTTTCAGGATTGTCTTTAAATAACCCAGGCATCTCTGGGAACACTTTGATTTAATCCCCAAATCTCATACTAGTGATACTAAAGACTAAAATTGGTTTTTGTTTCTTTTTAAATTCCTATATCAGGCAGGAGTTGGAATACACAATCATGGATTTAGATCTGTAAAGGCCCTAGAGCAGGGACAGGGAAGTTATGACCTCGAGGCCACATGCAGCCCTCTAGGTCCTCAAGTGCAGCCCTCTAAATCTAAACTGGAGTAGCTCTATGAGGTTTGGATTCAGTCAAAGGGTCATCTTTGAGGACCTAGAGGGCCACATGTAGCCTCAGGTCTTCATGTTACCCATCCCTGCCCTAGAATCTATCCACCTCATTTTACAGATAAAGAAACTGAGACATAGAGAGGGAAGGTGACTTGCCTAAGGTCAAACATTTAATAAGTGGCAGAGCCCAAATTTGATCCTAGGTCCTTTGACTCTAAATGCATCTACTATATCTATCCACTGTACCATCCTCCCTTTGAAAAGGTTCCTGACAATAAGGCTAGATATTTCTCTGAAAAGAAAATGCAGTCTTGTTCCAGTGGCTTAAATAAAAATATAGTGGCTTATGATATTCAAATATGGTATGGAGACTAGTTTATAGTACAGTTCTTGGCACATAGTAGGTACTTAAGATGGTATCAGAACTGGATTGCTGGATCCAAAGATCCTTCATATCACCTTACTGACAAGCCTCTAAGAGAATATCCCAGGGATCTGTCCTTGGCTTAGTATTATAGGTGCCATCCTGCATTTTTTATTTTACAAAGTTCTTACGTTGTCATACATTCATGATGAGGGGAAGGGCCACTTCCACCACATCATGTTTGGTGATGGCTACTCCATGGGGCACTGTACTTACTTAGCACCTTATGTTAGCCTCTACGTACATACTCATCCCTTGACTCTTGGCTAGGTTCATTTGATAGAGCAGGTCCTAAAGGTTAGAAGTGCTTCATTTCTGGAATCCTGAATTCTGTAGCATAATTTTTAAAATGTCTCACTACCACTTCACCCAAATTAAAAGTGACTGGGTCACCAACCATGTTGAGACAGCAAGTTGGTACTGGATCGAGTGCTGGGTTTGTAGTCAGGAGGATTACCAGAAGACTAAGTCTCTCAGATACTTACTAGCTTCTCAAGTCACTTACCTCTCAGCCTCAGTTTCTCATTTGTAAAGAGAGAATGCCTAGCAGTCCTGAAGATCAAATTTATACACATATTTTCATTATTCAGTAATTTTTCAGTCATGTTCAACTCTTTGTGACCTCATTTGGAGTTTTTTTTGGCCAAGATACTGCAGTGGTTTGTCATTTTGTTTTCCAACTCATTTTACAGATGAGGAAGATGATGTAAACAGGGTTAAGTGACTTGCCCAGGGTCACACAGTTAGTGTCTGAAGCTGGATTTGAATTCATGAAGATAAGTCTTCCTACTTTCAAGCCCCATGCTCTATCCACTTCACTACCTAGCTGCCCTATCCGTATGTGTGTATGATATGTATAGCATATTATAAGGTATTATACATATGCTGAATCTAAAAATGTTGTGATCTTAGGTCTCAGGTAGATGATGTTCATGCGGTTCCTCCCTTAACCTTTTTTTATTGAGGCCAGCAGTGCTATTTAACCACAGGTGCTTTGCCCTTAGCAGGTGTTGTGCTTTAGCTCCTACATTACTTGAGAGAGAGCAGTGAAGGCATTCAGAGGTCCAGGTGGGAGAAACTCAATAAGAATCCTTTCTTTTCATTTTTTCCAAACAAATTAGGGTTACTATAAAGTTGCGATTAATGAATCAAACTGCAAGGAGTTTTTGCTGGCAGCTTTTGTGCCTTAGAGAGAGAATCTGAAAATGTCAGAGGCAGAAGGAACTTAAGAAAGCATGAGTCCAATCCCCTCATTTGACAAGTGAGGAAACTGAGGGCCAAGTGACTTGACCAAATCACAGAGCTGCTTAGTCAGAGCTGCAGTGAGAATACATCCTGCCTGATGTTTCTTCCAGAACTGTCTGTTGTAGCTTATTGCCCCCAGTAAGCACAGAGGCATTGCTACCATTCAGTTCTGATCCTGAAATTTTAAGTATCTGCTAGAATCTTCCTGTTGAGTCCCTATCAAGACTGACTGTGGCATGTGAGTTTCTTGTACATGGCATAAAGGAATGCCTGTAATGTCAGGAGATGTGGGTTCCAAACTTAGCTCTAATATAAATTAGCCCTATGAGCAAGAGCAAGACATTTGAACCTCAGTTTCTTTATCTGAATAGTAGGAATAGCAATATTTAAATTTCCTGCCTCCCAGAGTTGCTGTGAGGTAAGTATTTGTGATATATTGTTTAGAAAGTCAAGAAGACCTAGAACCAAGTTCTAGTTCTTGCACGTATTGGCTATGTTCCTCTCAGTATGCCAGGGGACTCCCTAAACCAATAATGTCAAATTCAAAAAGAAACAGAGTTATTAAACTTTATATAAAGATCCCTGCTCATGGCATATTTATTTAGAAAATCATATATTCTATCAATTTTTGTTGTTGTTGTTGAAAATGTTTCAGTTCCGTTAGTTTGGGCCCTATTCAGAAGTGTTGCTGTCTTGTGTTCGACAGCTCTGCTGTAAAATCTAAATTGCATAGCCCTTGGCAGTCTATATTGGTAGAGGGAGTACATGACACCAAAGAAATTATAAACCTGGACCTCCTAATTCCTCCTGGCCCCCTCCCAAAAAAAGGTACTATATAAATGTGAACTTATTTTTCAGAGGTGTTATCAAAGTCATGCTAATTTTGATCTGAGTTATTCAGACCCTTTTCAGTCATATCTCCTTCATGGCAAAGAGACTAAAGAGTTTCCTGCTCATTCTACAAATGGGTAAACTGAGGCAGAGAGGGTTAAGTGAATTACTCAGGGTCATATAGGGTCTAGGGTCTGAGTCCAGATTTGAACTTAGGATAATGAGTCTTTGACTAAGTCCAGCACCACCTAGTGCTCTCCTTTGATCTTAACTACCTTGGCTTCACTCAGATCATTGAAGGAACTAATTCTGATATCTCCTTACCTAGTAGCTGGTCACACTCACTGTGATACGATGAGGTAGTTGAACTAGTTGATCTCTAAAGTCCTTTCCAGGTCTAGACCTATGATCCTGTGTTCCTCAGTTACAAGATTACCTGACAACATTTTGTGGGCATTGTTCACCTACATGTTTTCCACTAGCTTACGTCTTAGTATCTAAGTCTTAGAAAGTTCCCTAAAGCTCAGAGAGGACCCGATTGGCCCGTAGTTGTATAGCCACATTCATAAGTGGCTTAGTAGGTATATGAACCCAGGGATTCCTGACTATAGGTTTATTACTCTATCCATTTGCCAAGTTTCCTGTCTTATTCACATTTGCTAGAGAATAAATTAAGCTTTAGCCGCATAGGCAGCAGAATCATAAATGTGAGTAAAAGGGTTTCAAAATTAGTGGTTCCCCTACAGCTCTTTCAAAAAGGAGGCTAATTGCACATAGCCTGGCAAAAATCCTGCTCGTGTGAGAGAGCTAACCCTGATGGCTGCCCTCCCAGCTGTCACTTCTAGTATGTATTAGAAGCATTCTATTTATAGAATCAGATTCTTAGAAGTGGAAGAGACCTTAGAGTCTGAACCTTCCATCTGATAGGTCAAAAACCTAAGACTCAGAAGATAAATTCTCTTCAATCCATGAAGCATTTTTAAGCAAGTACTAAGAGCAAGGTGTTGTGCTGAGTACCAGCATGAAAAGACAAAAAACAAACAGTTGTTGCCCTCAAGGAGATCACATTCTTCTCTGGAGTTAATAGAGGTAAAAACAATTGTGGAGATTTGACACCTGAGGTGAGTCTTGTGGCTGCTAGTTACTCTAAGTACCAGGAAGTACAGATAATCTAAGCTTGTACAAACTCACAGAGGAAAGGGATAGAATGTCATGTGGAAGCCAGTCTGACTGGAGTGGAGAAGGCATGATGACAAATAGAAGACTTCTGGAGAGATAAAATGGATCTCGGTTGTAAAGGATTTTAACTGCTAGAATGAGACTGTGTACTTGTATTTCCTAGGGAGCCAATGAAATCCATTGAGTAGGGAAAGGAGCTCATCAGTCTGTGGGTAACGAATATCAATTTAGCAGCTATTCAGAAGTCTGCACACTATGGGGTCCAACAGAAAGTGCTCTGGCAATGGAGCTAGATAACCTGGTTTTTAATCTTTGTTCTCTAACTTCCTACATGTGTAACCTTTGAGTGAGTCGTGTCAATTCCTAGGGCTTTGCTTTCCTTATCTGTAACAAAGATCAAGAGTTGGAATATATCTGGGGTTCTTTGCCCTCTTTGTGTCCTGGACCCTTTTATCAATCTAGTGAAGCTTAGTGACTCTTTCCTAGAATAATATTTGTAAATGCATAAAATAAAATACATTAGATTATCAAGGAAGCCAATTACATGGAAATAAAATTATCCAAAAAATATCAAGGTTCACAGTCAGCATGTTAATAATTCTAAGGCATTTCTCAGCTCCAAATCTGTGATCCTGTCTGTGATCCCATGAGAAGAGTGAGACAGGAAGTAAGGAGACTCATTAGGAAACTGCTGGGGCCAAGACCAAACCTAGCTCTCCTGACTCTAGGTTCTGTGTTCTTAACACTAAAAGAGCATTATAGACTACAATATGGAGCCAAATGAGTGGCTAATAATCCGGTGTCATACAACAAAGTGGAGGCTGACATTTTATGGCCCTCGCAACAATTAGGGGTTGCAGTTGGCCACATCATTCATTCATTGAGCAAATAGATATTCAATGCCTACTGGGTTTAAGTCACAGTTTTAGTCATGTAGAGAAATAAGAAAATAAGCCATACTCTGCAGCAAGTTTCTTCTCATAGAAGAAATAAAATATGCATAAAATTATCTATAATACAGAGCTTCTCAATTTGTGTGTGTATGTGTGTTGTGGTCCCCTTTAGCAGTCTGATAAAGCCTATGGACCCATTCTCATTTAATGTTTCTAAATAACTAAAGGAAATGCTAAATTTTAGTTAGAAGTGAATGATTATTTGTATGTATATATGTGTATATATATATATATATATATATATATACACAATATATATCTTCTCCAACTTGAAATTATTCTTATAGATTTGACCCCCAGAAGTAATATTTGCAAACATTGAAGTACTTTATAAATACTAGCTATTATTAATTGAGTATAACATAATATGTTATTTTTATAGAACATATCCCTAGGTGTCTAGGTTGGAAAGAAGGAAGTAAACAAACATTTATTAAGCACCGACTATGTGCTAGGCTCTGTGCTAACCATTTCACAAACATTGCCTCATTTGGTTCTCACAACAATCATGGGTGCAGTTATTATAGTATCACTTTGTAGATGAGGAAATGGAGGCAGGCAGGAGTTAAGGCACAGTGCTTGTAAATGTCTAAAGCTGAATTTCAACTCAGGTCATCTTGGATGACTTAAAGCCCAGTACCCTATTCACTGTACCACTTAGTTGCCTCTAAGTTCAGGTACATTCCATAATGACCAAATTGCTCTGTTAAATATAGTGATCTGGGCACTGTCCAGTGATACATAACTATTTAATATCATCTATTCATTTAAAAGAACATTGTCTAGCACAGTACATAGTAAGTGCATTCAGTTGTTTTTTTTTTCCTGTTCCTGAGTCATGGTGCTAAAGGATTTCCAATCCATGCAACTGCATCTCCAGGGGCAAGAGTATCTTGTGGTAGTTTGGGTTATGACTTCCTTGGTCCTTCTTCAGACATGCCACTGATGACCAGAATAAATCCGGTCACTTCCTTTGGAAATCTTGAATAAGATAATTGATTCATCTTTTCCTGCTACAGAATTTGATTTTGTTCAGTTGTTTCTGACTCTTTGGGACCTCATTTGGGTTTTTCTTGGCAGAGATACTGAGGTGGTCTGCCATTTCCTTCTCCAGCTCATTTGACAAATGAGGAAACTGAGGCAAACAGGTTTAAGTGACTTTCAGAGTCATACAGCTAGTCAGTGTCTAAGGCCAAATTTCCTGACTCCAGGCCTTGCACTCTATTTACTGTGCCACCTAGCTGCGCTTCCTTAGCATAACCTTCTGCAATTGAGGAAGCCCTATCAGTGAGTGATATGGCAGAGCATTAGTTTCTCCATAGTAGTATATCATGGCCACCCATACATTTCAGTTTCCTTGTCATTCTTCATTCCATACTGCTCCCCCAGATTCTCCCATGACACATAGTTAAGACACATGGGACTTAACAATTCACCTATTATGCTTTCCTAATACATTCTCACTTTTGCTTGGGTACCAAATATGCAACTGGGGATCACATCAGATGCTAAGAAGTTACACCCATGGTCATGCCCTATTCCTTCTTTGCCCTTATCTTGACCCAGCACACCAACTCAAAGCAATACTAGCAACCTGTTCTGAAACACATCTTTGAGGTGTGGTCAAATTTGAACAGTGGTCAAATCATCTAGATAAGATAGTGAACTTTTGAATTGTTTCAGTTCTGGGGAGGAGTAGGGGAAATACAACCACGTGGGTCAAGGCTTATTGGGAGAGCAGGTCCTGGTGAAGGGAAGTCTATTGGGAGAAGCATGCAAAGGTATTGAACTTTAAATTGAATGACCAAGGTGGCAATCTTCCTCTTCTCCTCCTGGATTATAAACATTTTTCTCTCTTCCCCTCCCACAGGGCCTGGAGCAGTCATTGATGGGGTAAGCTCTGCCTCCAGAGCACTGGCATGCCTCTGGCTATCGGGGACCCTCTTTGTCCACTTCATCAAGTTTTGATGAGAAACCCTAGGGTCCTCTGAGCGACGCCTGGCTTCTCCATCCCACAGACTTTACTCTTCTACACTGCGGAGGGCAAACCAATCTTGTTTTGTTTTTGTTTTTCAGCTTGAATGAGTGGGGATGGGGGGAGGGGGTGGGGAGGGTTCTGCAATGTGTAGGATAATCAATCATGGGTGTGTTCAAAAACTGAATCTGTTTCTTCTCCCTTAGCCCTACCTTCTCTTCTGCCCTTCTCCCCATTGTCTCCCCTATAACTTCTGTTTTGGCAAAAAGTCTATTTCACTTGAACTCATAAATGCCCCAGAGATGCACCTCAGTTCATGAAATAGTGCACGACAAGAATTCCATCAGAGAGTCCTAGTGTCTGTGTCTCTCAAGCTAACATCACCCTTTTTGTTACGCTGTCCAAATGACTCCATGTTACATGTCTGATGACATTGGGTTTGTCTCTCCCATCAGGGTGGATTTTTAATGTATGTACACATATATATTATTCTACCATTTCCTCTTGGCACTGGACTCTACCCGTCACCTCAAATATCTGCAGCAAATAGAGGTGTGGGGCCAAGGGGGTTGGGAAACCTGATTACAATGGAAGTTCATCTGATAAAGGAGAGAGAATATCTCTGGAGTGTGGGAAACTAGAGCAGAGTGGATGGGAAGAGAAAAGTTTGGGGGACAGAGTTCCTTCTTTAAAAATTCCTGGCTGGTCGATTTAAAAAAAAAAAAAGGCTAAACCCGTGGCTGATTCATTGGGTCTCATCTAGCTATCAATCAGAGCAGTCCTTTGACTATCCATCTACTCAACTTGTCTGGTCTATCTATCCATCCAATTATCTACCCACCTGTCTTTTTCTCTAACAATCTATTTACTCTATTTATCAGTCTATCAATGTAATTATCTACATTTCTCTCCAAGTCTCTCCCTCTCTACTCTTACTCATCTATCACTATAATCATCTCTAATCACTTAGTGTCTTTCTCCTCATTTCTTTCTCAAATCATCAACTTTGCATGTGAAAGACAACTTTTTCAGATTAACCAGAAAGATAAGCAATATCCAATCACATATGTCATCCCATTCACCAAAAGTAGGCTATGATAATCCATGTGGTCTAGTAGGAATCCATCACTTACTACACACTGAAGCATTCTCCCCTCTAGATGCAGATGAGTCCTGTAAGCATGATGTTTTCCTTTGGGATTTGAATGACCAAGGTGCCAGTCATCAGAAATACATGTGCTTTTCTATCATTCAAGGAAGCACACATTATGATGCTATTTGACCAAATCCAAGACATATATATATATATTCCCTATCAAAATAAAAAAAAAATAAAACCACATATACAAGATACTGGCCTTCTGCAATATGAACATATCACAACCAGTCTGAGTTTTAGCATCTCAGTTAGTGTCTCCAATCTGCTCCAGTCTGGGTTTGGCCTGTTTGAAAACTATCCAGTTAAAAGCTGATAGAGTCCAATTACAAGGCTGGTGTGTTGACAGTGCTCATATTTGTTTCGGAAGCTCTTCTGAGCAGAGGGCACTTGAACAGCTGACTTAATTTCTAAGCACTTGATTAACCCAACACTGCAAACAGAAGGGAAAAATATGTGTCACATATATTTCCTCTTTTGGTGGGGCTTCTCTCTCCAGTGGTTTTGAGGAAGTCTAGCACCATCTCCTTTTTCTCTGTATTGTAGCTGACCCAGATTCCACACAAGAGATGAACTTTCATGTCTGTACTTTCTTGGGGCATCTCCTGGGACAATCAGGATTTGGCCATCCTGTGTGCCAGTGGACCAAAAGTGATTGCAATAAAAAATGATTGTGGGTTAGATCTCTCTTTACATACTTAGAGTACTATCAAGAGGAACATGCAAATTGCCAACATTGGCATTCTCCCACTCATTCCCTGACCTGGTGTGCTAGTAGCCTAACTGAAAAAAAAAAAAAAAAGGAGGGGGAGAAGCTGCTCTTAGGGTATAGTCTGTCGAATGTTCTTAATGTTTAACTTTTTTTTCTTTTCCCACCATCATAAGCCGCCTCTTCAGTTTTGTCTGTGTCAGCTCCTGAACATGACATACGAATTGAGAAAATCCATCCACCTCCTTAGGCGCTTTTAGCGGTGCACAAAATGCCAGGCACTCTAGAGAAGGTCAGTTGTTGTGAATGGAATTTTAGTCCCCTCAAACAACAAGAAAAAGAGAGCTGCCAGGAAGCAGAGTCTAAGAACACGTGAGATTTGCCAACAGTTTTCTATCTATTCTAAGTTTCCAGGGACAATCTAGTGAGTCAGTATGAGATTGGAATTGAAGGTCAGACATAAGCATTTCAAATTGCTCAGTACAGACATCTGAATAAGTAAGGTCACAGTAAACCATGTCTTATGCAGAATATCTGAGTGCCATATTGATAAACTAGAGACATCGCTTAGGAGCTAAGCATATATGTTGGGAGTAGGGCAGGAAGAGAGAAGTAGTCCTTGATGGCATAATTCTTGAATGTCCAACCTGCATGTTTTCTATTGGACTTTCACTTTTACTTCTAAAAGAAGGATTCCCTACTCCTCTAAGTAAGGGAGTATTTAAAACATCCCCAGAAATATAATCTGGAATGATTATCTCCATGGTTTCTCCCTTTTACCACTTGATGGCTTGCCTTCTTGCTATGCTTAAATTAAGGATCCTCTTTGTGAATTCTCCTTGCAATAATGTGAATCACATCTCATTCATACTTTGGTGGGTAGTCTTATGAGTTGCTGTGGCTTAAAAAATATCTATTAACTAGTGGCCACTTCCTAGTGATAGTACTAGCCAAAAGAAAAAAAAACACAGTAAGCACCCACCTTCTCCCTCCCATCCTAGTCTTTGGGTGGGAGGGAGGGGGAAATCAGGAAACAGTAAAACTGTTCTTTCTTATCACCACCGTCCATGGGAGAACAGGTGAGGGAGGCTTCTGAAAATGGACCATTGGGAAGGACAATAATGTTCCTTCTAGGAGACATTTTCATGGTTTTCTGCTTTGTTAATTTAACTTTAGTGGTGATGATACCACTAGACAACAGATGTCTCAAAAATATGGTAAGACGTAGAGGATAAGTGCTCCACTTGCCATTTTTTCACTAATAGAGCATTTTACTACTTCTGTATGGCTTTTAGTTCTGCAGAAAGAATTTCTAAGCCTTTGTGGCACATTTGGCCCAAGGTTACAAATGGAAGAACAAGGGAATGCAGACACTGATATTAATGCAAATTCTTGACCAGCCAGGAGCCCCTTCCCATTTTGTCAAGTAGGACACACACACAAAACAAAGACAAACAATGTAGATGAGGCCAAGTGGAATTCAGCAATGAATCTAAGAAGCTCTCACTCCCCTTTCCCAAAGCAAAGTTTAACACTTCCACCAAAGTAATGTCAATGAAAGTGCTCGTGGTAAGCTAATGCCAAGCTTGTTCTTCTGTAGTTTAATGTCAAGTGCCTGATACAGTCATCTGCAAGTCTGTGTGTTTTCTTTTTTGGGGTTTTCTTTTTTTTGGGGGGAGGGGCAGGGAGGGTCCTAGAAACATGCACATATTTTAAGCTTAGAATATTGGGCATTGTTGCTCTGATCTGTTAGTATTCATCTAAACAAAGGGAAATGATAGACTTTAGTGTCTGAAAGATACCTAAGTCTGCAGCCCAGGCCAAACCTTGGAGGACAGCACTCCACTGCTTAGGTGGTGGCTTCATCTCAGGAGTGGATCAACATGGAACTTTGGGTGAGGGGAAAGTTCCAGGACTCTAGACAAAGAAGATCCATATCAGATGTAGAAAGACCGGTTTCAGGACCTGCCCAATCATCTTGTTCTCCACCTAAAGGAGTTTTAGCACATTACACCTGAGGTCAGAAGAAATTCCAAGCTGGAGAAGAGCAGAGGACACAAAGGAATACAGCTAACCCCATGGGGAGTGTAGAGTTGTCTCTGCATCGAGTCTTTATATACACAATATGAAAGAGAGGAGTGAATCTCCCAGCTGAAATGTCTTCTCTTCTGCAGCTGCTGTGTGGCCCTTGCCAACATTATTACAGGAAGGAGGGGGAGGAGTGGGGAAAAGCATCTTCCCCAATTTGACACTGAGCTGTCACCAAGGAGAAACTGGCTTTTAAATAGCTAAAACCAGCCAAACAAAAATGAATCTCCATATCTTTATGTATATATAATCAGGAGAAGCAGCTAGAAGTTTTGCTTTTTTTTGTTTGTTTTTCTTTGTTTTTCTTCTTTGCATAACTCCTGGTCCTGGGACCTGTCCAATTTCATTGACCATAGCACCACCACCTCCCACCCAACCTATCTTCTACTTGCTGCCACCCTCCCTCCAGACTCTCCTCCACAAACTGGAGGAAATGCTAGAAAACTTCACAGGTATGCAGTTTGGAAGGCAACATTTTCTAACATATACCACATGATAAGAAGTCCTAATGATCACTAAAAACAAACAAATGAGCAAAAAAAAAAAAAGCCAGTCTCATTTTCAACATTGCTTGCTGAAAAGAAGAGAAGTAAATGAAAAGAGGAAGAATTACATTTGCAATTAAAAGATGGGGCAAAAAAAATATTGAAACAGTTCAGGATGGCTTTCAGGTGCAAAAATCCAGAATCTCAAGTAAAGTGAAATGGACTTAATCAGGCACAATTGTCTCCATCCCAAAAGTAATAGTTGACTATGCTCAGTTCTTTTGAGGGCTTTTTTTTAAAAGGACTTCTGTTTAAAGGACTTCTCTTTTTTGGGCCTCCAAATTGTTCAGATGGCTGTCAGTAGCCCTAGGTGAAGAAGGTAGGATCACGAACCCCTTAGAGTCCTCTTGAGCCACAGTCAACATTACTAGCAGAAGTAGAGTTAATGACCATGGTGATTAAAATGATCATGATGAAACATGTATGCCCACTGTATCACTCATGGGTAGCATTTTTAAATATTCAAAAATTTTTGTGACATGTGAAGTGCAGTTGTGAGGAATGTGTGGGTGTATGAAAATGTATCTGTCCAGTTCTGAGTCCTATAGGTTTTAACCAAGTTCTCTATGACTTATCAATGGTGCAGTTCTAGCTGTCAGAATATGGGTGTGCACATTCTCACAATTATCCTTAAAAACAAATCTATGTTCAAATGCTTTAAAAACTTATCAAACAGAAACAAGAGTATAATTTTGTCAGTCTTCTAGGGTTATTTTGATTTGGTTTACTTTTTTATTTTAATTTTCCTATTTTTTTCTTATTTCAAAAAAAAAGCAATGAAGTCTTTTTCTTTTTTGGTCAATAATTGTATTAAGGGTGAATATACTACCTGAATTTTTGTGCATGTTACATTGTAGTTGTAACCTTTTCTAATTCAGGATGAATAAGAGATGGTTGTGATTGTGCAGTGTATCAATAAAGTTCGAAGAAATTTGTACCTTTTGGGGGGCTATTTATTAGGATTTGTGAATGTTGGGGTTGGTAAGCATAGTGGAACATGTACATCTTATCATATAGTGATAATATGGGTCCCTGTGGGTCAGGATGTAATTACCAACCTATGTGCTAATAACCTGAAAATTGCATCAAATATTTTCGTGTCTCCCCGTTTCCACCCACCCTTACCTTTCCCACATATTCTGAATGGATCAATGTGGATAAAATCAATACCTTCCTGAAGGTCATCCATTCAAACTTCTTTCAGTTTGTTTACCCATGTGGAACATAACAACTAAATGTGTGTGTATATATATACACACACACACGGATACAAACATATATACATACACACATACATGTATCAGGTCATGGACATCTTTCACAAAATTGTAGGGGTGATTCTCAGCATTGATACTTTAATCTGTGTGATTCCTGTTGCTTGCAGCCATTGAATTAGAAACTACTATGATGTTGTAAACATGGCAAGAGATATCTCGTGGGTTGATTCAAATAGAGTTGTATGCTGATGATTAATTTTTCTCTTGCCTGTCTTCTATGGAAACATTTTTAAGACAATGTATGGGGGTAAGGGGGATGTACTGGGCTAAGGATCAGGAGAGCTTTCCTCTATCCTCTGGTCCTTTATTGTCATACCATTATCTTTCTAGTTTTACTGAGCCCTGCCTCCACACCACATTTCTTCCCTATTCATCTGTTCCCACATTTTTCCTCTACCATCTAGTCTCTCATTTATCTCTAGACCAATACATTCCTTTTAACACTGCCACTGGCTAGTTATATGATCTTGGGTGAATCATTTAACTTATTTTGTCTTTCAGTTTCCACATCCCTAAAATAATGAAACTGTAATAGGCAATCTATAAGGTTCTGTCTAGCTCTGATATTCTACAATATATTTCTATGGCTTTTTTAACTCCTGGTTTTTCATTAAGATTGCATCTAAATCAGAGCCTATTCATGCAAATGTGGCCTACATTTTGGGATCTGAGCTAAAATTTTCCCACTTTTCATAAATTCTTGTGATTTGGTAGTAAACTCCAAGAGGAATAAGAGGTTGGTGCTGGTCTTAGCCCTGCCTTTAACTTCCTGGTTTGGCCATGATTACTTTGTTTTAGTTTCTGTGCTTTAGTCTCTGCTACCAGAGATAGGGTACAAATAAAAAAGAAAAATAGACCAATATGCTTTGAAAATAAGTGTCAAAAATATAATGTATAGATAGATGATTGTAATTTCCAGGACACCTGATTTATTTTGAATGAATGATTTACAGATATAGCTGATTACCAGTTTTCCTGGTCAACCAATAACTTTGGTAATCATTTATTCTTCCTCTCCCTTTTCCTCTGCCCTTTCATCATCTTCTTCCTGCCCACACCCAACCCTCCTCTTTTCCCACTTATATCATAACTTTCATCCATCCATCTGTTCCCCTGCTAGGGTGGGCATTTATCCTTCTCTTACTCCATCTAGGCACTCAGAGCACTATCAATCATCTATGTACCAATTTATTCCTCCATCAGCTAACCACTCACCTAGCTATTCACATATTATTTCCCCATTTATCTCCCCCTTATTCCATCTATCCACTCATCCACTTCCCTAATGCAACTATCCCCCATCTATTTATTTAAACCATCTATCCATTCCCCATCTGTCAATCCATCTACCTAGCATCCTCAAGCTAGCCTTTGGCAGACATACCTATTTACCAACCCACTTCAATGTAATGAAAATCTTTGCTGTTATCTCTCCATTCAGCAAGGGAGGCTTTATCTAGTTATTCTTAAGCACAGCAGTTAAACGATCAGATGCATTTTCGTTATCTTTCTGCAAAATACATGCTATTAAAAACATACACACAGAGAAATGCCTCCAGAGATGTATGATTGGTGTACCTATTCCTATCAAGATGTATTAAAGTGGAAGGGGGATGGGAAAGCAGGGGTGGTTGGGAAGCACCCAGATGAGCAGACATTGATATGTTGTTATTTAACTCTATCAAGGCCCTGCAAGGAACAGAAACCATAGCATTTGGAAATATGTTGAAGGAACTGGAATGTTTAGCCTGAGGAAAAGAACAACACTCAGGCTATCACTTTCTTAAAATATGTGAAAGGTTGTCCTGTGAAAGGGGGATTCTACTCTAAAGGCTAAAAGTAGGTTCAATGTCTAAAAGGTATACAAAAAGAGACAGATTTTTGTCTCTTAAAAAAAGATCTTCCTAATGATTATGGCTATTTCAAATGTGAGTGGGCTGTCTTAAGGAGCAATGAGCTCCCATTTGTTTGAGGTGTTCAAATGGAAATTGAGAAACCATCAGTCAATAAGGTGTTTTAGAACATAATCAGAGAATGCATACTTTTAGAGGTCTGACTAGACACAATCAGGGTCCCTTCCAGTTCTCAGGTCAAATGATTGCAAAAGACATTATTGATAAAGAACACATGAAAAATAATGGCAACCAGTGTAAGATGGCATTCTCAATTTTAGAAACACTTCATTTGAAAAGAAAAAAAAACACTTGCTCTCTCTCTCTCTCTCTCTCTCTCTCTCTCTCTCTCTCTCTCAGAGGTAGGAATAATAGAGGAGCCCATACCTTTCAGCCAAATTTTTTTAAAACTGGATCCCTTAAGTCAAAGTGATGACATCTCTCTCTAAGCCTATTCAGGTTTTCCTAAGGGTCATGGAATAATCCTTTTCCCTTTGCCTATTCAGTTTAAGCAAAGACTGAGGCTTTAGAGAGGATTAAGGTTTCTGGTTTCCTATTCCCCACTGAAGGGTGAAGAATTGAAGTCTGAATGTGTAAAACAGGAATCTTGATAGAGTGTCTATACTTTTATTGTGGAAGAAACATTGCCACAGCAAAAATCAACCAATCTGTGTTGACTAACTGATTGAATGAATACTTGAGTGAATAAATGACTGAATTAATTAATTAATCAGTGAATTTGAAAGGACCCTAAACCAACTTGGTTAAGGATGTGTGCATCCTCTGGACCTCTCAGATAGCCAGATAGCGCTGGGTAGTGCTTCATTTTCAAACTAGCTAGAGCATCCAACATAAAGTCTAAATTAATACCATACCCATTATGTTTCAATGAATCAAGCTGCTACCTGGTTCTTTGATGAAGGAATAAAGAAAAACCACTGGTGATGAAATACTCAAATAATATTAGACTGATTTTTTTTATTTTTATTTTTTTAGGAATTGGCAGGCAAAGTTTGAAGTTTATGTGTGTATACATACACCATTCTAAATATTACTCACATATTTATATTCCCATATGTATATTTTATATGTGTATATCTCTTCATATACATAAAGTACTATATAGGTATATGATGATTATGGTTTTTACACAAATATTACATATTAACATGTATTGTGCACTTCTCTCTAAACTGACCTGCTGCAGCAAATTTTAGGACAGAATCTTGATTTCTTTTTTCAAGTAAGTATTTAAAATAATCATGTTGTTTTGGATAAAACAAAACAAAGAAAAACAAAATAAAGTCTTTGCCTTAACTGTTGGAGATGTGATTTCTCCTGAAGATATCCTTCTCCCTCCTTTTATTTTTTTAGCACTATTTTTTTAATATAATTTATTTTTTATGCTAAAGTTTTCTTCTTCTGTGCTTCCAAATAGGAGTATAAATGCAAGGTTTATTGGACTCAGTAATGAAAAGTTCATTGGATAGGAGACCTATCTTTGGAGATGGATTAGATAAAGAAAATAAATATTTCTCATTGCTGAGCCAAGGGTTTGAACTTGCAGAAAGCATTACCATTTCCCTATCCATGGTGCTGAGTTCTGGCATATGATTTGTGGAAATAAAAAATAATTTCCAAAAGCAGAAAAAATTAATAGTTTGTAAGGCCATGATGCAAATCAGAGAAATCGTGTGGTCTTTTGTTTCTCTGTCTGAAAGGGTAGACATTTGCCTGATGGCATTAATACATATATATAATTTATACATATATACACTATAATACCTGATGGCCTTAGTATCTGCTTAGAAAGGAATCTCAGAAGTTATCTAGTGCAACCATCATCTGAATAATAATCCTGACAACAATATAGGTCATCTAGCCTCTACTTGAATACTTCTAGCAACTGAATACTCACTACCTTATGAAGGCAACACATTCTATTTTTTGATAGCTTCATGGGTTTCCGAAGGACCATTTCCTTTTGACTAAGCTGAAATCATCCCACCTCTGTAACTTAATCAAGGTACAATTCATCTTACCCTCCCCCATTTCCTGAATCATGATTGTATCTTAAACAGCTTTTCTAAGTGCTGTTCCTAAAGATGGGTGGGGGAATGAGTTTCTGATTAAGCTGTCAGAAGGTCACAGATGATGCAAGAGAAAAAGGTGGGTGAGGGACCAACACACACAACTGTAGTAGTCAACCAGATGGAATTTGACACTTTCAATGTTTAACAAGAGGGGCCATACCATTAATCACTAGGCAAAGAGGGAAACAACGGGAAAGTAAGTATATTTGAAAATAATTTGTTATAATTTGCCTGGTACATGAAAGCAGTGGAAGTCCCCTCACACCGGATATAGACACATAACCTTTCCCTACATTATTTCATATGTGGTACCTCAAAAAAAAAAAAAGCTGCTAGAAAGGTGCCTTGAATTTGTGATCTTTGGTGAACAGTCAGCGTCTTTTAAAGTGAAAATAATTCCAGGTAAGTGGCTCTAGAAAGCAGATATTATCATACCATCTTGTATTCGTCCTGCACTATCAAAGAAGACCATGCCGTCAGAGAAATGAAGACATGACTTGCACTTGACTTTGTTTTGAGTGAGGGAGGGCTTTGCAGGTCACCAGCCTCATTTCTCCTCCAGAATCATCTGAATTCAGTGACCTGATATTTCTCAGAATGACTGGAGATGACCCAGGGTGCACTGGGAGACCTTGGGGCCTTTAGGTCAAGGTCTTTGCAGGTACTCACTTAGGGTGAGGTAATAATGCCCATTCATTGAATAGCCTTGTTTAAGAAGTAGCAAGGGGATGGCCCCTTTAATGAGGCCAAGAAAAAGGAAGACTTCAGACTGGGAGGGAAACAGTAACAGTTACTATTGATAATAACTCTAAAGCTAGGAGGGTTCAGAGGAGCCCTTAGGCAGGAGCCCGTTGGCATCCCAGGTTCAGAGTGCAATAGGTTAAGGTTTTGGGAGAGGACAAGACAGGATGGGGCAGGGCAGGACAGGGGAAAGGAAAAGAGTGGGGAGGAGGAAAGGAAAAAGGAGTCAGTAAAACCCTAATCAACTGGACGTCTTTTGGCCATCCAAATCAATGATTCAGTGTCATGTATTAAGCACTTACTATCATGCCAGGCATTGTCTTAGGGACACACAGAAAGGCAAAAATCTGATTCCCATTCTCACATTCCAATGGGGGAAACAACATGCAAACAAGTATTTACACACAAGACATAGAGAGTGCAAATAAAATTTAATCTCAAATGGAAAATTTCTGAGTGTGGAAGAAAGGTAACCAGAAAAGGCCTCCTGTACAAAGCATGATTAAGCCATCATGAAGAAAGACAGGAGCAGAAAGAGCACCAGTCTTCAGAGATGAAGAGTAAGTGTTATAAGACTAGAAAAGTAAGAAAATCCCATAGTATGAAGATTGTTAAATACCAAAGAACATATTTTATACTCTAAGTAATAAAAAGTCAGTGAAATGTATTTAGTAGGGTAGTAACATAGACCTATACTTTGTGAAAATCAGTGTCAGAATAGTGAAAGATGAATTAGAGAGATGAGAGATTTAAGGCAGGGAGACTAATGAAGAGACTGTTGCATTAATGCAGATATGTGTTTGAGGTCTACACCAGGGTGGTGGCTATGTGAATAGGGAGAAGGGGAAACATGAGATTTCACAACAGATTGGATACCTGGGGAAAATGTGAGGAGTCAAGGATGGCAATGAAGATATAAGCTTTTGGACTGGGAGGATGGTAGTATCCTCTGTAATAATAAGTTCAATAGAGAGGATACTCTTTCAAAAATAGAATTACTCTTTCAATATACTTAATTTGAGATTTCTATGGAATATCCAGTTAAGATGTTCAAAAGGCAGTTGGGAAGATGGGATTGGTAGGGTTGAATATATAAACATCTGCATAGAGATGACAGTTGGATGCATAGGAGCTGATCCAATCACCAAATGAGATAATACAGAGGAAGAAGAGAAGAGGACCCAAGATAAGTGCTTGGGGGATACCCATAGTTAGTGGACATAACCTGGAGAATCCAACAAAGGAGACTGAGAAAGACTGTGAAAGTGGAAAAGAGGCCTGAATTGGGAGAGCCAGCCACCCTACGCCATGTCCCTCCCTTGTCCCCTCCCTTCTCTATGCTTTAGTATATAGTGCAAACCGACAGAACATCTAAGTGTCTCCTGTTTTTGCACTCCTCAGATCCCTTCAGCTTGAAAGAGGAAAGCTTGAGATGCTTCTACTTGAGAGAAACAGGCCTGATTATCCTTAGAGACCCTCCCTTCCTTTTCTCTTTCTCTTGTTCTCTGCACAATGATATGTGCAAGGATGGTTACTGTGGTTACATGACCAAACCACTTCTGTTTCTGTCTACTCATTGCTGAAAGTCAGGGCTCAGGGGATTCAGTTTATTAGAACAGTAGTAACTGTAGTTGCTAAGTCAGTCCTGGGAATGGCAGAAGGGATTCTTTGGTGGTATTCAAATACAAAGTCTCTAGCTCTCTTCTATGGACACAGCTAGAGTCTCGATTTCACATGGATTATTTTATTTTATTTCTACTTTGGCCTGTGATACAGCAGCATGGATGATTCTATATATGATTTCTCTCCCTTTCAGATTTTCTACCGTTTGTGATGGTGCCTTCCATGTTTGAGTCAGTCCACTCGTTTGAATGTCTCCTCTTTGATGTAAATTTCTTGTGGAGTTACTATCTGAATTTTCTTTTGTAATTCCCTTGCTCTTCTCCTGCACTGAACTCCATTCCATGAGCAAAACCTGGCTGGAAAGGCTGGCAGTTCTGCTCCTTTCCTCCCTTTTAGTTTACCCTTATGGGAAGGCATCCATAGGATCCTCACTGGGGAAGAAAGGAAGAGAATGGACAGAGACTAGGCTAGGAGTTGACAATGTTGGTAGCCACCTAAAGCGCAATGTGGAACACAGTTTAATATTATCTTTTAATCAGTTCATGGTTTTGACACCAGAAAATGCCATTCACCATAGCTTATCACTAAGAAATGCTGAATCTAAAAAGAAAAAAAGGTAATAACAAATGTAAAGTCTTCATTAAAGAAATTGTACAATCTTAGATGTGATGAAAAGGAAAACTTCCTAACAAGGTGATAGATCCAAAGATGGAATGGGATGCTTGCTTCAGAAAGTGGTAGTTTCCCTCTTATTGGAGGTCTTCAATCAAACACTGGATGACTACTTGTTGGGGATGTTTTAGAGGAGATTCTCAATCAGAATACAGATTGGACTCAGAGGCCTCCGAAGTCCCATCCAGCTCTGATATTCTGTGCTTATGTGAAGTACAGAACGGAACAGATCTTGAGGGAAGTCAAATTGTATGAAAAATTTTAGTGGATTTAATGGATGCCAAGCTCTATATGATTTAGGAGTATAATATATCAGTCAAAGAAACAAATATCATTTTAGGCTGCATCCAATAGGAAAAACAATAGCTAATAACAGCTAATGTTAATAGAGTAGTTGCCATGTGCTAGATGCCATGCTAACTACTTTACAATTATTTTCTCATTTGATCCTCACAGCACTGGGAGGCAGATGCTGCTATTATCCTCATCTTATAGATGAGGAAACTGAGGCAAACAATGGTTAAATAATTTGCCCAGGGTCATACAAATAGTGTCTAAGACCATTTTTGAATTCGGGTCTTGCTGACCCTAGGCCCAGCACTTTGTCCACTGTACCAGCTAGCTCCCTCTATTAAGAGTCTAGGAAACGGTAATCTAATTATATCCTCAGAATCATAGATTTAGCTCTGAAAACTACCTTAGAGGTTATTAAGTCTAACTTTCCTCATTTTATAAAATCGAGGACAAGAGAAGTTAAGTATCTTGCCTAGCATCGCACAGCAAACAAGGATCGAACAAGACTCAAATCCACATTTTGCTGACTTCATGTCCAATGCTCTATCATAATGCCCCTTGATTCTATCCAGTGAGACCACATCTGAAATATTGACCCCCCAACATTCCAAGTACTGGAAGACAGCAACTAGGGTTGTAAGAGAGTGAGTGAAAAACTACCAAAGAAAGTTTGGTTAAAGAAACTATGAAGACTTGGGGGTTAGGGAGGAGATAGCTGATGAAAAGGAAGGAGAGTAACAATAACCACTTTTAAATATATGAAGAGACATCACACAGAGAAAAAAATAAAATTTATTCTGGTTGTTCCCAGAATGTAAGAGAAGGATCTGTGGGTAGAAAGAAAGATATGCTTAATTTAAGTAAAAATGTCTTCCCAATTAGAGCTGTCCAAATATGAAATGGGCTGACTTAAGAGGGAGTGCGTTTTTCATCATAGGCCTTCAGGGAAAGCCTGCATGGTCATTTTTTCATGGATGTTGACGATGTTATTTGTACTTTTAGCTGAGTTTGAACCAGGTGACCTCTGATGTCCTGTCCAACTCTATAATTCTGTAATTTACAGTGAACAAAAATAATGACAACCCTGAATATAAAATCATGTTAGGAGGGACCCACTGAGAGAGGTTTTCCTATCACATTTCACATTGAAGTAAGGGACTTTGTACTGTTTGGGAATTTATAACAATGCGTATATTAACCAAAAACATTGTCCAAAGATGGTTATGAGGCATGACAAGGTCCCATTCCTCACAGACCTGTCCTTAACAATGTGTGTTCAGTTCATAATCACCCATTATTGCTAGAATCGCCAATTTGTCACTCTAGCCTGAATGTCCTTGATAAAGTGGTGGTGAGGTCCCAGTTTCTGAAGGACCCAACAGAGCTTTACAGAATTGTCAGGAGACAGATTGTGCTGATTGCTCAACACCTCACCCTTACCCCTCAACCACATTCCTGGTATTCCCTCTTCTCTTTTACCCTAGCCTCTTAACCTCCCCTTAGTAGCTTGGTTGGTCTCAGATTTATTACAAAGATATTACAAAGATAAAAACCCTGAAGTAGCTGGGGTGGCATAGCAGAAAACACCCAAGATTTGGAATCTATACATCTATCAAAGGGTCCGAATAAGATACTTATAAATGGCATGACCTAGGACAAGTAACTTAGCTTCTCTAACCACCAGCCCTCTCCTCTGTAACAGATACTGCATTAATAGCAGTATCAAAGAGGCCCTGCTATGATAGATGGAAACAGGGTCCAGGTCTGCTTCTAATATATATTGACTGTCAAGTCACAACCTTTCAAGGATCCCAGGTAACTGTCTACAATTATAAACTGCAGAACTGCATGGCATCATAGGTGTGGCTTTTTTAAAAAAAATTTTTAAAAAGGCTTTTTGCTGCCTATATTCAAAAGTTGTAGTAAAGAAAGAAAAAAATCTAAAGTATTAAATAAATAAGTTAAGAAAAAAGTTAAGAGCAAATGGATATTGGATTGAAATAAAATGTCCTTTGAGAACTGGGAGGAGGCCTAGCCTTTTTTAGTTTTATCCATTCATTGATCAGATATTTATGGATCCCATGGTAGAGTAGTGGGTAGAGCTTTGGGCCTGGAGTCAGGAAGACCTAAGTTGCAATTTGGCCTCAGATATTTACTAGATGTGTGACCTTGACTGAGTACTTAACCTCTATCTACTTCAGTTTCCTCACCTATAAAATAGGCATCATAATAGCACCTGTCTTCCAGGGTTGTTGTGAAAATCAAATGAGATAATATTTGTAAAGCACTTAGCACAATGCCTGACATGGAGCAGACAACATATCAGGGGTGGGGAACCTGTAGCCTTAAGGCCACATGTGGCCTTCTAGGTCCTTGGGTGAGGCCTTTGGTCTGAGTTCAAGTTTTATAGAACAGATCCTAGGGATTTGTTACTGTTATTTGTTATTCTGTGACTCTATACCATAGATATTTATTCCCTCCTCTCCCCTCATTTACAAGGGACTATGTTAAGCCCTAGAGGGGGAAAAGCAAAGAACAGCAAGAAAAAATGAATTTCTTCCAATCTAGTGGCATGTGTGACATCTGGCACTGCATGCTATTTTTTATGATAATTACTAGGAAAGCCAAATATTGTATTCTACAATAAAGAAGGACAAGTTATTGTTTTGTTTCAGTTTTTTTTGTTTGTTTACACATCTCTGGCTGGGGTTATCACAAATACCTTTGTGAAAGGGGAGGTAATTAAGCTATGTGGCAGAATCACAGCCTCTCAGAATTGGAAGGGTCCTCAGAATTCATCTAGCTCAACCTTTCCTTGAGCAGGAATCTCTAACATGCTAATGAGTGGTCATCCAAACTTTCTTTGAAGATGAGGAGCGCCTTAGCTCCCAAAACAGCCCATTTCTCTCTTGCATCATTCTGTTTGCTAAGAAGTTGATCTGTTAGGAAGTTTGCTTGCTTGTTTTCCAATATCAAACATAAATTTGGTTCCTTGCTATTTCTACCCATTGCCCCATTGGCCTCTGGGGTCAAAGACCATGATTTTAATTACCTTTATATATGATGGCACTTCAGATACTTCAATGTGGCTATGATGACTCCACTGAATCTTCTCTTCTCCAGAATAAACACTTCTAGCTCCTTTAGTCAAGCCTTATATATCATGGTCTCCCATTCTCTCACCATGATGGTCACCCTCTCCAGTTTATCAATGCCTTCATTAAAATGCGGTGCACACACCTCAAACATGATCTGACAGGGCAGAATAGTATGCTTTTTTGTTGTTGTTGTTCTGCACACTACTCCTCTGTTAGAGCAGTTTAGGTCACATGAATTTTCTTTTTATTTATTTATTGGTTACTACCACATCATACTCTTGACTCACTGGATGAGTAGTCCCATAAAACTGCAAGTTACCTTACATAGGAAATGCTATATCCTCAATCCAGTGTTTATACCAAAGCATAGACCTTTACATCTATCAATTATTTACTCAACAAACACTTATTAAGCACTTGTCATGTGCCAGGCACTGAGCAGATTCTGTGAATACCAAAAAAAGGCAAAAAAATAAATCCCCTCCCTCAACAATCTTACTCACTTACCATACATACTTGCATATATATATATATATATATATATATATATATATATATATATATTATACATGTATATATACATTCTTATATATGTATTTGCATATACATTTACATAGACATATATTTATATATTCATAGCTTCTCTCCCTTATTAAATTGTAAAATTCTTGAGGAGAGGAAATTTTTTTGCTTTTTCTTGATATTTCCAGTCCTTAGAATAGTCCCTGGCATTCATAAACATATATGTAACAAAAGCAAATGTATATACATACATACATACATATATATATATACACAAATACATATATCATCATACATATGCACATAGAGTAAATAAGATAAATATAGAGTTGATGGAAGATAGTATTAGCATCTGATAGGACTGGAAAAAGGTTGAGTATTTAGCAAAACAATTCTATGGGGCACCGACTTGGAGGGAGAGCCTCTCAGGCAAATTTCATTTCACTGTATTTGTCCCTGCATTCTAACCCATCAACATTTTTTTTATTTATTGATTCTCTTATATAACATAATTGCTATCCCTCCCAGCTTTGTCACATACCTATTTGTTAAACATGTCTACATCCAAGTAATTGATAAAAATGTTGAACAGTACAGGTCAGAAAAGACATCCCACAAGTACTCCACTAGAGGGCCTCATTAGAGGTGGAAGTAAATCAGAATTTGTGGGATCCATAAGATGAGAAGAATTTCAATATTTATAAATCATAGGATCACAGGTCTAGTGATGGAAAAAATAGCTAAAGTCTAACCTCATTTTAAAGATGAGGAAATTGAGACCCAAAGATGTTTAATAACTGACCCAAGGTCATATAGGTAGTTAAAGGTAAAAACCAACATTTAAACCTCAACTCTCTGACATGAAATACAACACCCTTTTCTCTGCACCAAATTGCTGAAATGAAGGATCACTGTTCCATTTGATTAGGATTTTTCCCTACATCTATTCTTCTCATTAACTCTTTATATTTCCTTCTCTGCCCTCATCTGCCCAAATGCTCAAGATTCATGCCTAGGGAGTCACTTGTGGATAGAAGTGTTTTCATAGATAGAGATGAAGTCTCCATACTTTAAACTTATTCCACATAGAGCAAGTGAATGAGCACAGGTGTGAAAGTAGGACAGAAGAAGGTATAGTCAAGCAATAGCAAGCAGATTAGTTTATCCAGTTCTTTGGATCTTCTGTCGGGGAGCAGTAAAAAATGAAAGGCAATATGTAGTTCTCTCTAATGTGAGACTAAACTAAGGAGTTTGGACTTTACACAAGAGATAATGAGGGACCACTGAAAGATTATGAGCAAGGTCAGAGATGTTCTTCATTTTATTTTTTTAAACTAGAGGAGTATATTGGTAAATGTTAACAATTGACATGTGATCTGCATTATTTACATATTTTCTATCAATTTCTTCAGTCTAAGCAATCAACAAAACAATAAATTAAGTCGCTATTTTTTTGCCAGTTTTTGAGGTATTACTAAAAATTTAACTGGTCCTCATGGTCTGGTTAAAGCTGGCTTCAGCACATTTGGTAATGCAGTATTGCATCAGAAAGAGGGATTGAAAAGGGGAAAGATATTAAGGGAGGAAAATTGGTTAAAAGTCTGTTTCAAGAGAAGTAGGACCTGTGACTGTCAAAAAACCCAGGTTCTAGTGTCAGTGGGCCAGTGTCTGAACCTCCTCTTCTCATCATTCTTAAAAGGAGTATACTTAACTTTGTTCTTGCCCTTGAATCTATCTGAATTGTTTTGAGGAAAATACTGAGTAAACTCTAACTCCTTATTTAAATGTAGGCTTTAATTTTTAATACATGATACCTACTCTTAAGAAATTTAGAATTTAGACAAGATCATAGGACCATAAATGAAAGCAAGCTGCTATAGTGGTCATCTAGTCTGACCCCATTTATTTTATCAGTAAACTAGAGAAACTTGACCAAAGCCAAATAGGCGATGAGTAGCAAAGCTGGTGTTTTAGTCTATAAGTCCACAGTCAGCATTATTTCTACTGTGGCATCAAGTATAAAAAATATTTAATGAACTGTTAAACCTTATAGTACAAATCCTATATATCCTAGTTAAGCAGGAGAAACCCATTGAGGAAGATCTATGAAATAATAGATTCTTTTAAATTTCTTGGTCAACATCAGGAAAGCAAAAGGGACATCCTTTTTTTCACTACCTACTTTCCTTGCTCAAAGGAGGCAGGAGAGACAGAAAGCCCATCCCCCTGACCACCACCTGCCCCTGTGGTACTTCCTATAAGCATCCCACTGCACATCCTCTTAAAGACCATTAGCACAGAGCCCTGAATGAATGCCAGCACAGGGGAGCTCTAGGCCACCACAGACGCAGACGTCTGCCGGATGGCACATCAGTAAACAGCTCCACGGCAATCAATTTGGCTTTTTTGATGAAGACAAAGCCATAGAGGAAAACCATTAGAACAGATAATAAAGGCCCTTCTTGTACAGTTAATAGACAGACTCCTGGATGGAACAAGCCCAGCTGTTACTGCTGAAAATTTACTTCTGTTTTCAAGTTCAAATAGAGACTAAAACATTATCTTCTCGGGAATTGATTTTACGTCTTCCAAACACATATGCCACCTTAATTGTGATTTGTGTGATAGTTCAGCTGCTGAAAGCTTTCGTTTATCTCTACCTGGTTAAACAACTTTAAATAATAACAAGTCAATATATCTGTCTATTGACCAGAGCTCTCCTCTTCTCCCCAGAGTTTAATGTTGGGAGTGGAGAAATGAATTTAACCCTTCAGAGCTCATTATTTTCTGCTGTCAAATCCTCCTGGGGTGGGGATGAGGTGTAGTTATTGTTTAGTTAAGCAAAATTAAAATAAAATAAAAGCCTGCCAAGGTGGATGAGCCAATGTCCAGGGCAAATACATTCCTGGAATGTGGTCTTACCCCATCTGCTCCCTTTGTAAAGAAAGGTTAGAGTTCTTTACTGTTTGATTAAATATAGAAGGCAGAGGAAGTCAAAGATTTGCTATTTCTCCCCTTTGTTCCTCTACTCATGAAGGAAAGGCTATTTTGCTTAGGAAATCTGGTGGGGGTAGAGATTGTATTTTCTTTTGTTGCAAGTGGCTTGGAGCATGAAAAAGATGACAGGTTTCTCAGGGATTAAAACTATATTTTTTATAAAACAAAGCAAAACCGCAGTCTAGATATATTGTTCCCTAGGAGACATACTTTTTCCTAATAATGCTTAATGTTCACTGTGGGGGGAGGGGAGGAGTGGAAAGAAGCAGCTCTGTTCAGATGCCCTTAGGTCCAGAATTCTTTGTTGAAAGAGTTTTACGGTTTTTTTTTTTTTTAAAAAGAGATCCAGTCATTTATCATCTTTTTTGAGGCAAAGGGAAGCTAAGAATCAGAGTGAGCAGAAATCTCCAGATACGATCTTGCCCAGTGTATCTTGGGTTTTATTCTACTATGTTCAGGGAACAAGATCATACTGGATAAACTAGCTGAGATTCAGTTTCAGATCTACTTTGTGTTAGTTTGTAATGCTCTTTTCTAAACCATTGCTCTTTCCTAAATCATTGCTCTTTCCATATACTCTTTCTTCAAGGTTTAAAGCCTGTTGTTCTCCTAGTATAGGAATAGAAACACAGATTTAGAGTCAGATAGGACTACAGAGATCATCTGTTCTAATGCCCTCATTCTGGGAAACTGAGTTCCCAAGAAGGTGACTTCCCCAGGTCACACTATAAATAAGTGGCAAATTCAAAATTTGATTCCAGAGCCTCAGACTCCCAATCCAACTTCTTCCCACTACATTGTCCTGTCTCCCCTCAAACAACTATATGAGTTATTATGGCTGGATAATATCTACAGAAACTACCTATATTTAATATTTCTTAAGGAAGGATACAGAGAAAGGTGGGGAAGCTCCTTTGCTTATTTAGTGATGAGTCAGTATAGAGACAGATAAAAAAAATGAAAGTCATGAAAAAGTTCCTTTTTTTATCTAACTTCTCCCATTTTGTTTCATAATTAGCAAAATCTTCCAGTTGGCAGGATTCTTCATGTAAGACCTAGGTTGAGAGACCTGGATCTGACTGCCTTGGCAGCTTTGAGAAAATCACCTCTTGGAACCTCATTTTCCTCATCTGCAAAATGAATGGGCTAAATGTAAGGTTCTTCTTTCGAAGCAATGGATTTTACTCTAAGGTGATTGGTTATTACAAATATTAAAACAACCTATTGTTCCTTTTGGTATGACAGAGCCAAGCATTTGTCATTTGATTTGAACTCTTCAATACATATCAGGTGAAAAGTATATTTATTGGTTCTCAGTTGGTATCCTAATTACTAAGTCACATATAAGACCTGTGAGAGGTCTTCTTGAATTTCAAACTCTGGGATAGTTCAGGTCCCAACCCAGAAGAAGAAGCATATCCAAACTGTTTATGATTAATCCTGGACTTCTAGATCTAAGCCATCCCAAACTGTTTATGCAGTGGATTTGTAGACCTGGAGTCAGAAAGATGTGCTCACATCTGGCCTTAGACACAGATTAGCTGTGTGACCAAGGGCAAGTCACTTAATTTCTATTTGCCTCAGTTTCCTTGGTTGCCAAATAGGATTGTAATTGAATCTACCTCCCAGGATTTTTATGAGGATCAAATGAGATATTTATAAAGAACTTAGCACAAGTTGGGAATATAGCACGTGCTATATAGATGCTTATTTTTTTCTTTCCTTTGCCAAAATTATCAGTAATAGAGATCTACACTTTCCCTTGTGAAACCCTTTTAGTTTTCAACCACTCTTGACTTAAAGAATTTTTTTCCCTCATGTTCCAATATTCCAAAGGATCTATTATCGCATCCATATGTGTATGTCCTCCAATAATTCAAATTACAAGCAATGCCCAGTCATACTATTTAACTCCTGTCTATGGCTTCCTTCAATTTGGACACAGAAGGTGCACGCACCTAACACAGAGCAGAAAGAAGGCTTTCTTGAGGAAGACTTTTTTGAAGATGGCTATGTGAACGGGAAGCAGGCTGCCCGATTTTCACTTACTAACTCTAGCAAAACCAGATCAAAAAATGATCAAGAAATACAATAACGAACTATAATTACTTCTTCACTACAGAAATGGGCAATGTCACCTAGAAACTGATAGGCAAAGGAGACCAACACTCTAGCAAAGTGAGCACCAGCACAACCAGAAATGGGACTTATATGGCCTATGAAGCTCTGTGTTCAAAGGCAGCAGGAATGGAGGGGTCCTCTAAGAATGTTTCCGAGTGACCAGAAAGCCCCAAGATGGACAGAAAGTCACAAATGAGGGACCTTGGAAAGCCTGAGGGAATGTTTGGGGGAGACCCAAACAACCTACCCCAGTTCCACTGACTCTGAGGTTTCCTAATTCTGTCTTCAAAACCTAAAGAAATCTCCATACATCCAGTGCTCTGAACTTCAAAATGGAAATGGGGGGAAGGTGGTAAGCACAAGAATGCAGAGGATCCAAAGAAAGACCACGTTGACCAACTCACCCAGAAGTGAAGCAGGAAGTGGAGCCTGACTCAATGCAGGAATTAAATCTAGAAAGATGAATAATCAAAGAAAACATCAAGCAATATAAAAAAATTATTGCAAACCTAGAGACTTCGAAAAAGGAATAACTACATAATAGCTAAAATCAGAATCAAAAGTTAGGGGGATGATTTTTCCACAAGGACTACATGAAGACCTAGAAGTGAAGCAAGAGATATAATATGAAATAGAGATTAAGGAAGAAGGAATTAGAAGGAAAATATGTAGATTAGATTAAAAAGGTGATAAATCCAAGAAAGATTTCCTAAAAGGTAAGATACAAACAGAAATCAACAAATTGGAAAGAAAATAAAACCTATGGTAACAAAATCAAAAGATTAAAAGAGAAAAGAAATGCAATAAATTTCATATCTAAAGCTAAATTGGGATGAAATCTAAATTGAATTGAAAGCTAACTTGAGAGATAAGAATCACTGAATCATTAAGAAACATTGAATTCCCTGAAAACCATATTGAAAACAAAGAGTCTACACAACATACTATATGTCAAGAAATCATAAATGAAAACTGTCCTGTTCTATAAGGATAAGTCCTATAAGGATAAGAGAAAAAAGGAAGGAAAAAACGAGTATTTATTAAAAATTTCCTATATGTCAGTGATGTGATTATGCTAAGCACTTTACAAATATCACATTTGATCCTCACTATAATCTTGAGGGTTAGGTGCTATTATTTTCCTCATTTTACAGTTGAAGAAACTGAGGCACTCATGGGATGAGTGACTTGTCCAGGATCACACAACTAGTGAGTATCAGAGTCCAGATTTAAACTCAGATATTCCAGAATCCAGGCCCAGCACCCTAGCTGCACTACCTAGCTACAAAAAAGGACAAAGAATCCAAGAAATCAACTCAAATGGAGTTCCAAAAGGAAATATCCCAAGACTGTTGCAGTCAAAATCTAGATCTCCTAAGTCAAAGAAAAAATATTGCAAGCATTCAGACAGAAACAGTTCAAGTACACAAAACCTGGTAACTTCAAAAACAATTTTAAAAAAACCCAGACAAAATTTTATAATATAATGTTCCAAAAGGTAAAAGAGATAGGTTTATAACTAAGAATAACTTATCCTACAAGGCTAAGTATAATCCTATCAGGGGTTTGTGTGTTGGGGAAATTGACTTTTAAAAATAATAGAGGACTTAAAAAAAATCTAAAGAAGAAATTCTTAGGAATTTTGAAATACAAACACAAGAGCACATAAAATTATAAAAAGGTAAATTTATTCAAACAATTGAAAAGGGCTATATAATGATTTGATTCTAATTGTTGGTGGTGGTGGTCCTTTGTTCTGGAAGAGTACCAATGATATGAGGAGGGTGACATTGGATTTAGGTGAGGTAGGACTGTGCAAAGTCATCACCCTTAGTCTCTCCTCTAGAGTTATCTGAGGACAATGGCAAAACACAGGTCAGGATGAATGGAAACAGCCCCAGATGTAGTGGGAGACCTTGGACTTTTTAAACTAAGGCCTTTTCCAGGTCTCGGTTTGTCTGAGGCAACACCCATTCAGTGATTTAAGGTTAGGTGAGAATTGAGGTCAATAATGGCCTACTTTGTGTACTCAATGGAATCCATCTGGGAAGAGAAGATCCTCCAACTGTGATTCTAACAGGAGAAGAAGCAGTGTCCATTCGAACTGTTCTTCTTGCTTCATTTTCAGCCATTTCATCCTACCTAAGATTCTTTGAAATTATATTTTATTATCTCTTACTGTGAAGTCATGTTCCACTACATTAATACATCACAATTTGTTCAGTCATACCCCAATTTTCAGAGACATTCTAAAGCCTCCCTTTACACAGTATGAAGGGTGTTAAATAATCACAAACCAGAGGTCTTTGTATTGGATTGGTTCTATACAGAGGGTCTGAAGAGGGGAAGAAGAAAGGAGAAATTTTACACTATTGTAAAAAGAAGAATGATGGAAGTGGTGCCTACTATTTCTTAGTACAAAAATTGAGGAAGTGCTGAGAGAGTGGGCATCAGAGGAGACTCACCAACAATACACACACAGTTGAATACACACTCAGAAACAGTTAGTGTAGAAATAAATCAAAAACAGGGAAACAAGCAGGTGGGAGAGGATGTTAAGAGGGAGGATAATGACGGAAAAGGAATATTCACTAGCAAACAAACTTGATGATCTTGAAGGGGGATTTATTTTAAAAAGAACTAAAATGGAAGGGGGTGCCTTGAAGTATCTCTACATAAATTGGGGAATATTTGAACAAATTGTGGTGTATTAACGTAATGGAATATAAGTGTACTGTAAGAAATGATAAAAGCTAATTTCAGAGAATCCTGGATAAGATGAAATGACTGAAAGTGAAGTGAACAGAACAATGAGAACTATTTATATAGTGACTGCAGCAATGTAAAGAAAGACAACTTAGAAATTGCTGATCGATGAAATGGCCAACCGTTTCTCCAGAGGATCTATGATGAAGTATGCCATCCACCTCTTACTGAGAAGTTCTAGACACATGGAAAATGACGTATAATTTTGGACACAGCTATTTTGCAATTATATTTTGCTTAACTATGCTTCTTTATCACAGTGTTTTTGTTTTTTCTCTTTCTCTTGGTTTTTAATGGAGGGAGGTGGATTGGGCTGGCAATGTATTGATGTAGGAAAAAAAGGGGGGGAGATTGTAACATTTTTAAATTGCCAGAAGAGAACAGAAGGAAATTCTAAAAGAAGCAGAGCCAAGCAAGGCAGTTTTTAAAGCAATGTGTAGAATTTATTGCATATATTTTCTTATTAAAAAAAAAAAACAAGTGGTATGAAATGGAGATTCAGGGTATCATTATAGAATTTTCTTTTTGTGTTCTGTTGTATATATGGAAATACTCTTTTTTGGTGTTTAAATTCAAAATAAAAAAATTAAAATATATGCAAAAGGAAAAAAAATAAGATGGAGCCCACCAACTGTCCATCAGTTATCCTTCACTATTGCTAAGGAATCAAACCATCCCTTTTTCTGGCTGTACATTTCTGTGATGACATTCTTTGTACTCCTTCTACTATATCATTTCTCATTTGTGGTGTGTTGCCACCTACTTTTGACCACTATGCCTCTGTCCATCACCACTGATCCTCAAATTCAATTTGTCTAAGACTATAGGATATCATGATTTACAGCCATCAATTCTAAATCTCTCACAATTTCAACCTATTTCATTAACATATGATTGCTAACAGTGTTTAAATTCTTATCCTCCTTTCCTGTTCTCCACTAGCCTTCCTTCTTAAATTTTCCATCCTTCTAGTATATCAATTATTTAATCAGTGCAGGTCAATGCTACACCATAGGCCATCTGGGACTTTTCAGCTCTCCTTGGACAGTTGCTGTGGCCAGAAAGTCTATCTTCTATGCCCAGGATGGAGCTAGGTTGGTCCTTCAATATACTGTTGATTATTAAGCCAATATTTGAAGTGTTTCTAGCTTGGTAGGACATGGTATAGCTACATGTTCAGTGGATGGAGCACTGGGCTTGGAGTCAGGAAGAGCTGAGTTCACATCTGTCCTCAGACACGAACTGTGTGATCCTGGACAAATCTCTTAACTTCTGTTTATCTTAATCCACTGGAGAAGGAAATGGCAAACCTCTACAATATCTTTGCCAAGAAAAGTCTATGGACAGTGCCATGGTGCATAGGGTCACAAAGAATTGGACATAAATGAACAATGATTTGCCAAAGCTGTCAAGCTTCTATTATTCTTTCAAGATTTTAGGTTTACCTGACATCATGAGTGAGTGAATGAAAAACATCTGATAAGTCTTTTTTACTATATTTTACTCTATTTATTGTTTTTACTATATAAAAAAGTGGGACTAAATATTGTGATACAAGTAAAAAAGAAATACATTCCCTAATTTCAAAAAACTTACATCCTAATGTCAAGAGACACCATATATAGAAATTTTCATCTGTAAGTCAAATGGAAAGACTTATTTGGCTTTAGAGTACAGTGGTAAGGGAGTTTTCTTTAATGTCATTTCCATTAAAAATATATCAGTTTATACTGTTAAATAGTGTTGACAGTGCCAAAGACTTTGTTGTCAAGAACTGTGATATTGACTCTTCAGTAGTTGTGGTTATGTAACAGCAAGGACCCGGACATATGCAGGAAGGGCTGCTGTACAGGTTTTTAAATCTGCTTTTCTAAAAGGAAAAGCAACTTTTGGGGAGTCAACAGTCTACTTTAATCAAGCACATATATCATTCACTTAGTTCAGGGGGAAAAGTCAGTACCCTAAACTTCAGAGAAAATACAAACAAAGAAATAAAGATCAACAGACAGGGCTTCCAACTATCTGACCATAAGCAATACATACATCACAGATCAACAGACTGATCCACCTGTCTGATTATACACATATAAACTGATCCACCTGTCTGATCATACATACAGAAATACCAGAGAGAGAAGCACCAATGTCTGAGTTTTCAAAGTCAGGGAGCTCCTTAGCAGCTTCCAACAGTCTCATCTGGCACACAAACCTTCTTCCAAAAACTAAGCCCCAAAACAAAATCTTACCTCTGAGTATTTATACACTTTTCAGAGCGGGGGGCAGGGGAGAGGACCCTCTGACCCAGTGCCCCAATAGAAATTAACAAAAGGTATTGAGGCCTATTAATGGGGGAGGGGGGAATCTTTAACTCTTCCCCTCACCCACCATTAGCCTTAAATTACTATTACAGGTTGTCAATGAAGCATGAGAAGAGGAGAGTCATGAAGAAACTCACCTCTGGCATTGAATCCTATAAGTACCAGACACAATGTGTTGAGTACTTGATTTTTTTTTAAAATCAGATGTTATTGATACATTTTCTTTTGACATTGACTAAATTTTCCCCTGTATCTTTCTCCATCATAAATAAATAATTTTCAAAGGAAGAAGAGAAAAATCAGTCAGCAAAACCATGAAATATATAAAAAATATCTAAATATGAAGGCAATATTACACATTCATGGACCTCCCATTCTGCAAAGAAGTAGGAAAATATATCTTCTCATATATCTTCTTTGGGACCATTCCTATTCTTTGTAATTTTGAAGCATTCATTGTAGATTGTTTTATGGTGATTTTGCTCTCATTTACATAGTAGACATCATGTATATTGTTTCCTTGTCTCTGCTTACATCAGTTTGTATCAGTTCATATTAAATCTTTCCAACTTTCCCTGTAGTGATTGGTTACTTTAGCAACAAAAGCTTGCTTGCTGTCCAAAGTGAAGAAGTCTTGTAGTGATTGACTTAGAAAAAAATCCTGGGTTGCTTTCTTCCTAATACAACAAAGAACAGTTCTAAAATATATATGGCTTCAAGCTAGGGTCCCACATTTAAAGGTGGAGAGTCAACTTACATTCTATAGTGTTTGTGGGTTGTTGATGTATTCCTGTGTATTTCACTGAGGGAAGAAGATATTTTCTATGAGTGATCCTCAAACTTCTCATGGTGTTTCATAGTTTTGCAAATGGTGGCTTGAGACCATAAGCATAAATTAATCTCAAACAGCCTCTGCATTGCAGAGGGAACCATAAAAAGGATTGGAGAAGACCCCCAACCCTCTACCACTTTGAGAAAATTTTATTCTGTAGCTGCATGGAGTAAGTAAACTTTTTTTCTGAAATTTTGTTTAAGGTCCCAGAATTTAAACGTTTCTGAGTGCAAATGTCTGCTCCCTCTTGTAGTTCACTTCTCCATTTTTTTGCACAAGTGAACACTAGGAATATACCAGGAGTCCCAATAAATTAGCCAAAGTAGCTTTTAGGGAAAGAACTTGTTTATGCCCGCTTCCTCATGAGAATAGTTCCTAAGAGAACCATCTCCTAAAAAACAATCTTTCCAGACAATTTAATTGCTGAATTGAAAAGAACTTCCACAAGACTCTTTTCCTGATCCACCTTATGAACTCTGCTCACTCCCTGAATCTTTTGTCATCTTGATACATTTGTGCTCAGGCGGCCCTTTATCAATTTGTATTCAATATGTTGCTTTATAAGTGTTCATTATTTTTTATATGGTTTTTACCTATTTTATATTTCTGAAAGGGGAAATCATTTCTCTTATCTCTCTCTACAGATAAGAGATAGAGTTGTACCCCAAATATTCACTAAATTGATAATGCCAGCTAACCCATAACCTTGTACCTATTTGTTCTGTCTAATCAAGTCAAGTCAATAAACTTTTATTGAACACCTACTATGGGCCAGGCACTCCACTAAGAATTGGAGATACAAGAAAAGCCAAAAAAAAAAAAACTCCACAAAACAAACCCAGCAATAAACAGTCCATGCTATCAAGTTGCTTTTAGTGGAATCACATAACAAACTACTGTATTAAAGAGGAAAAATAATTATTATGATGCCTAACACTTTAAAATTTGTGTAACATGTTCATATCTATTATCCTTCTAATCCTTACAAAAACCCTTCAGTCAATCAGGGATTGTGTTAGCATTTAATTTTACAGGTAAGGAAAGTGAATCTCAGAGAAATTAAGCTTGAATTTTCAAACACTCCACCTTTGTTCCATTTAGCAATCTACATAGACCTTACAGATAATCAAGGTTCACATATTTATTGCTTGCCTTGTGAAAGATCATCTTTTATTGGTTTAATATTCTAAGCTAGGGAATGATAGGAGAAAAAAATCTGAGCAGAGCACGTGGGTAGGAAGTTTACATTACCAGGCTGAAGAGGGTATTAGTCAAGAGATCAATAGTAAAACTCTTAGAGTATCTTCCTCTACCCTTGAGAGTTTGAGATTTTACAGCAAGTCCTAAAGAGGTCATTTTGCCCTGTCCAGCTCTCCATTTTTTCCTCCTAGAGTTGCTTTCAGATGGTTTCTTATTTTCAAGTGAAACAAAATGAACTAAATGAGGAGGTGGGCACTTGCACTCAGAAACATGTTTAAATTCTGGGACCTTAAGTCAAAATTTCAGAAAAACGTTTGCTTATTCCATAAAATTACAAAAAAGTTTTCAAAAATTGGTATAGGGTTGAGGGTGCTCCCCAACCCTTTTATGGTTTATGAGGATTTTAAGCTCCCAAAAGACAGGGTCTGTGCTTAGACAGACTCCTTTGTCTGTCTAATAAGTAATAATGTTGGCATATATTATGACATTGGTATTAGGGTTAGGTTCTCAGGAAAAAATATGTATGTGTGTGTGTGTGTATATACATATCATATATATAATATACCTATATAATTATATATAATATACACATCCATACCTACCTACATATATATGTGTATATATCTATGTATGTTCATATGTGTGTATGTGTATACATATTTTTTCCTGAAAGAATATGTATATCAGATAAACCCAAACAAGATATTTTCCAAATCCTCCCATAGAAATTATCCATTGGGTTCTCTTTGCCGCATTCACTATATCATCTTTTAAGCCAATATTCATGAGCACAAAAGTCTTCTTATACATTGGTTCATTAAGTTAGAAGTCCAGATACTAGAGCAGAGAACATTAGTGCTAGAAAAGGCCTTAGAGATCACCTGGTCCAAATTTCTCAATTAACAAATGAGGCAATGAAGCCCCAGTAGTGACTTAAAACCGTGACATGCTAGAGTTGTGAGGGACTTTGAAGATCATTTAACCCAATTTGTATATGGAGAAATAGGCCAAGAGAGGTTAAACAATTTGCCCAGGGCCACATTGCTACTTAATGACTGAACTTGGGACTCAACCCAAGGTATCCTGCCTTTCAGTTCAATACATATTGGCCAATACTGACACTATCCAGAGCTATCTAGAAGAGTCACACAGAAGGCAGGTCATTAGAGTTTAGAATAATTATCCTAACTGGACAGAGAACTCCAGAGATCAGTGATTATACTGTTTACAGACCGGGCTTAACTAAACAAGCGTAGAAAGATGAACTCTTCCTTAGTCTCAACAATTTCTGGTGCCATAGATTTCATGTTTTCTTTTGATGGCACAGGTTATATAAGGCTGATATTCATAAGACTGTTCTAATGACTAGCCTAATTTCCTACCACCACTAATAGATAGCACTTGTATAGAACCTCAAGTTTTACAAAACACTTTACATGCATTATATCATTCAAACCTCATAACAGTCTTGTAAGGTAATTTTTTCACAAAACCTTCTCCAATTGGTTTTCATTCTGGTGCCTTTTCTGTTAATTATTTCCTATTTTTCCTATATGAAGCTTGCTTTCTATATTTTTGTTTGTGTGTTGTCTCCCCCATTAGACTGTAAGCTCCTTGAGGACAGGGACTGTCTTTTGTGGTTTTTTTTATCCCCAGTGCTTAGTACAGTGCCTGGCACATAGTAGGCACTTAATAGGTGTCTGTTGATTGATTATCATCCCCATTTTACAGATAAGATCCCAAAACATATAGATAATATCTCATTTCACACACACACACACACACACACACACACACATTAGCTAGGAAGCTTCACAGGTGATATTTGAAGTCAGTTTTTTTTTCCTGATTCCAGGACCATCATGTTATCTACTGCTCCACCTGGCTAATGCAATTGGTTTATTTTCTGAGAGGTTACAACTTCAGGGACAATGGCCAACATTATTCTCCACATGATATCCCTTCGTTGACTATTTATAATAGGGGGTTTCCACCTACTGAATATAAATGTCTCTCCTAAATTGAATTTATTAAGCCAAACTAGGCACTATATTCTTAAAGGGCTGTGTCCATGACAGAGGAAGTTTTCATAGGTCATGTTCATATGAATGTCCATACAGTGAATGATGTCAAGTGAATGTCTTTCTTTTTGGTGCTTGATTCAGAGTGGGATGCACTAACATTTCATATTCCCCTACTCCTGCTACCTCAGCATTAGTAGCTTTGCCCTGGTAGGAGCACAGAGAGGGAGTATTGTGGCCAAAACATTGAGATATGGCATGAAGTTTTAAATCCTGAACCTGCCACTTTCCCACTCGTATGACTTTCAGTAAGTTAAATTATCTCCTTGGGTTTCAGTTTTCTGATCTATAACCTGGGGCAATTAGGTGGTGCAGTGGGTAAAGCCTGGTATCAAGAAAACTTATCTTCTTGAATTCAAATCAGGGCTCAGTCACTTACTAGCTGTGTGACCCTGGACAAGTCACTTAAAACTTGTTTGCCTTAGTTTCCTCATCTGTAAAATTAGCTGGAGATATAAATGGTGAACCTTTGCTAAGAAAACGCCAACTGGAATCACAAAGAGTTGGACATGACTGAAATGTGCAATGATGACAAGGTTATAAACTTAGAAGTTAGGAACAGAAGACTATAAGTACTCTAAAGGAGTGGGCATATATCTTAGGATACATGATATCTTAGGACCTTTATAGAGCAGTGTGCCATGCATGAGTAGGGGGCAGAATTTGGAGTCTGAACCATATGGATTCAAATCTTGCCTCAGCTACTTACTGGATTGTGACCTTGGATGAGTCACTTAACTTCTCTCTGTCAGTTTCCTCATCTGTAAAATGGGGATGATAATTGCACCTACCTCATAGGGTTGCAGAGAGGATCAAATGAGACAATGTAGCTAACATAATTTGTAAAGATTAAATCACTATACTAATGCAAGAGATTATGATTATTTAACTGGCAGCCCCCAACTAAAGGAATGGGCTACTTTCCAAAAATCCATTTATAAATCTGTTATTTAGATGGACAAATACATTTACCCCATAAAACAATGTTATAAATGGTGACTATATTTCTAAGTCAACAAACACTTTGGAGAGCAAGAAGTATATTTAACCCATAATGCCACTGAATTAGCCTTGTACTAGGACACGAGAATAGGGAAATGGAAGAAGACTTCCCAAGGGCACAGGAATGGCCCCAGGCATGTCTGAAAAGTAAGCTAAGTCTGTCTGGCGTCCTCCTGATTCTCTTTATTCCACTACTTGCGTCTTAATGCCCTTCTCCCAAAGCCCTACAGATCCTAGTCGTCCATCCAGGCCTGCCTCTCCTTTAAAGGATTCATCTCTCCAAAAGTTATCTATATCACTTCCCCTGCCTTCACTGAAATTCCTTTTCCCTCAGTGCTGCTAGAAAATAGTAGGAAAGTGATTTGATTAAATTAATTCAAACCAAGGTGAGAATTGCTATAGTCCCTTCATCCTCTCATAGATATTATTCTCAATAGGGAATAGCTTATCAACCCAAATTTAGCCCCAGTTGCTGACATATCAGCCAGCTGAAAAAGCAAGGAAAAAAAATGGGGAATGAAGAATAAACTACCTTGGGATGGAAATATATTCCCTAATGTATTCTTTAAATATTATGCATTTGTCTACATTGGTTCCTATGGTGGCATAAGCCTTATAGTCTCTAGTGGTGGGTGAATTGGAACAGGATTGAAGGAGAGAGTTGGTCATTAAACATTTAAACTATTTTTATTAGGGAAAATTTGTAAACTGAGGAAGGGGAGAGCCTAATTTTTTTTACGTGAATGCTGATAGTAAAATCTTACTGATATATAAAGATCAAATGTTTACAAAGCCAGATTTATAATGGTTTATCCAAATTATCCATGTTTAATTGGCTTTTCATCTTCCTTCTTTTCCTCCTCCTTAATGTCAATACTCAGTGTTAGCATAGTACCGATGGAGGCCATGGGGGAGAAATAGAGGTCCTAAGGATTATAACCATATTTCTCTCTTTCCTTTTTATGGTGTTCTTTGTCTAAAGCCTAGTAAAAAACAAAGGTAATACATTTTTTGCCTATAGGTGGCAACACATGTACTCTTTCCTTTCAAGCAAGATCCTTGATTATACTAGGGAACCAATAATTTAGAGACAGAAGAGAAATAAATTGCACTCAGAAATAATGTCCTTACACAAACTTATAATAAGAAATACTTTTTTTAAACATTTAAGGAACACATCCAGTTATATTTGTAAAGTAAACCCTTACAGTATCAAAAGCTGAAATCTAGAATAGTGGTCTCCAAAGTGGGGACCAGGGTTTGACCCTAAAGGATATGTGATCAACCCAATTGGAGGTTAGTAAGATACAGAAATCCTACTCTCCTTGAAATAGCTAATCCTGGGCTTACTCCAAACCTAATCATACCTACCTTGTTCCTGCTATACTTCCCCAATCTGTCCCTTCCCACTCTCAAGGTCTCTCTTAAGAACTTTGGAATTAATTGTGTCACATGGGAGACACTGGCACAGGACCACTCAGCATGGTGGGCCCACACCAGAGAAAGGACTGTGACCTATGAGCAAAGCAGAATTGAAACAGCTCAAAGGAAACCCAGGATTGCCGAATTTAGAGCATTCATCCCAAATGTTCACATGGACTATCTGTGCCCAATCTGTAGCAGAGCATTCTGAGCTCCCATTGGTCTGATCAGCCACAGTCAGACACATTGAAACTTGACTTTATCATGGTGATGTCATTTTGGTCCTCTTTGAGAACAAAGGACAACCACCAATCAATCCTTCCCTTTATCATTTCAAACTCTTCAGCTTCCCCATTCTGAGCCCAGGTTGAACTTAAAGTATAATCTAACTCCATCACCCAGAGGAGTAGCTGTATCCTCCCCCTACCCACATATGACCCTTGAGGCTTTGGCAGGCATTCCTTAGCAGATAGGCTTTGCAGTCTAGACCAGTAGTGACCTGTGAGAAGGAAAATATTTTTTTTTTGTGGGAGGCATATAGAAGAAAATTAATTACACAGTATAAGCAAGCAAAGATGGGTTGGGATAGATTAGATCTCATTACATTGTCTTTCTAGGAAACCTAACCCCTTTAGAAGAGATTCTAAAATACCAGAGATGGTTTACTTAAGGTATATTTGCCCCACATTGACAGTACCAGCATACTTCCAGTTACCTAGGTCAACAAACTCAACCTCATTTTTGATGCCTAACCTTCCCTCTCTCCCACAAATAGCCTGCTGGTGAGTTTGCCTGCCTCAAGTCTCTCCCCACTCCAATCCATTCTCCAGTAAGCTGGAAAATGATTTTCCTAAAATGCAGGTCCTATCATGTAACACCCCCCACCTCCCCCCACCCAGTGAACTTCAATGGCTTCCTATTGCCTCCAAGAACAAATACGAAATGCTCTGTTTGGGATTAAAAGCCTTTCATAACCTAGCCCCCTCCTACATGTCCAGTCTTCTCAGTCCCTACTCTAACTCATACTCTTTAATCCAGTGACACTGACTTTCTGATGTTTCCATGGACAAGACTCTCAAGTCCAGGTGTTTTCTCTGGTTGTCCCCCTCCTGGAATGCTCTCCCTCCTCCACTCCAACTACTGAACTTCCCAGTTTCCATCTAAAATCCTGTCTTCTACAGAAATCCTTCTCTAATCCCTGTTAATTCCATTGTTTTCCCCTTTTAAATTAATTTCTATTTATCCTATGCATAGTTTTATATATTTGTTTGCATTTTATCTATCCCATTAGATTGTAAGCTCCCTGAGGGCACAGACTGTCTTTTACTTCTGTTTTGTTTTGTTTTTTATATTTCCAGTATGTATTTAGCACAATGCCTGGCACATAGCACTTCATGCTGTGCTGTTGTCTTTCATTCGCAAAGAGGACGATAACATCAGGAAGGAGATGTCATGACTTGCAAGTGATTTGGATTTAAGTGAGGGAGGTCTGCACAAAGTCATCAGCCTCACTCTATCCTCTGGAGCTATCTGGGTCCAGCGACAAGATCTGTCTTTATTCACCCTTTGTTTTCAAAGAAGACCATGACATCAGAGAAATGATGACATGACTTGCACTTGACTTAGTTTTGAGTGAGGGAGGCTGTGCAAGAAGCAAGATATAGCTCAGGATGAATGAAGATGACCCCTAGGCACTTAATTAATTTAATGAATGAGTTATCTAATTATTCTATATCTTTCTCATTCAGGTTCTTCTCTTTTGCTATGCTGCTACTACCCTAGTTCAAGCCCTCTTGTCCTCACACCTAGGATATGGCAATAGCCTCCTAAATGGTCTCTTTGTCCCAAGTCTCTCTCTAATCCACATTTTTTCCCCAACTATCCAAGTGATTTTCCAAAAGCTTGAGTCTGAGTCACCTACTCACACAAACTCCTTGTTGACTGTAGGATTAAGTATTATTTAATCTTTCTCACCCTTTTAAAAATATCTATATTGTGTGTTTTATTATGTTCAAAACCATTGGTATGTATACATAGATCTGTAGGTATAGGTATACATGCATATATACATTCAACATATATATATATAAATCAAAGTGCACTGAATATGCATATATGCACACACATCTGTGAGATATAGATAGTGTGTGTGTGTGTGTGTGTGTGTGTGTGTGTGTGTGACAAGCAGAATGATCAAAAAAGTTAGGAGACCACTGCCATAGAATGCAGCTGTGAATGCTGGACAGCTCCTGAGCAGGCCTAGTCAATGTATTTTTTTCTCATTGTCTCATGCCAAGGGCCTGCTCTCTGCTACCAATTAAAGCAAGAGAGCAATCTTTTTTGCTGCATCCCTTCTGCTCTGACCACGTATAATTGGGGGCTAACTAGCTAGGGTCTTAAGGTCACTGCCTCAGTCTGGATCTGATTTCCTCTCCCTGTGTGATGCCTTCCCTTGACTGGAATGGGACTGTTGTTCACCCTGACCTCTTTCTTCTATAATCTAAACCACTATTTCCACTCACCAGGCAGAACCAGTAACAGGCAAAAAAAAAAAAAATGCTCTCAGAAATGCCTTCTAATGTGGTTAATTTTAACCATCACCAACACCATCTTCATCCTCTAGGCTCTTTACCTTCAAGAATGATAATACCAACACTAATAACACTATATGGCACTATATGCCAAGGACTGTGCCAATTGCTTTTACAAACATTATTTCATTTGATTCTCACAACAACTGTGGGGGAGGGGGGAGGCTTAGTAATATTGTTATCTTATTTTATAGTTAAGGGAACTGAGGAAAACAAAGGTTAAATGACTTGCCCAGAGTCATACAGCAAGTGTCTGAGGCTGGATTCAAAGTCAGGTTTTCCTGACCATCAAAGTACAGTGTGAGCAGACATAAACAAACCCACTTCCAAATCTGACTGTAGAAATAATCAGATAGTCATCCCTATTTTAGAGATAAGGGAACTATGATCCAAATTAGCATGCAGAATTGTAACCATTAGGCAACATCAATCTGAGAACTCAGATTCCTTAAATCCTAGGCAAGCTCCTTAAGAATAGGGATTGTTTCATTATTTCTATTGGTTTTCTTAGCATCCAGTACAATGATCAGGCACACAGAAGAAGCTCTCAAAATGTTTATTGATTGATAATCCATATCCAATAGCCACATAACCTCTTTGTTTATTTCTTATACTGAGAAACCAAGGTCCTTAAAGTGACAAGAGAAAAAAATCCAACTGTGCTTTCTTCCCTCACTCTTTTCCCTCTTGCAAACTGAGACAAGGTCTTTGATAATGCTTAAGATATGTGTAACCTGCACATTCAAGGCAAGACTCCCCTAGAGAGCAATGGAGTCCTTCATTGACCAGGGACCTCTGGGGTAAAATTGCCCTTTTTGCATTTCTCTAGGAAAGAGCAGTAGTGGCCTGAGGCCCTAGAAACTCTGCTTGGGGATTTGCAGCTTAGAGGTTATGTAAGCCTGATCCAAGCATGAACTTAGTTCCTTCCTGGGCTCTTGGCTATAATAAAGAGACATCTCTAGAAAAAAAAATTGTGAAGGGATGAGACCACCTCAAAGAAGAGCTGATCATGAGCTTTTACAACTTCAGAAATACTGGAAATGTTCAGTTGCATGAAATACATTTATCTTTAAAAATAACCCAAAGGGTGGAAAAATATATTCTCTCTGACCTTAATCTGTGACCACTTTGCTTAAAAAGCATGAAATTACCACTTACCTCTCTAAAGCACTAGTTACTGATCAAATGATGATGATTAGTTCAAGAGTAACAAGCTTGAACAAGACCAGATGCACATCAGAGATTCAGAAGCCTGCCAGGTTTGGCAATGGGAGAGAATAAGAAGGGTGATGAGCTTCTTGAGGGCAGGGGCCATCTTGGTACGTCACCAAGTCCTCCTTGCCCCCAGGCCCTAGTAAAGCATACAGCTAGGTCTCAGTTGGTATGAACATGAATTCCATAAAGTTATCATTATTTGAATCCATATTTCCATTGGGATGAAAACAATTACTATATTTTACATAATTATAACTTCAAATGATGCAATTTTAATCCATGTGACCACATCACTGGATTCATTATTCGCACTAATCTAGACCCATCTGTATTATACATTGAAGGTATTCTATAAATATTTGTAGGTTGGGTGATGGTTCCTTTGTTGATAGCTTTCATCAGGTTTACCGTCTTTCCCTCAGTTGGGCTTCCTTACAGAAGATGGCCAGCTGGTTCCCATAGTGGAAGAGAATGTCTATAACTTCTACTCTCAGCTATGCATCTTTACCTATAACATCTTTAATTTTTTTTTCTCCTACTGACTTCCTTGCCTGCTCAGCACAGAATGCTGGGCAATGCTTTCTATCTTCCCTACGGTGCTTCCTAGCCAGATGACTCTGCAGAGGTCTCTTATCCTCTGTCTGCCTCTATTTCCTCATCTGTAAATGGGGGGATAAAAATAGCATCTATGCTCCAAACTTGTTTTGAGGATAAAAGGAGGTAATATTTATAAAGCATTTTAAAGTAATATAAATAAATAGTATTTGTTTAATATTATTTTTAATTTAGAATAGGAGTAAATAGGTAGGAGAGATTTCAGTTAGGTATGAGGAAGAAATCCACCATGTAAGGTACATTAGACTTTTGAAAGGACTACTAAGAGATACGATGACATTTTATAACAATATATAATATTCATAATATATGTATAATAATAATAGCTAAGGGTAGCTGTGTAGCACGGGGGATAGAATGCTGGAACTGGAGTCAGAAAGACTGAATTCATATCTGACATCACACACTTATTAGCTTAATGGGCAAGTCGCTTACCCTCTGTTTGCCTCAATCTCCTCATCTGTAAAATGAGGATAACATGAGCACCTGCCTTCCAAGGTTGTTGCATGGATAATATGAGATGATATATCTATGGCACTTTTTAAATATTAAAGTGCTACATAAATATTACAATTATTTGGCCCTATGAACTGCCTCCTAATATGGTAAATTTTGATAATCACCGCTACCGCCTTCAACCTGTGGGCTCTTTACCTTGGAGAATGTCATCAAAGTACAACATGAGTAAACACATATAAATTTACTCCATGTTCCTAATAGTCACACTTGTCTGGCTATAGAAATAATTGCATTATCACCTCTATTTTTAAAATGAGGCCCCAAGGCATGAGGAATCAATCAACAAATATTTATGACGTGGTCACTATGATATAAGTACTAGGGACATAAATGTAAAGAAGAATAACGCTCCGTGGGGTGTAGAGGGCTAGCCTCAAAGTCAGGAGCACCTGGTATCTAATCTCTTCTCTATCTCTGTGACCCTGGGCGAGTCACTTAACCCTGAGCTGTCCCACACAACTCTTGGAGAAGTTAAGTTGCAGAATAGGTGCTCATCTGCTTTTTCAAGGGTGTTTCCTCATTGGCCATTCCTTGCACGAATGAAATCATAAATCCAGGCAAAAAAAATTCAGCCAAGAGATTTAGCTATCTGATAGTGCTCACCTGCAAAATTGCCTGGAGACAGGGGGATGAATTACATGACCTCTATAATTCCTTTATAGACTGATTCTTTGACTAAAAATAGGCAGTGTAGGGAAAGCCATCATTTTAAAACATTATAGGCCTGGATATAAATCAGCATGTGATCCAACTGAGCTCAGAGCTCCATTGAAAGATTCCTATTAATAGATGTTTGTTGAACACCAACAATGCATGAGGCATTGTGCAGAATATTGAATTAGATAAGGTCTTTGCTAAAACATGGGCTCTGCCCAGGAAGCTCAGACTTTGAATTTTGTTAGATGGGGAAAAAAATCACAAGTAGCGATCATGAATGCAGACAGGACCCTGACCCTGGGAGAAGAATTTTCTTTTTTCAGGTTTATTGTACATAAGATGATTAAATTTGCAAGATGGACACAGAAAACATATTGTGACCATAGACAGATGTTTGAGATGTTGCCCTGAAGCCTTCCCAGATAAGAAAGTCCCACCCAGTTATGGCATCTGGTCACTATGGCCCTGGAGATGTTCTTACAAAGACAGCCATTTAAAAAATGTTATATATGAACTCCCTAGTGAGTAACAAAGGCAGAGAAGACCAAAAAAAAGTGGAATTTATTTCTGCTCTTAGGGCAGAAATGATCTTGTCAATAGACACCACATGATACAGTGCAACTTTAGCAGCAAAGGGTAGACTACCTTCTACCCAAAGTGACAAATACCTGAGCTTTACCTCCCCCAAGAAAATTCTCCACTCCATTAGATTAATATTGAAAATTCTATCATTTGGTGCCTCTTCTTAAAGCACTGTATTAGGTTAAATTCAAATATCTTTTTTAAAAAGTAATAATATAAGCTGTTATCAATCATTTAAACCTTAGTATAATTGAATACATTAAATCCTAGGATCACAATTTTAGAACTAGAAGATGTTTTAAAGGTTATCTAGTACAATGTCTTCATTTTACAGGTATGAAAATTGTGGACAAGAGAGGAAATTTAATGACCCAAGATCACCCAGGGTGCAGGAAGTGGCATACCCAAGATTTTGATAGAGATGTTCCAAGCTGATATCCAATACTCCTTCCACTGTATCAAGAGATTTCATTTCTTGATGTAGGAGAGAAGGTAAACTTTGAAGACTCAGGATTCCTAAGAAGGATAGGAATGTACAGAATCTTTGGGGGATAAAGATTATAGATGGCAAAATTAGAGATTATGAATAGTTAAAATTTATATAGCCTTTGAAGATATGTAAAGAGTTTTGTATATGTTAGCTTATTTGATTCTCATAACAGCCTCCATGAAATAAGTGCTATTATCACTTCCATTTTACAGATGAGGGGACTGAGGCACAGAAAGGTTAAGTGACTTAATACAAGGATTTGAATTCTAGAGCCAACCTGGACAAAAGGATTTTACAATCTAAAGAAGACAGACATACAAACATGGGTATATGCTTCAAATGAAAAGTTCTTGCATTCTTCCATTGTCCTCCTCCCTACATTCCTCTAAGCTTGGGGGATGGCAAAGTAAGCATTTGAGGAAGGGTAGAATATTTAAATGACATGCTAAATATAAAATCTCCACATTCTTCTCATTTAAAAGTGAGGCAGATGTCAATTGGAGAATGGCTAAGCAAGTTATGGGATATGAATGTAATAGATTATTACTATGCTTTAAGAAATGATGTATATGATAAGTACAGAGAATCATGGGAAAATCTACATGAACTGATGCAAAGTAAAAGTATTCAGAGCCAAGAAAACAATATACACGACTGAAACACTGCAAATGGAAGGAACAACCACACACTAAAAAAAAAAAGCTGAAGTGAATATCACAATCATATAGAACAAGTCTGACTTAAGTGAAGAGCTGTGAGGAAACAGCCCCAACCCACCCCTCCATGCAGATGGGAGGTCCATAAGGGTTACACATGGCATATATTTTTTGGACTTTATTGAATGTAAGTTAGATGGAAACAGCTAGTTATTGCAGTGAGTAGAAGACTGTACTTGGGAGTCAGGAAGACCTGAGTTCAAATCTTGCCTCAAAGACTTACCAGCTCTGAGAGAAAGTGCCCTTCATGTCTCTTCAGTTTCTTCTTCCATATAACTTGAGGTATTGATAGCACCTACTTTACAGGATTGTAAGGACGAAATTAGGGGAAAATTTTCATTAAAATTAAAGTATTATAATAGCTACCTATTTTTAAGTTGCAGAGAGGTAGTTTTTAAGCTGGTACAAGTATGAAGAGTGTATCTTTGGGGATTTGGCATTTTCACAAGGAGTACAAGTCCTGGGAAATTTCCCTATTGGCTTTAGTGCCAGCATGGTCTGAATGTGACTGACTTGAGATTATGACATGAACTCAAAAGCAGCAGAGATCTTGAAGGATAAAGTAAAAGAAAAGAAATGTCAAGAAAAGCCCTAACATAGCCTCACCAATCTTGCCAATTTGTCAGCATCAGACTTGTGACAGTCATGTCATAATGCCCTATAGAAATGTCCCATGGAGAATTTGAGCAGTGCTGGGCTTGCAGAGATAGGCAGGACCATGAGCCAAATGAATGCAACTCAGAAATTCCAGGATCCAAGAGCCACAGGACTATGGAATCGGACAATGTGCTGCCCAATTCATTCATGCAGCTGCAACCAAGAGAGTCAACCAAAGTATTCCCCAGTCTCAGTGTAGATAATCTGTTGTGAGAGAATTACCCATTATTTTCTCTTGTTGTACTGAGAGATGGTAAGTTTAATATAAAACACTGGACTTCTGAGTTGTCTTTCTCCCACAGCATGAGAGATAAAAGAGAGTCAAAAATAAATTCTAACCTGAATGATGGCTGGAGCTGGGAAGTTACTAAGGTATCTATGGTTAATTTCACTAATGTTACTTGATTTTACCACTGCTCTTACTGATCTAATTAAACTATTTAACTATGTACTTGAAGCTGAAGGATTTGTGTAACAGGAAATGGAGACTGATCAGTGAGACGGTAGCATATGAATTGCATATATACATATATATATATATATATAGCCCAGAAGTAACAGGACCTACACACATTCTTCCATCCAACTGAATTTATCTTAGAGAAGAAGGAACCACCTATTACATTAAAAAAAAGAGCTTCCTACAATGAGAACCCTCCATAAGAAGAAAGCTCTTTTAGAAGACAATGAATTCCCCTCAGTGAAGAATCTTCAAGAAGAAACTGGATGATGATTTATCTGGGATGTTCTTGAGACTTTCCAGCTCAGGTGGACATTGGACTATTTGACCTCTGAAGTACCTTCTGGTTTTGTAATTCTACTATCATTCCATGCACATTTCTGCTTTTGCTTCACTTGTTTTCTGCTCTAGGAGGCCTTTCCTTCCCATTCCCTTCTCTCAATTTCTACTCTTTATTAAAGGTCCAATATAAATCATGCCTGTCCATGAGATCTTCCACAACTCTTCCAAGCCTTCACTGATTTCCTACTGCCTCATCTCTCTATAGCACTTAGAGTCTTTAGCACTAATTTTATTGTCTCATATTTTCTTTAGTTTCGTAAGTTCTAGCATCTAGCATCAGGCCCAATAGAAAATCTCCTTAGGGAAATATATCTAAGGAACAAGAAGGATTTTCATTGTCCCAAGCAGATTAAAAGATTTTCAAGTTCTGGGACCTTCTGCCTGGCACAATATTGAACAGAAAAGGAGGAGGGTGACTCATTAAAGACTTGTGGATTATTCCCATCCCAGAATCTGAATAAAAATTCCTTTGTAAGTGTACGTCCTATCTCCCTGCCCTTGTTTACCTAAGATTATAAAGATTTTCCTAGCCAAGAAAGGTGCCCCAGACGACCATCTCCTTCCTACATTTCTGTTTGTTTGACTGAGTTTGTCAGTGTTGGTTAAGGCTTCTGGACCATATGGTCAGTGCTCTGAGCATGTGTCTAGAGTGCAACAGTACATGAAGGCTTTTAAATTTCAGAGTGATCCTGCAGATTTTTCTGAGCACCGAAGGAAATGCAATCAAAGTTTGTTCAACCATCGCCATATTCCATAATTCTGATTCTCCTCCTCCGCCCATCACTGCTGGAGAAATGCCTGTCTTGGGACATAGTGTTTTCCTATGCGTATTGCCTTTTCAATATGAGATGAATGGACCTCTAACCTCAACCAAAGCTCCTCAAAGCCTCTAGGAGTTCTCACGTCAATTTCAGTTTAACCAGGTGTTGCTTTTACTCTGTCAGTTGCCTTGGTGAGACTTGCTTTGCTTAGCAACAACCTCAGCTTTTCGTAATAACAGCTTCTCTCTAAGCCTTGGCAGTAACTCAGGGGCTGCCAGCAGGGTGAAAGCCTCTTGGATTTAAATGGAATAGAAGGTGGTAAGAACTCCCAGAGGTTCTGGACTCCTGGAGGGTCTTAAAGCCTCTGGCATTACAGATCTGTTTAATGGCTAGACAGCTAATCCGGCTTAACATACGGGGCTGGTGCCCACATAAGATTGATATGTTTTATTCACCTGCTCCTTTTCAGCCAGTTCCAGGTAAACAAACAGAGCATGAATCTAGGGGGTGCAACGGATAGAGTTTTAAATCTGGAGTCAGAAAGCTCTGAGTTCAAATTCTATTGGAAAGACTTTGATCCTGTTCAAGTAAGTCACTTAAATTTTTGGCTTCAATTTCCTCACCTGTAAAAAGAGAATAGTAACACCTACTTGGCAGCATCAGATCAGATAAGGTGAAGTATTGTTAAAACCTCCAGGTGCTGTATCAGTACAAGCTATGATGAGGATGGAGATGATGAGGAGGATGGTGGTGATGATGATGAGGATGAGGATGATGGTGGTGGTAATGATGATAAGGATGAGGATGATGGTGGTGGTGGTAATGATGATAAGGATGAGGATGATGGTGGTGGTGATGAAGATGA
>CM053771.1:147701223-147824499 GCA_028658325.1 Potorous gilbertii | reverse complement strand
GATGATGGTGGTGATGATGATGAGGATGAGGATGATGATGGTGGTGATGAAGATGATGAGGATGAAGATGATGAGGATGATGATGGTGGTAATGATGATAAGGATGAGGATGAGGATGGTGATGATGATGAAAATGAGGAGGAGGATGATGGTGATGATGATGATAAGGATGAGGATGATGATGGTGATAATGATGAGGAGGATGATGGTGATGATGATGATGATGGTGATGGTGATGATGATGAAGATGATGAGGATGATGATGGTAACGATGATAAGGATGAGGATGAGGATGGTGATGATGATGAAGATGAGGAGGATGATGGTGATGATGATGATAAGGATGAGGATGATGATGGTGATGATGATGAGGAGGATGATGGTGATGATGATGATGATGGTGATGGTGATGATGATGAAGATGATGAGGATGATGATGATGGTAACGATGATAAGGATGAGGATGATGATGGTAATGATGATGATGATGGTGATGATGATGTATGAATCTTAGGCATTTTCAGCAGGAAATCTTACTGTTAAATTGGTTACCAGGAGGGAAGGATTGAGCACAGGGGGAGAGGTACAGTAAGATGAAAGATCCTTAGAAGCTTTCTGAAATCCCCTATTTGGATGGGAGTTCTTAAGGAGGGGATGGCATTCTTGAAAGGTACCTAAGTGTGAATGCAAGTGAAAGCCCTAGGTCCCTAGCCTGCTGGAGAGTAGGTAGGAATTGATCAGAAGAGTTAACCTGTTCCATATCTCCAACTCATCCATGAAACTTGACATAGCAAGAGAGGGAACTATTATTACTGTATTAGTAGTGCTTCAACAAAGCTTTCCTTTGGGCTTTCCAAAATTTTTACTTGGTCTTGTTCCAAGATTTTGTAGTTTCAGGATTTGATGATGTGGTAGAAAAAAATGGTTGCAGGTTTCTGCCAGTTATGGTATGGGAACACAGGTCTTTTAGCCAAAATGTAGTACTATAGGCTTTAGGTGGACTGGTCTAATAGGAAGCACATTCAGTCATAGACTGTTAGACATATGGACAGACAAGTAAATGGGTGATGAATGGATGGACAGATATAGATAAACAGACATAACAAAAAATACACAAATTAGTATCAAATGTCTTTTGTTGTTGTCTTGTCATTTTAAGTTGTGCCTAACTCTTCTTGACCCAGTTCTGGGGGTTTCTTGACAAAGATACTGGAATGGTTTACCATTTCCTTTTCCAGTTCATTTTTACACATGAAGAACTGAGGCAAACAGGATTAAGTGACTTGCCCAGGGTCACACAGCTAGTAAATGTCTGAAGCTAGATTTGAACTCATACAGATGAGTCTTCCTGATTCCAAACCCAGTACTCCATCCACTACACCACCAAGCTTCCCTCACCAAATGTCTTGTATCCTGTAAAGAAAAACAAAAGGACTCTTCTTCATGTGGAGGAGAGAGATGCTAATTGTAGTCTGAGCCATCAAACATAGCCAACCTGTTGAAAAGTTTTGCTTAAATGTTTCTTTGTTACAAGGAAAAATTCTGTTGGAAGGATGACTCATTGGGAAGTGAAGTACATATATATATATCTATATATATAGATATATATATATATATATGTATGTATGTATGTATACACAGACACATTATATATACATACATACATATGGCATCAGCCACATAAGCAACATGATAGAGTGGAAAATATGGTGAGCTTTGAGTTAAAGGACTAAGTTTAAATCTTTTTCTAGATCTTATTACCAATATTCCCACAAGTAGATTGCTTAACTTCTCTTGGTCTCAATTTACTCATCAGTAAAATGAGACTATTGGACCAAGATAATGTCTAAGGTCCCTTCCAGTTCTTGACCCTATGAATAAAACATTTATTATAAAATAAAAAGAATTGTTCTCCGGTCTCTTTGGGGTTAGTGCTTCCAATGCAAGAGGGATTTGAGATAGGCTCAGATATTGCACCATGGGTCACAGGGAAGAAAAATGATGGCAATAATCCCAATATTAGAAAGACCTAACTCCACTATAGTATATCGCTACACTGGACGGTTTCACATACGGCAGTAGTGCATTCAGAGGCAGGGTTTAAATCCCACTTGTATGACCTTAGGAAAGTCACTTAACTTCTATGAAATTTATTTTCCTTATTGTAAAATTAAAGTGTTGAACTAAATGACCTCCAAGGTCATTTGTGGCTCTAAGTCTGTAATCTATGTTTCAAGACATATTCCATGACACACATGACATAACGCCAGGGAAAAATCATCACAATCATTGATTATGATAATTAACTAAGTCAGTGTGCTCAGACTACTTAAACAAGTTGAGGCTCTAAAGAAAAAATGGCAAAAAAAAATTATCATTGACATATCACTTTTATTTATCTTTTTCAGAGTGATCAATACAAACATACTTGCTGCTCCTTCAAGAGCACAACCACCCTCAGAGCCAAAGTCAGATGTTGATCCTAAAGAGGTATTGAAAATTTTTATGAAGTTACAGAATGCTGATATATCTTTTCATTGTGGAGACTTGCTCAAATTAGGAAGCATGTATGTATTAGGAATCCATTGGTATAGAGATACTTACCCTCCCTGCCCCCCTCCCCAATGAAGCATCTCTGTCTGCCAAAGCAGGTTGACATCTTTTCAGCAAAGTCCACTCTTAGGAAGTTGCCTGGACAACTTGCCAAGGTTTACACAGCCAGGATAGGTCATGAGCAGGGCTTGAACCCAGGTCACCCTGGTTGCAAGACTGCCTCTCCATCCAGAGGGAGAAGAAAGAGAAAAGAGTTTGATAAACTGGATGAGTGATCTTGAACAAGTCATTTAGAGACTGAGTATTCCAAACAGTTCTCTAAGTAATTCTCTAATTGTCTAAGTTGCATAAGAGGCAGTTTCTTCATCCAAAACTTTTCTCTACTAATGAAATAATATGTCACAGGTATGATCCCTATCTGCCCATTTTTTCTTTTTTCTATCATCTCTATCTATTTAATCTACCTATCATCTATCTCTTTCTATCTATCCATCGATACATCCATACATTGATGCATCGTTGATCTATCTACATAACTACCTATCATCTTTCTTTCTCTCTCTCTTTTTCTTTCTTTTCTTTCTTTCTTTCCTTCCTTCCTTCCTTCTTTCTTTCTCTCTCTTCCTTCATTCCTTCCTATATCAATCTATATGTCAATTTGTCTACTCTGACAGCATGGTACAGCCAAAGAGGCACCTCTAATGCTAACTGCTAATGTAGCCTTGGATAAGACACTTTATCTCCTTTAATCTTATAACATTCATGGGCAGCTGGTGGTTCAGTTGATTGAGAAATAAGTCTGGAGTCAGGAAGACCTGAGTTCAAATCTGTCTTCAGACATGTACTAGCTGTGTGATTCTGGGCAAGTCACTTAATTGTTGCCTATCTTGGTTTTCTCAAATGTAAAATGTGGATAATAAGAGCACCTATTTTGTATAGTTGTTGTGAGAATCAAATAAGATAATATTTATAAAAAGCACTTAGCACAGGGTGTGGCATGTAGCTGATATTAATAAATGCTTATTTCCTTACCCTCCCCTAGAAGAGAAGTGCATAAACCTGCCAATCTCGGTTATATAGAGCTTGTTTTTCTATTTAAGTAAATATGGAAGGACACAAGCATTTATTAAGCATGTATTATGTGCCAGGCACAATGATAAGAACTTTATAAATATCTCATTTGATCTTTAAATCCCCAGAAGGTAAGTGCTATTCTCATCATCACCATTTATAGGTGAGGAAACTGAGGTAGCACAGTTTAAGTGACTTGCCCAGGATCACACAGCTACTAAGTGTCTCAAGTCAGATTTGCATTCTTCTGATCATAGCTAGATATGCAGTGGGTAGAGCACAGAACTTAGACTCAGAAAGACCAGAGTTGAAATCCTACCTTAGATATTCTTTAGCTGAATAATGCTGGGCAGGAGACTTTACTTCTGTGTGTTTCAGTTTCTGTAAAATGGAGATAAGAAAAGCACTGCCTCTCAGGGTTGTTGCAAGAATCAAATGAGTAAATGACTTTGCAAACCTTAAAGTGCTATGTAAATGGTAACTATTACTATTATTAATTCAATTTAACAATCATAGCATATATTTCATAAGGATGATGATAAATAAATGATGTGATTAGACTAGATGTCCTCTAAGATCCCTTCCAACTGTATGATCATATGTGATCCTCTGCATATGTGTGTGAGCATGTGAGAGTATTTGTGGGCAAGCCAATTCCTCTACTAAGGTTCTTCTCCAGTTCCCCACTGTGGTCTAGAGGTGACTTGAAGCTCTACAAATGATGAACTCTAGCAGGCAAGATTTCAGTGCATGTCCTTTATCTGAAAATGCTAGATACTAGATTTAGAGAGACCCATTAGTAAAATATTCCTTGGATTTTGTGCTAGAAGTCTTGTAATATATAATGGAAAGAGGGTTGGATTTGCAATCAAAGGAGTTTGAATTCTGACTCTGTTCCTTACTATGATACCTTGGTCTAGTCAATATTCCTCTGTGCATAAGTTCCCTCATCTGTACTTTGAGGGAGTTGAACTACATATCCTCTAAGATTCATTCTACCTTAGCACTATGATCTCTAATTTTATAGAGAAAGAAATTCTCTTGAGCCCTATAGAAGGATATTGACTGAAATCACAAAGGCAGGTAATAACTGAACCGGCATCTGAACTGTAATCTTCTGACTCACCGTCCAGTGTTCTTTCTGACACTGTCTTCATTAAGGTGGCTGTGGAGAAAGTTTCCACCCTCAAGAAATCATAGAAGTGTTCAAGTATATAAGGAAAGTAGTAATAAAGCCATCACCACATGTCATCAGTGATGCCTGTTGGGAAGAGGGAGGGCCTGAAATGGAAATGATCACAATAAACCTCAATATTAGAGTGGAAAGGTTGGAGATGAAGATTAGGAGTTTGTAATAAAAATTTTCTTTCCTTTTTGTGTTGTTCCTTATCTGAATCATGGGAAACAAATGTAATTTCTTTTCTGCACGTAGGTAGTAACATTAAACCCAGTTCCCTTTCTGTTGAGATACTTGATTGCACTTGAAAAACAAGGTGAAGAAGAGACTGTAATTTGGAGATAAATGGAGAGAATGGAACTGCTCCGAAAGAAATGCTCCCAAAATGCAAAAATGCATGAGCACAGAAATATAGGGCAAGGGAGAAATGTGATGATTTCACAAAAACACCTTAGACTGAACCCCATGTGTAAGTAATTCTCTAGCTCCTAGCTTCTGTAGAATTCTGATATTCCCTGGAATGAAATTTCAAAAACCCTGTAGTGAGAGTAGATTTGAATAAAGTTTGTTTTTTTTTTAATTTGGTCAGCCTGAGTGTTACCAAGTAGAGGTAACACAATGGAATTGTCCCTCCTTGAGACCAGACTGGGTTATTCATCAACATTTCTGAACACTTCTAAACGATTTGCACAATGGAATTGTGATATTTAACTAGCTTTGGCTTCCTTCATTCCCTTTTTTCTCCTCTTCTTCTCTTCTCTTCTCCCCTCCCCTCCTGTTCTCTCCCTTCCTCTCCTCTCCTCTTTCCTCTTGTGTATTTCTCTTTCTCCTTCTTTCCAATTCTTTCTCTGTCTCTTTATCTTTGCTGCTTTCTCTGTCTCCCTTCTACCCACCCACTTGCTCTTGTTATATTTGGTTTAACTTCCCTTCAAGTGATTTAGACCAAACTAAAATGTCCACAATGATGTAGATTGGAAAGTTAAGCCTTTTTGCTACCATGGGAGCCTGTAGATATCTTACCTGTAACACTGCATTTTCCTAATATTTTCCTAGCTTAATAAAACTTACCTTACTCTCCTCATTTAAGAAAAGCAAGAGTAGTAAGATTATTCTAAAAGCACCTACCAAAGCACAGTATAAAAAATTAAGAAGGTGAATAGTTTCAAATACTTCTTTTGAGATTTTTGCCCTTTTTCAGTGGGATAATAAAGGGGGAAAATATGTGGCAGGAAGAATGGTGAGGATTAAAGGAGAATTTAAAAAAGAGAAAATTAAGAACTGTTCCCATTGAAGAGATAGGGGTGTACAGCCAAATGGAGAAACCTGTGTCAATGCTGCTTCATAGATTTACCATAGAAAATGATTGATTTGGTTGTTAAACCGAAAGACCAGAAGCCCATGCTATAGTTAGTTATGATTTGGTCCATGCTAGTCTGTAGCCGAGATCAATTTCACTAGACAAACTGACTGGCCTTCTTTCACTTTGAAGACAAGGGGTAAGGTGACATTCGGGTGGATGCTCCTGGTGAGCCAATATCTGAGGGCTTAATTCTATACACAACTGGAGAAAAAAGACAAGTATTGATACACGAATGATCAGCAGGCTAGGGCTTCTTCAGTATTTGTAAAACTCAAGCATTCAGATCCAAGGAAAGAAAGTTGCAGCAAAAACATTGTAATGAATTTGCTGCTCTTGTGTGCTGTTGTGATGGAGGGATGGAGGGTGATTACTTCTGACTAGTGAATTACACTGTGGAATATTGATTTCCTTGTTCAGAAACAGGGCTGGGCAAATGGTTTGCCTGACCTTCTTATACACATGCTGTGTTAGTGTTGACTCAATTGAATCCTTAGCTGATGAGAAAACTTTTCACCACTGGGGGCCACTTCCACACAAAATGGGGAAGAAAAATATGGGAAAGGGTCAGGTACTTTCATTGCTGTGGAATTCTAGTGGGAGCATGTGTCATTAGTTGTGTTTAATTTAAGAAAATTTCAAAAAACAAACAGAACCCGTCAAGTTATAAGGCTAACTTTCATCTAAACTGTTTGGTTGATTAGAGTTGACAGGCAAAACTCACCAAGAGTCTTATAGGGGAAAGAGATGAGGAGAAGTAGGGGAAAAAGAAGTAAAATTAGGAGGACAAACAGAAGGAGGAGAAGTGGAGGCAGGAGAAGGAGAATGAGGAAGATGAAGGAGGAGGGCAGAAGGAAGAAGAGAAAAAGGAAAAGAAAAGGAAAAAGAAGGAAGGAAGGAAGGAAGGACTAGACACAGGGGTGGGAGGTCCTTGGGTGTGGTCTTTTGACTAAGTCCAAGTTTTACAAAGCAAATTCTTTTATTAAGGGGATCTGTTATATGAAGTTTGGATTCAGTCAAAGGGCCTCACCTGAAGAACTAGAGGGCCACATGTGGCCTTGAGGCTGCATGTTCCCCATCCCTGAGGGAGGGAGGGAGGAAAGAAGGAAACAAAGAAAGGAGGGAAAAAGGAAGAGTGAGAAGAAAGTAATTTATTGGAGGCAGTGCAAATGATAGAATACTGGCCTTGGAATCAAGAAGACTCATCTTCATGAGTCCAAATCTGGCCTCAGACACTTACTAGCTGTACTCTGGACAAGTCACTTGACACTGTTTGCCTCAATTCTTCATCTGTGAAATGAGCAAAAGAAGGAAGTGGAAAATCACATCCCTGCCAAGAAAACCCCAAAAATGAGGTCATTTAGAGTAAGAGAAGACTGAAAAGAATGAACCATAAAAAAGCAAGTCAGTGCATCTTACAACATTCCATTGTAAAACAGAAGTGCAAATGGAGAAAAGAACTCAGTTTTGGAAAAGATCCTCTGGAAAAGAGTCTAAAAAAGACTACACAAATAAAGCAGTATATGTTTCTATTCCTGATATGATGTGCTACTTTAAAAAATCAGTATGAAGCTTATTATACCATGCAGGAATATAGCAAGCTTATTTTTGGTCCATTTACTTAAAGAGCACAAAAGTATAAGACACCAACTGGCGGGACAGCAATTATCTGGGCATTTGAACAGGGTAGGTGGCCAACATGGACAATTAGGCCATAACCTGATGGGGTTTCAGGCCTGAGTCATCTAGATAATTTTAGCTGTTAGTACCTGGGCAAAGAAAAGGATCCTGTCATTTGAAGTGTTGGTGCCCCATCACCTTAAAATGCCCTCATCAAAACCCTCAGTTGGACAAAGCCTTGGACAAAGCCACTTTTTCCCATGAGAACCTTTTTTCTCTATTATAACCGCCTTCAATGTCTGATAAATAAATTAAAATTAAAATGGTAAAATAAAAAGGGAAATTCTAAACCCAACTGCCGTTTTTTTTTTTTTTGAGGATGAGACAGTAGGGGCCGGTTTTTTAGTTCTCAACAAATACCACAGTAAAAAGTGACAAGGAGAATGTGAGGGGAAAAGATGGAAAGTTTTAGCATGTAAATGTCAGTGAGTACATGTCTTGCCTCACTCTAGTAAAATTTGGAGATGATACAAAACTAGAAAAGGTAATAACCTCACTAGATGTTAGGATCTGAAGAGATCCTGAAAGGACAATGCATGGGCTGCACCTCATGAGATGAAATTCAGTACGCGTAAATGTAAGCTTATAGATGGGTACAAAAAAATATCTATTTCACCAGTACATGATGAGGCAGATATGATTAGGCAAAAGCTTTTTTGAAAGAAAAAAAGAAAGATTCAGGGATTTTATAGTGTACTGCAATGGTAATATGTCATCAGTGTGATGTAGCAGCCAAAAAAAAAAGCAAATGCAACAACCTTGGTCTGCATTAGGAGATTCATAACTTCCAGGAACAGGAATGTCATAGTTTACTGGACTCTGGCTTTGTCAGATCTCATCTGAAGTACTGTTTTTGGTTAATAATTATTGTTACCAACAATGATGTTAATGATAAGATCTAGCATTCATAAACACAGTGCTAAGCTCTATTATCTCGTTCTAGGTATCATGTTCTAAGAAGGACCTTGAAAATCTGGGGAATGTCCAGAGGACGGTAATAGTGATGGTGAAAGACTATGAGTCTATGTCATATGGGGATAAGTTGAAGACACTTGAAAAGTTCAGCCTGGAGAAGATTCAAAAAGAAAACAAAAACTGTGTTCAAGTGTTTCAATACCTGTCTTAGGAAGGACAGATTAAGATTGTTCTATTAGGTCCCAGAAGGCAGGACCAGGAGCAATGAAAATATGAAATTAGGTTAGAAAAAGTCAGAAAAGACTTTGGATAAATTTAACCTTTCCAGAAGTAAAAGGCTTTCCTTGGAGGTCTTCAAGGGAAAGTCATGCCATCATTTCTGTGATGGCATGGGCTTCTTCGGCAACGAAGAAAGAACACAACAACCTCAATTAAGCAGACCTACCTGACCATTTGGCTACTTCTCAGGTATGTCATGGTGGGGAATTCCTTTAGTAAGGCCTGAACTCAGAACTGCTCAGACCACTCCTACTTCTCAAATTCAGTGTCTAACACAATGTCTGGAGAATAGGATTCAATTAATAAATGCTCATTAAAAGATTAAATTTATGTTTTTTTTCTTTTTTTCTACATTAAGGATTGTGAATATAAGTGACAAGGATGGGCCCTAATAAAAAATCACCTTAGAGAAGAGCCACAGTGCCTCCTGACTTGTACTCATCCATGCAAGAGAACTACTCCCCTCCCTCTAAACACTCACTCCACAAACACCAGCAACCCCACACAAAGCACCCAGGGCTTGGTAACATCTAAGATCTTTGTGGTAGCCATTTTTTTCTGTAGGTAAAGAAAGAGGAAATAAGAAATAAGCCCTCTGGGCCATGACTAAGCGGAGGAATTCAATACGTATCTTCTGTTTTGTTCAGGTCAAGCCCTGCATGCAAAGGTTTTAAAAACTATATATTGGATCAGAGAACAGGGTAGGGAACTTCGATGGAAATGGTCACCTTTGACTTAACACACCATTCATGTGGGTGCCAAGAGACACAAAAAAATGTCTCTGAGTTTTAAGGAGAAAAAAAATAAACAAACCCTGAAATATAATTAATTCATTAAAGTTCATATCTAAGTAACCTGCTTTCCAAAATTAGTACCTTGCTTTAAATTCCAAGCTTGGGAATTGACAGGTACCATCTATACTAAATAACTAATTAATTGAATCCCCTCACATGCTTCCCTAGTGAGAGCTCTGAATATCTCCAAATACCTGCAGTTCCTCTCTGCCTCAGCTAACCTTGGTGACATTTGATATTTTCCTCCTCCTGATATGGTATGTGGGTATTGTATAGAGAAGGTGGCTATCTGACCACCTAGGGACTCCATTAATTATCTGTTACCAAGAAAAGCTACTCTCATTTATCAGTGGGCCCTCCCTCCCCCTCAATGGAATACAATAGCCAATCCAGAGAATCTCTGGGCTTCTCCATATGGATGGACCTTGAATAGATGCAGAAGGAAAAATTACCTTATTTGCCGTTTTCCTAGCTGGGAGTCATCCTGGTACCACAACTTGTCTGAGAATTCCCAGCTCCCCACTTTCAGGTAGCACTCTCCTGGTATTTGACCTTTAATTGTCCTTTTCCCAAAATATTCTCTTTCTAAGGAGCTTATTAAAAAATTCCCTTAGTCAGCAATAACTACTTGAACCTCTGGTCTCTTCTTCAAAAATGTAGAATCAGAGAATGACAGAATTATGTAATTTTAGAGCAAACAGGGACCTTAAAAGGGCTCTCATACAACCCGCTCATTTTTACAAATGAGAGATGTTGCCTTCATTTGATATTTATATTTTATGTTCCTCATGAACATATATCCTAGTTTGCATTCTATAACTCCATCAACATATCTTATCTCTACATCACCCTTTTCCACCACAGGAACACATGCTAGATTGCTCCTTGAGGGAGAATACCATACCATACATATTTTGAGATCTTCACCAGGACCAACACAGTGGATTGAGCATTAGGCGCATAATAGATGTTTGTTGAATGAAGGAAGAAACTGAGTCAGAGGTTAAGAGATGCACCCATGATGATGGGATAGTAAATAATAGAACTGGAACAGAGCTCAGAGGTTGTATAATCTACACTCAGCATTTTATAAGGGAGGAAGCTAAGGCCCAGAGAGTCTGACTTGCCCCAGAATCCAAAGATATTACCAGACATGAGATTTGAAGCCATTTCCTCTGACTACACAACCAGTATTCTCTCTGTTATACAAAGCTCCTTCATTCTGCTCATGGAGCCACTTCTAAATTTCCAGTCTTCTGGATATCTCCAAAGACTTCTCACCACAGAAGATGACTTTTCCATCACATTCCAGAAGTCTTCTCACTATGGAAGTTCCTTTTATCCCTATGACCTTTTCACCCTGGAATATTTCTCTATCCCTGTGGTCCCTTTCTCCAACTGCTCAGCTCCTCTGGGAATCTCCATTTTGCAGAAGGACCTAGGCCATCCATGTTTATTCCTTCTTTCCTCTATAGACTCAACTCCTGACTCTTTAAAATTCCTTCTCCACCATACCTCCTTGTGAGTACTTTCTCCGTAACTTGCCCTCTCTCCTCTATTTTTTGGCTTCCTTTTCTGTCTAGTATTTCCCCCATTAAAATGTAGCCTTTCTGGGGGCAGGGAATATCCTTCTTTTTAATTCTTCCTCTATTTTCATTAGCCTGATACACAGTATGTGTTTAAATAAAAAATTGTTGACTTGACTACACAGAAAGTGAATGGCAAAGTCTGGGCTATAAGAATTGAGAACTCAGATCGGTAGACTCCCAGTCAATGCCCTTTCCACCATACTCTACTATATCTCCAAAGAATAATAGCAATATTTTCACCTCTGATTGTACAACAGTATCATTTACAAACAACTTTCACCTACAAGGTCATATCTGATCCCCCTCACAAGTTTGCTAGAAAGAAGCAAACTCCACAAAGGACTTCATGCTCTTAAGTAAATCACTGATTTGATGGGAGCACTGCTTAGTCTGACAAAGAAGAAGATGAAACCAAAAGCATGGAAAGAGTCATACCACCATCATGGCTTTCTTGTAACAGAAGCCTAGAATACTTTAAGTCAACAGTGTGGTGAACTCCAGTAAAAAGGCTATCTAGTGATGTTTGTTTAAATTTACCAGCTATGGATTACAGGCAGTCTAAGTCAGTACAGGATACTTGTCTCTTCATTGTGACAGCAAGAGGAATTCTGGAAGGGTGGCACCAAAGGCTTCCTATCTGAAGACAGAGGCAAAGAGTAAGAGCAGTATCTTTATCTGTAGAACAGGATCAAGCATCATCTCTATTGAATGGGGACCATAAGGATCTAATGAGTTAATGTAAGTAAAGTAGTTTGTAAACTTTAATGTTTTATGGATATATCAGTGATTGTGATTTTATTATATTAAAAGAGCTAGGGAAACTAGGTTGTACTTTTGAGGGGGGATGAAGGAAGAATAGTAACTCATTTATATATTGCTTTAAGTTTCAAAGGATTGTAGCTTTTGAGCTGGAAGAGACATTAGAGATTCTGTAATTCAGGTGTTCTTAACCAGGATTCTGTGAATTTTTAAAAAATATATTCCAATAGTTATGTTTCAATCTAACTGATTTAACAAAGGACTTCATTCCATTCATGGCTCCACTTCTAAATTTCTGGTCTTCTTTCTCCATGATGCCTCCAAAGCCTTCTCATCACAGAAGATGACTTTTCCACCATATTCCAGAAGTCTTCTCACTATGGAAGATCCTTTTATCCCTATGACCTTTTCACCCTGGAATATTTCTCTATTCTTGTGGTCCCTTCCTCTGACTGCTAAGTTCCTCTGGGAATCTCTTTGTAATTGTACATATTTTTTTATGTGCAATGAGGTCTGGAATATACACAGTGTCTCTGGTGATATATCCCCATGAAGAGACACTGAGGAGCAAGGATGTGCTGGAAAATGTTTAACAATTGTCTCTCCAGAAAAGAAAAAAAAGAAAAAAACATATATACAGGACACATTTTGAAGTTTAATCTGGATAATTAACAATTTCTTTAGTCTAGCCAATCGACAAAACAATAAATCAAGCTCTGATTTGTAGTGTTTGCCCATTTCCAACGTGTAAATATTCACACTGAAAATTTAACAACCTGCAAGAGCTGGTTCAAGCTGGCTTCAGGACCCCCTGCTGTGGAGCATGATTCCTGCTTATGGGAGAGTGGTAATGATGGGGAATGGAAGTTCCTTGGAAAGACTATGGTCCATACATGAATACTCTGACTAGTTCTGGTTGATTAACCATGGGTGAATGGGAAGGTTTTTTTTTTTGATTGGTTTCACTTAACCACCAAATGGTCCATGAAACAAACAAACCATAAAATGGTAAGGACTCCTTATCTAGTCACCCTCCCTCATTTTACAATTGACGAAACTAAGGCCCAGAAAACTTGCCCAATGCAATAAATGTAGCAAGTGGGAGAGTCAGCCTTTGAACCCAATCCTCTGACTTCAAATCCAGAAGTCACTGGATTGCACTGTACCTCACCATAAAAGTTCCACAAGTGTTATTATTCCAATTTTACAGATGAGGAAAGAGGTTCAATGAGGTTAAATGACTCACTCAATAATACACAGTTAAAACCTGACAGAACCAGGACTCATGCATATCCTCTGACTCAAAATTCAGCATACTTTCTCTGTCACTGTTCCTAACAGATTAACAATAAATAGATTTACTTCACTGTGAAAACTTGGAAGGAATTAGAACAGAGAAGCTACATGAAGTGTCTAATTTCCAAAAAAGGGGGTATAAATGGAAATTTAAGGATTGGTATTGGAGAGATTTATCTTATTTTTTGTTGTATTTCTTTAAGATGGCATAGGGAATGCAGTGGCATAAAACCAATATGCTGTCTAAAAGAGACAGTTGTATTTGGACAGAAAAAGTTACTGTATTGGATGCCCCCTAAAAAAAAGACATTTTTTTCTATGTGATTGTTTTAAACAACAAAGGAATTGAACATGATCTAAAACAGGAGTGCACAGAATCTCATATAATTGTGAGCTCTTAAAAGGAAGGGGCTGTCTTCTTCAGTTTTATGTATTCCTCTCCACCCCACCCACACACACAGAATATAGATCATCACAGCATGTCAAGAATTATGTAATGTGACCTTCACTTATTAAAGATGAGAGAACCCAAGAGGAATGATTGCTGCACTGTTGCATAGTCCACTAAGTGACCAAGCCTAGATATACATTCAGGCTATTTGACTGTTAATCTGGTGTTCTTTCCAGGATTCTATGCTGCCATTTAATTTCTATTTTCCCCAGAGAGAATAGAGTTATTCTATTTGTTCTGCCTTTGATGAAAATGGAAAACTGCCTTCTCATTAGTTCCCATACAATTTGTGCTCAATAGATACTTATTGACTGACTGACAGACTCATTTGTATATGTACATACCTCCAAAATCCAGGCATGAAAGTCATACTATGATTAGTTGGTGCCTTCGTCTTTTCTATTCTAGGGCTTTCTTGTGCTATTGATGAGTCAGAGAACTCTCTCTGAGCAGGTTAGGAAGCAAAGGTGAAGAAAAGGCTGGACAACCATGTCTTTGGAACAACTTTGTGGAGCCCCTGAAAGTGAGTGCTGCTCCTGATAATACCATATCCCAATTCTTGTTTAATATTGACCCACTTGTTAACTTACCTCCAGCCTTAGAATCAAAATACTTGGTATTCATTAGCATCAGCATAAAAAAAGCAATAAGAATTTACTGAAAACCTACTATGCTCCCTGGCTTCCCAGTGAAGCCAGGAGCCATTTGTGGAGTGAGGATGCAGCTGCTTGATTTGTCTAGCTGTGCCTCATAGGAGTTTAGGGTAATGAGTACAGAAGACAGCTGGACTTCAGATGCAATCATAGGTGAATCCACAAGAGTGATTTCGGTTCAGCACTTATATCTATCTACCAGTTCTTATAAGAATACTCAAATTTGAAAATCTGGTAATAGCCAACAAGATACTACTCTAAGGTTTTCATAAGAGTTCAATCTAACATGGTAGCAACATGTTACACTTAGACATCCAAGATATGAAATCATAATTCCATCAAGAAATCATTTTTGGAACTGAAAGCTTTGTAATTACAATGACAAAATTGGGCGCTGGAGAAAAGATGAGAACATGCACATTCCTCTCTTCCTTTTAAAGGTGGGAGGCTATGGGGGCAGACTGGTGTATAATTGTTAGAGTAAGTCAACATTCTCATTTGTTCTGTTGCACTAATACTTTTCCTCTGTAAAATGTTTATTATAAGTGATGGCTCACTAGGAAGGGGAAGATTGGAAAATGAAGGTAGTAGGAAAACAAAAGATGCCATTTTTAAAAAGAGCTCAGTTTTGTTAAGTATTTGAATGGGAATTTCTTGTTTTGACAGAAAACTTCTTTGCCCTGAATAATTTATGGATCAATTTTTCCTAAAATGAGCATGACTCTTCCCTAGCATCTCTGTCACGTAGGTATTGAGAATGGACAATGTTTTTGCTCATGGTGTTCACTTGAGGGGGTGGAAAAAAGATTCTATTTTCTTCTGGAACCCCCTTCAGAAACTGTAACATAGCAAAGCTGGAGACCTGAGGGATGGGAAAGCAGAAGCCTGGAAGGTAGCCAAGTCATCAGTGGGAGTGAGGTCTCCTGTTGAATGAGCCATGGTAACATCAGCTTTGGGAGTGTTCATCCATTCGATAATGATTCTTCTTACTTCTATTTCTGGGGAACTTAACGGTTAAGTAGTACACTTGGGAGGCCTCTCTGGGATAGAAACAAAACGCAGCAAGATCTCGATTCATCAGAGAAGCCCTATAAAATCAGTCCATTCCTTCAGTGTCCTGGACCGAGACCAACAGCTCCTGGAAGGACAGCCATGGATTCAAGAATGACCTGCTTTTATATACATGTGTATAATATCCAAAACACAGGCATTAAAGTGGTCAAGAGAAAGTTAAGCGGTCTACACGGGAAGCAAAATGTTCCTAAGTTTAATTTTTAAGCTCAGTCAACAGCTGAGCTTGAAAATGATCTTTCCTTACCAGCAGTCTCATTTTCTCCCCTTGGGGAAATGTGGTTTGATTAGGGAAACAGAAATTATACCAGTTCTTTCTCTTCTTCCTTTTTAGCAATTCCTGTCAGCCATGGCACTCAAGGGGAACTCCATTGGCCATTGGTCATCTTCCACTCTTGGGCTCTGGGTTCCGATGAAAACTAATTTAAGCTTTGAGCACAGGAACTGGTGGAGACTTAAGGAAACAAGAGTGGCATTGCTGCCTAGGATATTAGAGATGCAGATGCAGCTCAGGCTAAATACAAACCTGCAAGTGCAAGAGGGGGAAAGACATTAACAATGGATTACCTGACCATAGCTTGTTTATAGCTAGAAGGGAAGTTCGGTAGAAGAAGGAAAGAACAAGGCCAAGGTTCAGGTTGTGGGCTATGGGATAGAGCATTCAGCACTATGTAAGCTCCTTGAAGGCAATGGCTGTTTCATTTTTGTATTCCCAGTAGGTGACTCAAAGTAGGCACTTAATACTTATTGAAGATACTTGAATGAAACAAGCCTTTCTCAGTTGCATATATCCGAGCTTCTAAGGCCTCCTCTCAGGCATGATCTGAATTTTATGTCATAGGCACACCAAGGGTTGAGTATTTGTAACTGCCCTCATTTCCAACTCTCAAGGGGGATGGATGAATCTTCAATTGTTTGATACCTGAGGCCAACCCTAGCAATTTAGTTTTTCATGAGTTCTCTTTCAAATGACTTCAGAATAATTCTTAAATCTCCCCCTTCTTCATTAGGGAGTGGGAAGAAAAATGAATTGAATGAAGCTCTACCCCTTGTATGAGCAAGAAAATTGCTAAGGGGATAAGGTATAAGAAAAGAGATCCTTTGGAATAGAGGTCTCCATTTAAAGAACAAAATTCACACCCATTTCAAGGGAGAGAAAGGGAGAAAGAGAGAAACATACACACCCACAGAAAAAGGGGGGGGGAGAGAGAGAGAGAGAATACCCCTATGTGTGTTTATTTTCTTATTTATAAAGGAGTGATAAAACAGGTATTAGGAAAATCAGGAGAGAGCAGTTTTCACAGCTTTGCTCCTTCCTTGTTCTCCTTCTACCCAACTGCCTGCTCTTTCTCACTCTCCTTTACTTCATCCAGCAGACCTACATATCTACCAGTTTTGCGTCCCCCATAGCTCTGTCCTGAGCCCTCTCTTCCAGGAGTTCTTAAACTGCAATCCAAGGATTACGATCTCACTTAGTGATCATCCATCAGTTCCCATGGATTCAGCCATCATCTTTAAGCAGGTGATTCTCAGATCTATATATCCATCCCTAAATTCTTTTCTACCCAATTCTCAATCTTAATGTCCCGTAGACATCTCAAACTCAAAATATCTAAAAATAGAACTCATTTATCTTCCCCCCTAAACTCTCCCCTCTTCCCAATATCTCTTTAGTCCTGAGGGGATAACTATCCTTCCAGTCATTCAGGCTTGTCATCTCTGTGCTACCTTCCACTCTTCAGTTCACCCATATATCCAATCAACTGCCAAGTAGGACTGCTTATGCCTTCACTCAGACAGTTGCCACCCTGGTGCAAACCCTCATAATGTAGTGTCTGGGCTGTTACAATAATCTTCTCATTCATCTTTCCTCAGTTCTCACCTCTCTCCAGCCCAACCTCCACGGCTGCGCCAAAGAGATCTTCCTAAGCACAGGCTTAACCTAGTTACTCCTCTATACACTAAACTCCAGTGGCTCCCTATTACCTCTCAAATCAAACACAAAAGCCTCCACTTGACTTTTAAAGTCTTTCACAACCTATCCCCTTCTTAAATGACTTTTTTGCACTTCATTTCCCTCTACATTCAAGTATCCCATCTTTCATCAACGTCTGTTGTCATCTGTCTGTCCCCCAGGACTGGAATACTCTCCCTTCTCAGGTCCACTTCCTGGATTACCTGGCTAGACTTAACCTAAATCCCACTTTTTGGAAGGGGCTTTTCCCAGGTCATTCCTCCCTTCTTCTCAACCCCTTCTCTGCCTCCCTCCCCACTTTTAATGCCTACCCTCCAAAATTGTCATCTATTTACATAGCATATATTCTAGGTGTATAATTTTTTTGCATATTGTCTCCCTCAATAGACTATGAACAACTTGAGGGCAAGAACTACATTTTGGGCTTTCTTTGGATCCCCAGCACTTAGCACAGAGCCTGGAATATAATGTGAGTGTAACATGTGCTTGTTGATTTACTGCCTGACAGATTTTATATCTAATAAATAAGTACAAAATGAAACATGTTAAAAATAACATCAAAATGAAATAATATTTGATACTGGAATCAATAGGCAGCCATTGGTGATTATTATGTAGGAAAGTGACATTCCTTCTATTTAGGAATATTGGTTTGTCAGTTGTATAGAGGATGTGTTGGAGAAAGGACAGACTCCAGGCAGAGAGACTGTTAAAATAAGTAGTGCATATATATATATATACATATATATACATATATATATATATATATATGTATATATATGTATATATATATATATATGGTGATGAGGGCCTGAAGTGGTCCTCTCCATGGGACTGAAGAATCAAGGTCACATTTCAGAGGTAAGAAGACGTGACAATTTGTTAGATATACAGGGTAAGGGAGAATGACCTGAGCTGGTGAAGGTGGGTGGTTAGAATGTTGATGGTACCATCAACAGTAAAACAGGAATAGGCAAATTTATGTAAGGGCTAAATTTTGAGGAAAAGATAAAGTAATGAAAACTCTCATGTAGATTGTGATCCATTCATGCTTCATCACCCTTCAAGACTCATTATGTATCATCAGAATGAAAGGAGGGCACTGCCTGGTCATGTAGAACCCATCCAGGGATGCCTGCTATAGAACAAAGCATAAGAAATGGTGACTGAAGGAATTTTGTCTGCTAGAGAAGCCAGGATGTGTGTGTGTGTGTGTGTGTGTGTGTGTGTGTGTGTGTTTGCTTACGTATGCATGTGTAGGGGCAGGGGGGAGGAGTAGGAGGGGAAGGGGGGGAGTGTTGTAATCTTCTATATTGGCCTTTGCAAAACCACAGGAGGCCACTAGATAGCTTGTGTATGTGTGTGGGGAAGAGGTGTCTAATAGGGGAATGGGGGGAGGGTGTGTTGCTAGAGCCAAGTCCCATGATTGACTATGAGAGGACGGGATGGAATCAATCAATCTACTATCTAATTGGCTAATTAATACCCACAGGAGGAGGGAGGCCCCTGTTTTACAGGGTGCTGCTCTAGCATGGTGGATGAAGGAACATAAAGAAAGGAATCCAATTAGAAGATTTTGTTGTTTTGCTAATCATGTTGTGCTTCCTTTCTTTCTAGATGCCTATAGCCAAAGAGGAATTATTACACCAAGATATTGTGGCCCTGGTCATTGTCCTGCACCATTGGCTTGAATTATAATCGTCTTCTCTCCAGGGAGGATGCCTGGAGACACCCTGGGAGATGCTCCATGTCATCTTCCTCACTGCTTATGGATCTCATCAAGACTATCAAAAAGACCCACAAATCCCACAACTTACCAAGTCTCTGCCAAGTTTCTTTCCTGGTACTCTTGTCAATAGAGCCTCATGCCAAAGTTTTTTAAGCCCATCTATGAGGACACTAGATAAGCCAGCATCCATACGAGGCCCCTCCCTTGCCCAACTTAAAAAAATTGTTTCACCCCCCCCTAAGATTCCCTCCCCCAGCTTTAGAAAGAGGTACCACACCAAGCTGAAGAGGGACATGGAACACTTTTTAATGTCAAGTCAGAGACAACCCCTCCCTCCCCCAGCCCTCGAATCCCACCTTCCCTTATCACATCCAGGATCCTTCCCAGAGGCTTCTCTGCTTTCCAAGCTCCCAGAAAAATGATGACCTAAAAATGTCATTTTCTTTCATTTCATCCACAAAAAAAGGAAATAAAAATTAAATTAAATGAACCAAGAGGGTTTAAATTCTCCAGTGGTCACAAGGGTGTAACAGATTCATTCCCACACAGGGCTAAAGCAAGTGGTTACATTTTTTCTTTCTCTATCTGTCTTTTTGCCCCATGCGTTTGATTCTTATCAGTACCCTAGGGGTAATGGGAAGCATGCCACCTGTGATGGCTTTTACCTCGCAGACCCATACCCAGAAAGAGATGCTGCATCTGGTTAGTTTTCTTTTTCATTTGTTTGCTTTTTTTGTTTTTTTGCTTTCTATAAATGTCTCCGACATGTAAATAACCCAAGAAAATAAAAAAGGCAGGAATTGATTACACAATTACCAGTAAACTCTATCATCTCTTAGAAGACCAACACACAGCTAACGCCATATACAGCATGCAGTAATGTCTGAGAAAGGACCCTGCAGAGAAAAAAAATGACTAGTACTCTAATAACAAAAAAGTGTGTGAATATATATGCATATACATATGTAATATATATGCACATATATGGATGTATCATTAAAAGAAGCATAGCTGACAAACTCATCGTACAATGGAGATCACGCTTTCCATTTCTAGACAGTTTGTAGATAGCATAGTTACTGTACGCGTTAAACGCCGAAGTAAGGATGAGAAATCTGTAGCGCTGGTAGCGATGTTGGTTAAATCACTTTTTGGTGGATGTGCAGAATCCTCACCGGTTGGCTAATGCCTGGTGCTATGCTCCACCGCTTGTAAACCTAGTTAAGAACACTATTTATCTTTAATGTTGAATAAACATACTTTCTCTTTCGCCTCTTTTTGCATGTTTTTGTAAAGTTTTGTTTTTGCACTAACAGTTCTAGGTTCATATCAGAAAATATAATTAATAAAATTAATAATGAACCGGAATCCCTTATTATCCATGATGTCCATGTAGTAAAATGAAAAACATGTAACAATATATTTCCTGTTGTTGCGTTTTGCGGGATCATTGTTGTCCGTGGGTTGTTTTGCAGATTTTTTCTTTTTCTTTTGCATCACATATAATGCCTGTGAAGAGGTCCTCCATAGGAACATCTGGGTCTGCACATCTGGATCGACCAGTAGAGTTTAGGATAGCGAACTCAGAAGTCTTCTGTGGTGGATGGGGGTCATCAGAATGGGAAGAGCAGCTGACCCTTTGCCCACCATGGAAACAAAGAGGCCACACAATGCAGCGTGCAGGTGGGTCCAAAGCTGGGTGCGCACTCATAATTTGGGGCTAAAGAAAAGAAGTAGTTGTGCCTAAATATCTCCAAGGCGATTTCCTTCCCTCCCCATGCCCAGTTGCCCTTTCCCTTAGATTTTTTTTTTATCACATTAGGCTTGGTTTATCTTAATTTCATTTAATTCTTAAAAGGAAAAAAAAACTTGTATGCTCTTTTTGCCGCTGTTGAGTTGGTAGTTGCAGGTGGTGGAGGCTGCTCCCCAGTGGGGAAGTGACACTCACATCAAAATTTAAGCAACAGATGCAAGATGAGAAGGGGTAAGAGCCAAATGCAACCAGCTCTCCTGGATGTCCCGTTGTTCACTTCACTGACTGCGCCAGGGGCTGTGGGAAGAACAGAGAGTGTTTTAGAAGCCTAATTTGAACTGAGAAGGAAATGCCATCACTGACCCACACCTGAGTTAGGAGCTCATGCTTGAACATCGGCACCCACGAATGACCTTTGGAGTCACCTGTGACCCCATTGCTCCAGCACAGCTTTTGAGACAAGCTTCCCACGAGTCCACTGTTCTGTGGATTTCAGGGGCTGGCCTGAATTGGAATGGCAGTTCCTAAAACTGTAGGATTTAGCCTGAGAAAGACCTTAAAGATCATCTAGTCTTACCCCAAACCCCAATTTCCAGATGGGAAGCTATGTCAAATTTGGTTGTGCTAACATGTATTGCTCCTGTGAAATTCTGTTGTTGAAAGCTAAAGGTGTGGGGTTTAGGGAAGCTGGTATGAGCATGTTATGGCTCCTAAAGTCTTAGTATGGTGTGTCTAGTGAAAAAGAAACTAGATTCCTTTTAAACCTATGCTTCAGAACAATTAATGATAAATATCAGAGGCCACACATGGTCCCAACACTATTTCATCATTTCTGATAACTCAGGCCATCTTAAATGTTCACTTAACCATCCAGCCGTCCAACGTGTTGTCTAGAGAAAGACCTGTTGAAAGCCAAGCTGTCTTCCTGCTGTTGCTGCTGCCACAGTCTGCTCTGAGGGCACATTGTCAATCACCTTCTCACAGAGCAGGCCACAGGGCTCCACCAGGAACATCTGAATGCTTCTCCTTCTGGAGAAAACAATGCTGACAAAAAGGCAGGGCCTAACCCATATAGAGAATAAATGGGCCCAACTCAGCAAAACAGTAAAGATTCTTGCTATATACATTGAAATAACCACCCAAGATGTATTTGGAACAAGAAATAAAAAAGTTGCTACTATAATTTAGGTCCAGCACTGGAGGGGACCAAGTAAGTTCCCACTTTCAATTCCTAAAAGGAAAACTTGGCTTCAACCCCACAGATGCTCCATTGAGAGTCAAGTGAAGGATGGAAAGGGACTGACAGTGTAGACCTTAAGGTCACCTGATCCTTTCTTCCACCTGTCTTCACACATACACATACCTTAGCCACTCAAAAACATAAACTTGCCAACTACTTCACCTGTTATACCAAGGATGCTCATGAACATATAGAACTCCCACACATCTATATCACTCTGAGAGTCTAGATACTCAAATAATTCATTACTCAGTGAACCAGGACAACCTGTTTAGACAGGGATTTCTGCAGTGCTCCCTATTATATCGGAATAAATTGAATCTCCTGAAAGCAAGGACCAAAGACCAAGCTTGTGGTCAGGTAAAATATCAAAGGAATGTACAAGATGAGAGCCCTAGTGTTACCAGCATCCGGGACATGTGCCTGGGTCAGTGTTGGCTAAATCAGGACCAAACTGCATATCTGAGTGACTAAGATTGGAGATTTTTCAAGCTGCATATCAGTAACCCTGTCAATCTGTCCTCACTTCCAACCTTACTCCTTATAGTAAACTTTCAATCCTTTGGGGAAACTCCATACCCAACATGGAATACCAGCCTTGCACTACTCCAAAGTCTTATCTGGGACAGTCCAGGAACCAAGGACTTAGCAACTGGAGAGTCTTCCTATTGAAATCAACATATAATAACAATTCCATTTTATAATCATGGTATCAATGTGTGATAGATAGTAAAGAAAAAAATTCAGTATTCTCATTTTACAGATGAAAATATTAAGGCCCAATGTGGTTAAGTGACTTACCCAGATTGACTTGGCTATTAAGTGGTTGAACTGACCACATACCAATCAGTTGATCAATTAATAAATATTTATCAAGTATTTATTATCTTGCCAAACACTGTGCTAAGTGCTGACTTCACAAAAAAAAATATAGACCCTGACCTCAAGGAGCTTACAAGCTAATGGAAATCCATTCTTTTCATCACAATACATCTGCCTCTCCCTCTGACACTCTCTTTGATTCTCCATTCTGCAGAAGGGACAGCCTGAAGCATTTTTCACAAAGTCCCTATAGGTACAGAGGCATATTGCCCTCCAACAGGCAACAGATTTTGTGTGGACCTGTGGTTTCAATGCTGTAGGGAACTACCACTTTGGAAGGACTCCAAAAAGAAGAATAATTCTTTGGTAATGTATGATCTTAAAGAATTGTAGAGGTGTACTGTTCATTGACTTGCCCATGATCACTCAGTTTTTACGTATCAGAAGCAGGACCTGAAGCAAGGTCTTCCTAACACTAAGGTCAGCCTTCTATTTTCTGTGTCACATGACCTCAGATATTTTCAGGAAACATTGCCCAGAAATCAAACTCCAATTTACTTACAATGTAGTTTTGGTGATGTAGTGATCATCAATTTTGATTAATCTTCAATTTGGTAGTGGCACTTAACACTTGAATGACCCAGGGACTTCTATTTTAAGAAATCCTGCCAGCATCCTTTTAGAACGTCTATAATATAACTGTGTACATCTATGTAGAGTAAATCTGGATTATCAAATATCAGATTTTTGTAGAGTGTAGCACATTTCCATTGTTGCTCTGAGGCAACTCTATTCCACCAAAATAAGGTCCACTTTACACACGTAGAAAAGAATGCCTGCAAATTAGACCCTGAAGTGAAGTTTTCTGAATTCTGCATTTTTAGGATGATGATGATTCTCAGTCTAATGAGATTGAGGACAGACTTCAACTATCTGAACATAAAGTGGAGTTCTTGTTCTGACAAAAGCAGAACCAGTGATATATTTCTGAGTTATTAACCATTTTATTCTCAAAAAGGTAGAATAAGAAACTAAGAGAACTGCTACTTAGGATGTGATTCCTACAAACAAAAAGGAACCATTTGCTGAAGTATAGGTGATGGAAATCTTGAGAAAAAATTTGACCACGTCATCTTAGAATTGGAGCACTGGGACACATTCTTGGCAGAGAATGGATTTCAAAGAATTCGGGGAAAGGGTAATTAATATCCTAGGACCTAACATTCAGCAAAAGAATAAAAACTGTTGGCTCAAGATGGATAGTATTCCCTCAAGAACAAAATGCCAGTGATGCAGATAATTCAAATGAAAAAGGAAAGCGGAAGCTATCTAAAGAGCTTTACATTTTAAAAAAGACATTTACAGAATACGAAAAGTCAATGGATGAAGAATTCAACAGAGTATCATCATTCTGTAATCTTTAGGAATGGCTAAAGAGGAAAATGAGCCAAGACTGAAAATAAATGCTAAACACAACAGACAAAAGGGCTGTCCTTGTTGTTTTTGTTTTGGTAAACTGGTGGAGAAAAAAGGAAAAAAAAAGAAAGGATCTAAATTTCCAGGGATATAGAGAGGATTTCTATAAAGTTAGAGATAGAACTATATAGTTTTGGGGCTCCCTTTCATACGTGAATTTCTCAGGTATGACCACTGTGTGGAGTGGATGGGATGATGATCATACATAACAGAGAGAAGGTACAACTGCTCAGTTCTTAACTTTGATTCGTCTTTCTTTACCAAAGAGAGTGATCTTCTAATCAGAAAATATAGCAAAAAAAAGTGCTTTAATAAGTTCATGTTAAATAAGAAAATGATTTGACAAAAGTGTTCTAGTCACCAGATGATGGAAAAATGTGCTGATTTTCAAAAGGAGACAGATACATATATATTGATGTATCTATATCTATATATAGAGACAGAGACAGAGAGAGACAAAGAGAGAGTAGATCCTTCATTCTCTTAACTGGTAAACCTGAAAAATTCCTAACAAAATTTTAGAATGTATTAAAGGGTCACTTTCTGAACACTCAGAAAGGGAAGCAATGATCAATAGGAGACAGCATAGGCTCTTCAAAAGCAGGCCATATCAGAATAAATGCATTTTTTAACAGTTACTAGACTGGTTGATCAGGACATGGGGCATCTAGGCCATGCAACAGAAAAGGCACCAGGCCTGGAGTCTGGAAGACCTGAGTTCAAATTTGACCTTAGGTACTCACTACCTGTGTGTGACCCATGGCAATTCATTTATCCCTGTTGGCCTCAGTTTCCTCATCTGTAAAATAAGCTGGAGAAGGAAATGGCAAACCATCTAGTATCTTTGCCAAGAAAACCCCAAATGGAGTCAAGAAGAGTCAGACATGACTGAAACAACTGAACAACAAATTAGAGTACTGATTTAATAGTGATAACTATATCTAGATTTCAAGCCAATATTTAACAAAATCTCTCACTGTATCTTTGTGGGCAAGAGAAATACACACACATACGTGTGTGTGTGTGTGTGTGTGTGTATGTGTGTGCATGTGTCTGTGTATCTATGTACGTATTCCAGTTAGGAGAATTCTGAAATGGCTAAAAGTCTAGCACCAAACAGTGGTGTTTAATGCAACCTAGAGAGAAATCTAGTGGCCTTCTTCTTGTCAGTGACTAGGATGAAGACATACCTGACATACTTAAGAAAGTTGTATATGACAAAAAGCTGGAGAAATAACTAATTTACTGAATGGCAGAGCCATGATCCTAAAATATCTGGACACCATTCAGTGGATCAAATCTACTAACATGAAATTTGATATGGATAAATGTAATGTCTTACTGTTAGATTTTTTAAAATAACTGCATATAGTAGAGAAAAAATTTCTATACAACATTTCAGAAAAAATCTAGGAGTTTTATTTAAAATTGTAAATTTAGCATGAGATAACTATGTGACATGGCAGTCAAAATCTAATTCAACTGAAAACTTCATTAATACAAGCAAGGTGTCAATAACAAGGGAGGTGATAGTACTATTGTATTCTGAGAGAGATTATGCTCTGTTCTGCGCATTACATTTTAGAAAGATTCTGACAAGCTGGATTGCATCCAGAAGAGGGCAACAGGATGGTGAGAAGACTATCAACCATGTCACTTGTAACTCAGCTGAAAAAACTGTCAGTGTTTAGTCTAGGAAAGAGGAGATGTAGAAGGGAGCGTGATAACAGTCTTTAAGTATTTTAATGACTGTCATGAGCAAGAGGGAATAAATTTGGTTTGTTTGCCAGATATGTATGTAGAGCTAGGAATAATGAACATCTAAAGTCAACACAAGGGACAAAACAGTTTCCTAATAGAACTGTCTAAAAGTAAAATGGGCTTCCTTAGGAGAACTAGAGAGCTCCCAATGACCAATGATCTCCTGTTGGAAATTGTATGCCCACATGTCAGGGATTATTGTGGAAGGGATTTCTCCTCAGATATAGATTGGATGTTGGCCTCTGGCTCTCTTCTGGAAATAATAGTCTCTGATTCTACATACTAATTATTTATGCATCCTATGGAAGACCCTCTCTTTAGGGACCATGAGGATTAGTTTATTTTTCCTAGTTAAATGACACCATGAATGTCTTTGGATTTACCCCCATGATCCTTGCCCAGGCCTGAGGCTGAGAATCATTTCTGAGTCCATATGAACACAGATTATATGGGAGTATGGATTCCTTGTCTGTTTATGACAAAAGCTATTGATCAAGTCTACCATTATTCCATATACATTGGACAAGTTAGATTTTAAATATGCCCCATGGAGTAGAATGGTTTAATGGACTGAACAGCTGAGTTACATTGGTGAAGGGAATTTCCTCTTTAATAGCTCACCACACCTATAAACTCATAGACCAAAAAGAAAAACAACCTCAAAAAAACTCTTCAAAATAAAAATGAAATTCCTACAAACACATATTTGGAAGCTGTGCCATTGTAGGGACAAGCTTCTGTCAACAATACCTTTCCTTTTGTATCTCTCTCACACACACAAATATACACATAGACACATGCATCCATACATTCACAAGATCAGCTTTGACATGAAGTTTATACCTCCTGACCCTTGGCAGTGACAGCCCTTACTACAATGAATGGACATAAGGAAATCTATAAAACCAGAAGAAAACAAATGGTAACTCCCAGTGCTCTGGATCTTGCCCCTATGGAGGATTGGTCAGTCCGAAGAAACTCTCTTTGGGGAAATCCCCCAGCTGCTTGTGCAGCACAGGAGGGAGCAGCTTGGTTAGCATGTAAAGAAGGGCTGAAAACCATGTTTTCAGACCAGGGAGTCTAACATTGTGGGAGTCAGTTCTCAGGCTGGCAAATGCCTCCCACCAAAGGCATACAATGGCCCAGTGGGAGGTTGCCAGGTGGGCACTCTGGACTGCTGTTTCCCTTCTATGTTCTCTTTCATTATTGTGTCTATCAATGCTCCTTATGGCTCCACTCCCCACTGGGACATGCCTCAAAGAGTCTGCAAGAAAAAATCTTGACCTGTCATGTTTTAAAAAAAACTGTCATAAAGGAGAAAAAATCAGTATTATAAAGAAAAACTAGTAACTTTCTCCAAATCCCTTTAAAATTTTTTATTTCTACACCAATTTCCCCAAACTATCCTTATTCTGGGACATTAACACACCCATACTCCAATGTTTTTTTCATTTATCTATAGTTGAAGAAATGCATTATACAACAAGGAAAGAGAAAAGGACATAGAAAGGTCATGATTAAAGTGCAGGACAGAAGTTGAGGTTGGGGTGGATGGTCATTGTCTTCCAAGTATCTGAAGACTCATCATATGAAAGAGGAATTAGAATATTCTATTGGGTCCCAAAGAAAAGGATCAGGAATAATCTGAGCAAGTGGCAGAAAGGTAGAGATCATTCCTAAGAGTTAGAGTTATCTAAAAGAGAGAAGGAAGTCACTGAGTTTTCCATCACTGGCCATCCTTCAAGCAGAGACAGGCTGCTTTCTAGTTAGGAGTGTTATAGAAAGAATATATTTTCAGATAGACATTGAATGTCTTGCAACTCTAACAATCTGAGTCTGATAGACCTTTCTCTGTCCAGATGAAGTCATTCCATATATTTTCTTGAGGTCATTTCCAATATATTTTGCAAACTATCACATTATTCTCTGTCAAGCACAGAGCACAGACTTCACGGAACAAGAAAAAAGTACACTAGATGATGGTGGATATTTGGGTGTTCAGAAAATAAGATAAAAAAACCAAAGAGGTTGACAGGCTGTTCCATCCTTTATTTCTGTGGCCATTATCAAAGAAATTAATGACTGGAATTAGCACCATCAAATGTTATCTTTGAAAATAATCAGACTAAAGCAAGCCAAATTTCAAGCATAGCTGGCTGGTATCTTAGGTGGTTCCATGAGGAAGAATTGCCACGGAGTTCTATGAATTTCTGAAGTAGGAGCAGTCTCTAATGGAGAGACTGGAATATCAGTTCAAACCTTGGTGAGATGATAAAGTTAAGATGTCTTTAACAAGAAATGAATGCTCCTCCCTCTTTACTCCTCTCCTTGGGTATTTGTCTAGGAGCCAATGCCCTTACAGATGTAGGGCAATCCCAGGAGACTGATTTTGCACCAACCCAAGGCAATTTAACAAAGTGCTCCATGTACATGATGTTCCACGTAAAACTAGCTGCCAAAAGGTAAGATCTTTCCAGAAGGCAAACTGCCACGTGTCAAGTGACCTTTGGGGCTTTCTCACATTTTCAGAAACAAGGTGTTGGGGGTAGAGACAGAAACAAGAGGGGACCAATAGTAACCTTGAGTCTACCTAGTATTTTTGTACTGTGAGAACATATCTCACCTAAATTCTTCCTTGCCTGACTTGAAAAATATATGGCATTTCCCCAAGACCTCTTATCCAAAGAGTCAAACCTTGCTCAATAATACTATGGTTCTAGAAGCCTCACATATCTTCTGTTGGATGCAGCTGATGAAGCATTTGATCTGCCCAGTAGCAGGAGACTATGATTCTTTATCTAACTTTGCCTCTTCTCCAGCATGACTATAAGTATTGCTAATATTATGTTAAGTTTAGCAGCCCATAGCATCTGACTGACCAGACCAGTCAGAATTCTTTGCAATGATTACGAATATCAGTAGTCAACAGGAACATCTGGTAATTATGAGGACCTTAAAAAAGATATGTTTTAGCCAAGTGACTCACATAAGAAACTCCCTTTTTTTTTATCCCCATTCCAATGCCACCCTCCCTCCCCATCATCCTTAGATGTGAAAAGAAAGAGGAAAAAAAAAGGGAATCACTGAGAAGCAGCATGCAAGGTCAAGTCTGAGAGGTTTGTTCCAAAGCATTTAGGATTAAGAGGGAGATCTAGTATGTAGATCAGATAGGAAGGTGCTCTGGGAACACACAGGATTACATTAGTGCAGCAAGATCAGTTAGACTCCTGTGAGAAAGCTGAGGCCAGTCATGGAGTTAGGGAAAGGCTAAAGGCATTCTTGAGAAACAAATAATCCAGAAGTCACCAGGAGGATTAGTCTATGAGTGCATCGACTGTCTAGGTTCCAGGAAGTGTTTCCACCAGGCTGGCTTCCAGGATTAGCTCAGGCACAGAGCAGAAGAAAGGAAGTTGTGCAGAGAAGAGGTTGGAGATAGTTGAAGAGATTTCCCATAACCCCTTCTCCCAAGGCAATGGCTGCCTAAGATAGAAGCATACTAACCTTTCCAAGGTGTCATGGATGTCGTTTTCTCTTCTAAAAAATTAAAAACAATCCACTGTTATGGTAGAAAAAGATAATTTTGTCCTCAGATGAGTTTTTTGGGGAAAAGCTTTCCTAAGTCAGACCAGTCTTCATTTCTCTCTTTCTTGCTTCAAATGCATAAATAATGAATGATTAACAGGGATCTTTTGCACACTCTCCTCAGGTTTCTTGGGGGTAGCCAGATGTTTGGGGGGAATGGAGAAGTGATATTAGATGAAAGCTTTCATATTAGACTACAGTGGATTTAAGTCTTATCCTGGAGCATCTTTTTCTAGTGTGTTAATGATAGGAACCTAGTATGTTTGGCTCTCTTTCTTTAATGAAGCATATTAGTGGGAGATAGAAAATTGTTACTGGGAATATACAGAAGAAATGCTTTGGAGATGCAAAGCCTATTGGGCTAAGCTGTGAAGAGCCTTTTTGATGCAGAAATAACGTGTAGGAGAGCCAGGATGGTTGCATAAACAGTGGCTTCAGTGGGGCCAGTATCTGCAGCACTACCTGCTGGCCTAAAGATGCCATCACAGTATACTTGTAACTATGCTTTTGGACTGATAATGGAAAGGGAAGAAATAGAAATTTATAAAAACGAATCTCCTAATCCCTAGGACACAAGGTAAGTAGATTTTTGGAGTGTGTGGGCAGAGGGGAGTGAATGCATGGTAAGGAAGAGGAGTTCCTTTTTAATCATGTTGGAAACATGACATGAATGTTTAGGAGAGAATCTTCTATCCGCTTACTTCCAGGATAATAGTGACTGAGTCCTCAGGAAGCACTAGAAAGGTACATATTTTGAAGTAAATAGGGTGGCATAAAAGACTGTGTTGGAATCAGAGGCAGAAAAACCTGGGTTGGAATTCTACCTCAGGTTCACAAGCTTTGTGACCCAGGACAAGCCAAACTCTCTGTGCTTTCCTTCCTCATTGGAAAAAATGATTGTATTTGCTGGTCTTCAAGGACCCTCCTAGCTCTCAATACATGAAAACAAAACAAAGCAAAACAAAACAAGGTTAACACTGCATTCCAGACTCAAGAAGGAGAGTGGAATTGGGGCAAAGACAAGAAATCTGGGTTCTTCTTATTCAGGTATTGCTTTTTTGTTGTTTTTTCCCCCAAAGTTCTAGCTTGAGAGACCCCTTGAGAGAAAGGTAAAATTCTATAGGATCTACTGAGACTGGGGAAAACATTAATTATTTTTGTCTCTGACTTTCCCTCCTATTGTGCTTGGGCTAGTTTAAGTAACAATATTATAGCTCCATCAGCCAAAAAGAGTTTTCTTCAGGAAATAATTAAACTGTTGCCAGAAAATTCTTCGTTATATCTAACCTAACCTCCTCTTGCTGTAGTTAGGTCTGTTTCTTTTGGGTGAGACCACAACAGAAAGGAATGATAAATGATGGTTACCAAAATCTACATAATATAAACCCAAGTTATGCTGCAATGCCTAGGGCTCCAGAAATGTTAGGATCTCTGGAGGCCCCTGATCTAGCTCTGGTCATCTGCAAAGGCTATGAATGACATTTTGGCTACTAAGGAAACTTGAGGGTGGCAGTTCAAACATGCATTCTCTTGCCAAGAATGTGAATGAATTATAATTGCAACCTTCTCATTAACTACAGGATGAAGCCAAGCTGAGGGTTGAGAGGAAGACACAGGCAAACACACACACACACACACACACACACACGTACATGCACACACGCACACATACACACACAATCCCAAAATAAAACTCTCCTCTAGAATGAATATTGCTGAATTAGATGGACCTCACTCTTTCACAGAGGGATCTCTTTCTAATCCTGGAAAGTTTAACTTAAGATGGTTGCAGAAATGAAAAGCCCCAAAGTCTTGCTTCATGTCAAGCTATCCAAACCTCCAGGAAAAAAGCAACTTGTGTACTGTTAACACATGTGCCAAAGAAATGCTAACTACTAGTCTGCCAGATCCAATTAACTGTCCTCACTCCTCCATGGGGAGGCCCTGATAATAACTCCCTGCTGTAATTGTGTCCATACAAAGTTTACTCTGGTTCCAGATTCTCTAATAAATTGACTTGATGGCCACCACAAGACTCTCAGGCATTAATCAAGAGACCTTTCCCTGCCTGCTGATGCCATCAAAACTAACTTAATGCCTTGGAGAGAAGGGACAAAGGATAATGTGACAGTGAATGAATACTGAAGACCCCAGAAAACTTACCTGCTGGAGGAGCTGAAGGGTAAATGGCCCTATTTCAGAATTTCTTACATAACACAAAAAAAATCTTGTACCATCAGATACAAATGTGGGTGCATGGCTCACAACCTGTTGCATTTATGTAAGGGACAGTGAAAAATGAGAAGCAGAAAAGTTGAATACTCTTGTCAAGAATATCCTAGTTCACTAGGGCATTGATCTGTAAAACCACCTGGAGTTTCACATACAAAGTTATGCCTTCTGGGAGCCTCTCTAATCCATATTCAATATATCTATGTCATACTTCACAAATGAGATGAGCATAATTTGAAGATATGCCGAAAAGAACCATGATTCTCTAGTGTATTTCAACCCTACCCAAAGTAACCAAGAAATATAACTGCATTAAATAAGGCGAATTTTGCAACATAGAAAAAAGGGTTGAAAAATGGGATGTAGTGGACAGTGTTAGACTTATAGACATGTAGACCTGGCTGCAAGACAGAAAGGAAAGGGAAATAATTATTAAATATCTACTACGTGCCAGGCACTGTGCTAAGTGCTTATAAAAAGTATTTCATTTCTTAGTTGTGTACGCATGAGCAAATCATTTAAATATTCCTATGCCTCAGCTTCCTCATTTTTAAGTGAGGAATAATAATTCCTGTAATATTTACTCCACAGGGTTGTTGAAAGAATCAAACAAGAAAATGTAGATAAATTTTTTTTATTTTTTTATGAGCCTTAAAGTGCTATATAATGTCTTTATCCCTGTCTTGAAGGAGCCCCATGGCCCAGAAGAAAATCCAAGTCACAAAACAGATAAAAGCTGACCTTGCTAAAGAGGAAAGAGTATTGGAAGATTTGGATTCACATCCAGTTTCTGCTAATTAGAAGTAAGTAGTATGATCATGAATGAGTCACTTTAGGCTCTCTGAAACCCAATTTTCCTCCTCTGTAAAATGTGGAAAATAGTACTTGTGCTACCTGTTTTGTAAAAAGTCCTTTGTAAACTTTAGAATGCTAATAGAAATGAGAGTTCTTGTCAACATTCTTCAACTCTTGTTTCTAGAGCCCTTACCCTCCCCTACTCTTAATATTACCTATTCCCCCATTCACAGGAAGCATTTTAGATTTAGAAAGGGGAAGAGAATATTTAAAAGATAATAGAACTTTGAAACTGAAAGAGATAGTAAAATTTAACTTATCCATTTCCCTCATTTATACAGACAAGGAAACTGAGGCCAAGTTAAATGATTTACCCACATTCACCCAGTTAATAAGTTAGTGGTAGGGTCAAGAACACAAATGAGGTCCTTCCACTCCTCTCCAGGAGTGGAATGTTTTATTTTGAGACAGTTTTGACAGAAAACACTCCTTCAGTATGGCTGAGGTCACACTGGATCTGAATATTGTCTTTCTAGAAACCGTAGACTTTAAAGGGACTTTTCAAAACTTCTAGATAATGAGCTTAGGGAGTGAGCTATGTGTTCAGAATTAACTTTTTTACTTTACCCAGACTTCTACAGGAGCAAAACTAGCACTATCCTTCTGCTTGACTTGTTCATCTCCTCAACCTTCTTCTACATAATTCTATCTGGGGCCATCTCCAGATCTATATCTATATCTATCTATATTGTGCTGATCTATATCTCACCATTGGACCCAGATGGTTCCAGAGGAAAAAATAAGGCTGGTGACTTTGCACAGCCCTCCCACACTTAAATCCAATTCACTTGCATGTCATGGCATCATCTTCCCGATGTCATGGTCCTTTTCAAGAAAAAAGGGCAAGGAGCAATAGAATTCTATATATAACCTTTGCCCCCAAAACCTCTTTTCCATAAATTTTACTTTTTCATCTTTTTCTATGTTACCGTTCCATCTGTGCACCAGTCTACACATGACTGCAATGGTCTCTGCAAATCTTGACTCTCTACATTATTTCTTCTCTCTAGTTTCTTCCTCTGATTCCTCTCTTTTTTCTCCTGGATCCCTCTGGCCTGTAAGTCACTTGGGATGCTGTTTTGTTTTTAATTTTGGTTTATTTTGTTTTCCCAACAAGACAAAAGGATGAGTGAATGATCAAGTTGGAAAAGGAGACAAGATTCTCTCTACTTGGTTCCCTTATAAAGCAATCTTTCTTCATGGCCTTTGCAATCACTGCCATTCCCTTGAACAGAGAATTTAACATGCATGCACATAAACAAACACACAAACACACTCCACACACTCTTCTCATCATAGCATCTTCTCCCTCTGTGTTCACTGTAGATCCAGTGTGTAGTTGAGGTTAATGGTCACCTACCATCAGAGACTATGGGGCCAAGCCAGAGTTCAAGCAGGATTTAAATGACCAAGAGGACGGGGACAGAGATGCAAGAGTCATGCAAGTCAAGTGGAAAGAAAAGTAGGGGGGAAAGGAGATGATAAAATGAGTTAATATACCCCTTAAAACCTCAGGAGGAGGGGAACCTTACCTCTCAGCTGACATCTTGAGAGGAGGGGGATAGAAACAAACAAACCACAATGCCTGTATCTTATTGATTTGGAGATGGATATTTTTTTGTTTTTTTCAGAATTCAATTGAGTAATCATTTTTTTTTCTTAGCCTTCCGTTGAAGGACCTGGGTGTGAACAAACCACTGAGGCTGATGTTTGTCTGAGGTCAAGAGCCCTTGTGGAGTTTTTTGACTCTTCCATATACACTGTGTTTCTGACCCTGCTGGTGAGATGCTGTCAGCAGTCTCCTGTCCAGCAATTGCTTAGTTCTCTGTTTCAGAATTGTCAAGTGCCTCTCTATCCCCTACTGTTTGACACTTATTCCTCCTTTTTTTCCTCAGGTTCATTTTTTTGGACCTGAGAAGAGAAGGTTATTTCTTCCTCTTCCTGTTCCCCTTCCTGTGGCTGTGCTGGCACCAAGCAATAAATAAACAAATAAATAAGTCTGGAAATGGAGTGTTCCTGGGATTCCCACCAAACTCCCTATAAATCCCTCTGATGACCTTCCATCATCCTCCATGCAATCGCAAATATGGGGATCCCGGGCTATGGCAGGGTGGGGGGAAGGGAGCTTAGGGAAGAGGAACAGGAGAGAAGGGGACAACATAAAGCATGAGCAATACTGACCTTGGAACAAAGCTGAGCTTGTGGGCTCATTAATTTCTAAACCAGGTGAGGGAAAGATGGAAGAGAAAAATGAAAACACAATATATATTTATATACAGTACCTATATATTGATTATATATAGTTTGTATACTGCCTCACAAACATGTTGAATAAAAAAAAGAAATGGCAAGGGGAAACAGCAAGGGTATGAAAAATGAACATAATGCAGCATGAGAAACAGTGAGCATATCACACAAGGTTGTAGCTTGGCATTCATTCCTGCTGAGAGTGACCACTCTCCACTCTTTACCATATCCCACTCCCCATTAGAGTGCAGATGGGTTTGCCCTTTGCTTTTGCTGGGCTGGGGAGGATGAGTTGGTGGCAAAGGGCCATGGCCCTGTGTGGCATCCCTTCCTACCTCCACTTAACTCCCCACCCCAAGCTGTGACCTAACTTTAGGAATCCACAAGTCCCTTATTCCATATTCTCATGGCAGGAATGTCTCCCAGTACTGAAGTTCACTGTCTTGGGAACAGATCTGCAGGATTCTCTTACAAAATGCCTAGGACCCAGACTGGTTCATGTATTCAGAAACCACCTCCTTCACAGGACAGGTGGGACACATTCTGGGTTCATGGCCATGAAGGGAGGCTACACAGCAACTGTGCCCCTTTGCAGTCCATTGGGAAAGCATGCTGTTGTCCAGATCAGGTAGGAAGAGGCTTTGGTTTATGGAACAATTGATGGAGAGATGACTGTAACCTGGCTGGCTTGCTGGGATGCTGCAGGGGGACCAAAAAATCACAAAAAACTTCATAAATAGGCTACTCCATTTTACTGAAATGTAATACTGCTTCTCAAGTTTACATCCATTCAGTTGATGATACAGAACTAAGGGTTCTTTTGGAAGTGATAAGTGACATGGGAATTTCTCAGCCATATCTCTACTATGATATTTCCTTGAACTAAGACTGCATGCTTCCTAAACAGTTCAAGATCCCACCATAACACTAAAGCTTTGGTGCAGAAGACCACAAACAGTCATAAAACAATATAGTATTAAATCACATTGAAACAAAAGAATACTTTTGAAAGGCCATCAAGGACATGTCTCAAAAGACTAGGCCCCATGTGTAAACATGAGTTATGTGGCTGTAGGAGAGGTGGCAGAATTGGTAAGATTATTTAAAAGAAAGGGGCTATCTTTGTGTATGTTGGAGATATTTTGTTTTCTACTATCAAATACAAACTCCTGTATTTAGTATTTAAAGCTTTCTCCAACTTAGCTCCAATTGACTTTTGTAGGCTTATGATGCATCATTTTCCTTCTTGTACTCTTGGTCTAACCAAGCTAGCCTTCTTTCTGTCCCTTATACATGACATTGCATCTCGTTTTCGTGTTTTTGCACAAACTGTCTGCAATGCCTAGAATGTCATATCTCCCCACCTCTGCCTCTTAAATCCTTAGGTTCCTTCAAAGTTTAGCTCAGATTCACTTCCCATTTCCTGCTTGAGTTCTTTCCTGGTGCTCCCAGCCACTAGTACCTGACCACTTGCCTTCCTAGCATTAATTTTCCATATATATATATATATATATATCTCCTAGCACCAAGCAAAGCTATTGGCATAATATGTGTTTATTGGTTGAGGGGTTTACTCATCTGTATCTGTACTTTTTCTTTTAAATCATAACATCATTAAAACAGGAAATTACCTAACAAGTTGTTGATTACATTTCAAAGTCTTGCTTTTTTTTTTTGACCTAGAGGACGTACCAATTCTAAGGGGCCACCTTTCAAGGGAACCTTACAACTTTAAAGCCCAGTAAAATGAAGTGTAGACATGAGTGCTAAACTTCTGGGACTTGGAGAGATGAAGACTAAACTGACACTTTCCTGTGGTGAGACAACAGCCTGCACTAGAGAATATTAAATTTCAGTTTCCAGACCAGGGTGAAAGGGAAAATTGGTTCTTAAAATCTACATATTTATTTCATTGATTGGTAAAAGGAATTGGAGGTTCTTAGTAAAATAGGCAGCATCCATCATGACCTGGGGAGAATCATTGCTAAGCAGTTCTCCTTACTTTGCCTTGATGGATTTATTCTGGAAATCCTTCATAAGTAAATATTCTTGATCAGACTCAAGTAGCTCATGTGTAGGATATGGAAAAGAGACAATATGCCTCCATAGTAGCAGTATTTAGCCTTGGGAACCTTCAGAAGGAGGATCAGGATCTCTGGAATGAGGGATCTAACTATGCTCAGCCAAAAGGCAGGTCTGAGATTTTTATGGATTATGTTAATTCCTTGTTACTGCCTTAGGATAGAATCCTTTAGACACAGGTCTTGTGGAAAAAAAGAAAAGCAGACTTAAATATGGATCTCTATGCTCCTATTTTTTCTCCCTACCAGATTTCTTTTTGTTCCATTTATTTTTCAAAAATCATTTATTCCCTGTTTTGAAGGAAGTCTAGTCATTGAGGAGAGATAAGAGAACTCATCAAAGTGGTCATACATGCTAGTCAAAATATCCAGAGGACTCAGGAGGATGAAGACAGGCCAATAGGTAGAAATAGCAATGGATTTATGTTGGGGAAGAGACTGGGGGACAACTCCAAAATAAGGAGGAAATAGCCAATTCCTCCTCTCAGATCTTGGCCCCTTTGGTTATGCCGATATCCACCTGCCCCCCCTCCAAAAGTGTTGCACAATTGTAGCTGTCTTCTTGTGGGGCTCATCATAATGGATCATCACTCTCATCACAGCTGTCCCTATTCTGATAAACCAGCTCTGGAATTATAGGTGGGAATCTCATGATTCCCATGTACTTTATAACTCAATTAAATGGATTTACTTTATATTTGGGGTAAGGGATAAACTGATTAAAATGTGGCTTGTAATTTGAGATGGGTGGAAGTAGTACTGTTATCCGCTTGTCTTTCATAAGCAGAGTGCAGTTTGCTTTGGTAAGCAGAAAGGATAGCTTTTCCATGGTATGGGATTATTGGTAATTCTTAATAAAAAGTTGATTTTAATAGAATCATAGTATTCCAGAACCAGGAAGCAACTTGGAGATGACTAGCCAAATATATACCCAAGCAAGAGTCAGAAACGACACCCTTGAGAAGTAAATGATTGGTTGTCCTCTGTTTAAATTTTTCCAGTCTCTACCCAAACAGACTACCCTTCAAGGTAGCCCATTGCATTTATGGACAGCATTAATGACTAGGAAGTATTTGCTTACACTGAGCCAAAACCTCCTCTCCAAGTTTCACCTATTACTGCTAGTTCTGCCCTATGGAGTCAAGCTAACAAATTTAATCCCTCTTCCAAATGTCAGCCCTTTAGAGATTTAAAGGCAGCTATCATGACTCCCTACATATTTTCTTTGCCAGACTAAATATTCCCAGTTCCCCTAACTAATCTTTTAGCATGGTTGCTAATCCTCTTACCATTTTTTTCAACCTTCTTTTTTTGCACTCTAACCTGTCAATGTCCTTTCTAAAATGGGGTAGACAGAACTGGACTATCGTTATGTAATAATTATAAAGTATTATTACTGTAGATGGGGCCTGACCAAATCAGAGTACAGATGGACTCTAACCTTCCTTGTTCTGGATACCATTCTCCACTTAATGCCATTTAAGATTACATTAGCTTTTTTGACTGTCATTTGACACTTATTGACTCATAATGAACTTAAAATATACTAAAATCACCATGCCCTTTTCACCAGAACTTTTGTAAGATCAAGCTTCTCTCATTCTGCACTTGTAGTTATTTTAACAATTATCCCTATGAAATGTCATCTTGTTTGATTTGACCCATTAGTCTATATGGAAGAAATGTTTTTGCATTCTGATTCTGTTGGTCAATGTGTTGGCTATGCCATCTAGCTTCATGCCATCTGCATATTTGGCAAGCATGTCATCAATACCTTTGTTCAAATCTTTGATAATTTTTTTTTAATATAAGGACCAAGAAAAAGCCTAGGGCAATAAATTCCCTCTGGGATAGCCTTTCCTTTCTTCCTTTTCCCATTCCTTCCCTTTTGCTAGTTTCTCAGAAATCCTTTCCTTACATTTAGTTCCTTCTTCTCCCCCTAAAACTTAGCAAACAGATAGAAATCAGGACTTTCCCTGTAGGGTCTAAGGTTGTGGAGGGTTCTTATATGCACCCAAGCTTGAAGGAAGGATTAAGCAACTATCTGAAGCCCTGGAAATTATGCCCGGTGACTAGGAATTATGAAAATGCAGTTGGCAGCATTTGTGGAGGTTGTTCCACTACTGGGAGAACTGTGGGAAACCCAACTTTCATCTTAGACTGTTGTCAGGAAAGGAGGTACACTCACCTGATGCAGACACCAACACAGCTGGCCAGGGGGTGTAATGGGGGGATAGCACAGTGACTCGCACATATTAAGTGTTTGATAAATATTTGTTGAATGAATGAGTGAATGAATGAATGGATTTTAACTATTAATCAGGATAATGGACCATATAGACCATTCTTTATTCTTTTAGGCAGCTTCTTTGTCACAAATACATTTCCTAAGAACATCCCATTGACCACTATCTTCTCTCATGAAAGATGAAGCTATCTGGAATCCTAAATTTCTTTGATTCCTACCTCACAAATGAAAGTCAGTTTCCCTGATGATAACTCTTTTAGAGCAAACACTGGGGGAAATGACTTTGCCCTTTAGTGTGTGAACCTAGCTTGAACAAGTCAGAGTGGTTTTGCTTTTTTATGGATCATCCATTGTGTCTTTCACACATAATCTGCTCTTCCCCTTCTTACCCCCCTGATCACAGGATCTGTATGAGGAGGAAATTGTTTTGACAGATGGGTTCCCCTTACACACTTTTGCCCATCTTTGAGCTCTTTAGACAGGCTATTTTGCAGATGTTTATGCTTGTATTTTTTGGTATGTTCCTTCTTACTTCCCATCTGTCTCAAATTACTGCTTTGGATTCTATGGTCAAGATTTTCACCCTCTATCTCTACCTCCTTTTCCTTCTCTCCACCATAAGTTGTCCCCTCCCTATCCTGCCTGGGGTTCTGTCTCACCAAACAGTGTGATGCTGGCATTGGTGTGGCCTAGGTTGTTGGAGGCCACACAAGTGTAGTTTCCGTAGTCATGTTCAGAGACATTGAAGAAGATGAGCTTTGAGAGGAAGGGTCTATTTTCAACTTTCACTCGCTTCTGTCCTCCAACCAGCCTGGGATAAACAAAGGAGAGAGAGAGGGGTAGAGAAAAGAAGAGTAAGGGAAATGGTCAATATTTCACTATCAAAACAAGACACTTTCTGTCCTGTCTGTATAGGACTGTATAGTCCTGTCATATTCTACCTTTTAATGACCTTATAACCATCATTTTTCCTACTCACCTATAGTGTGATTTCATATACAATGACTCATATCCCTATTTCTCCGTTTCTATTTATTTTTCTACCTGAAGACATTAACTGTTAGGTGGTCATCTCCAGGTTGATTATACACAGACATGTAATATACAATGTATATGCATGATATGCATATGTAGGCATATTTACAATGTGTATACATACATATATGTATATATACATGTATACACAAACACATATATCTTCTTTGAAAGCAAGAACACTATTTTTGATAGTCAACTAGTCAATAAATAATACACATCATATAGAATAATGTTAGCCTCATAATAAATGCTCAAAGCACATAATTTGATGATGATGATGACAGATTATAAAAAAAAAAATCCAGAGGGCATTAAGTGAACATTTGTTTCCCTATAGGTGAACAACATGACTCTTCCCCAGAACTCAAAGCATTTTACTAATGATTTTATTTCCTACACCCTCAGACCTGGAAGGAAGGGAAGGGGCAGAGGCTGTCATTCATCCTTCCTATCAGAGAAAGCTGAGGGGCAAATGGATATGTTTTCTAGAGGCAAAGGGCAAGTGTTGGTAGAAGAAGCATAGGAAACCCATTTGGAGGATTAAGGTACTGGATATTTTCTTGATCATGTAGCAGGTGTCAGCATACTCAATAGGGTTTGAATGGATTAGTTGAACCTAGACAAGATATTTGTCAAGGAAGCTAGCCAAAATAAGAGATTATCAAGTTCAATTCAACAAACATTTATTAAGTTCCTGCTATTTGTTAATGTATTTAGTGTTCAACAGTTTGTAGCTGTTCTCTAAAGGTCATCTAGCCCAACACTTTCATTGTTCAGATAAGGAAAGTGAGGCCCACAAGAATGATATAACTTGTCCAGTGCCAAAGAGGCAAGGTCGTAGTGGCATAATTAAGGCTTGAACTCAGGTCTTTTGATTTCATACACTGAACTCTTTCCATTGGACCATATTCTCTTTCATGCAAGACACTATCTGGGGCATTAAGTACGGCTCCACAGGCAAAAATGGAAAAAAAAATTCCTGCATCAATAAATTTAAGTTCTAAACTAAATTTATCTGAAGACATATAACATATGCATAAATAAGTAGGAGATAAAGTAATTGAAGGGGGGAGAGAGTTAAATCAATTGTGAGTTGGGGAAGAGACTTAGAGAACATGCCACCAGAGGCATAAAGAATTCTGGGCAACAGAAATTAGGAGTGAGGGCATTCCAGTCATCGGAGACAGCTTGTGTAAATACCCAGAGGTGGAAGATGTGAGGTTAAATTCTGAGACTGGCTAATCATCCAGCCAGGCTGGACCATGAATGCTTGAAAATAAATAATGTGAAATAAGGCTGGAATGCTGGCCAGGAATTTAAGGCCCTCAAAATCTGGCTCCACCTACGGTGTTTGCTTTTTGTTCTCTCTTGTCCTGCATAACTGGGTGTTTTTGAGCAAAGAACTGACATGCTCAGACCTATATCTTGGTAAGAATATTTTGGTAACTGTGTAGAGAATGAATAGGAGGGTGAAGAATTCAGAGGAAGGAGAACCCATAGGGATTACTGAAACAGGCGAGAGTGATAAGGGCCTAAGTGACAGTGGAGATGAAGGGGAGATGCAAGAGATGTTGCAGTGGTGAAACTCATAGGATTTAAGCAACTTTTTGGTTATGCAGGGAAGAGGGGCAGTTGGAGGAGATGGAAGAGACAAGGGTGACTTCAAGGTTATGAACATAAATGACTGGGAGAATGATGATATCTGAATAGAAACAGAGAATTTCAGAAGTTTGTAGGAAGGACACAATTAGGGGAAAATATAATGAGATCTGTTTTAAGTACAACATGTTAATGAATCATACAATTGGGGATGCTGAACAGGTAGTTGTTAAGGAACTGGAGTTCAGGAGAGAGATTAGGGGAGGAAATGTAGATTTTGAAGTCATCTGCATAGAAATGATGCTTGAACACAAAAGGAATGATGAGATCACTAAGAGAAGATTACGAAATAGATAAGAAAAGAAGGCCACCAAGTGGAAATGAGTAATGACAGAACAAAGGACACTGAGCAAAGACAGGTAACCCATAGAAAGAGAACAAGGAAGTGGTTGTATCATGGAAGTCAAAGAAGGAGAAAGAATACACACTCTTCTTACTCCAAGGTATCATGAAGGAAAAGTCCAATATTTTGAGCAGACTTTGAATCCCTAGGATATTGCACGTCTCCTGGAGGTACAGTGTGTGTGTGTGTGTGGGGGGGGAGGTGGGGTGTTAAAATCAATAACTTGGGGAGGCAGGAGTCAGACACAAGAAAATTCGTAATAGAGACTTTCCTTTGACCACAATATAGACTATGGAAATATGACACCACACCGCAAACAATGCAATTTGTGCATCACTAAATATCAAGTGAACATGTCATCACTCCCTGTTTTAATAATGTGCAGACCCAAACTCCCAAGCATGATATTTGGACCCCCATCTCACAGGGGACAATCTAGTAATTAAAAGCTGTCCTGTTAAGGAGGCTGCTTTTTGCCAGCTAAGCACCCCTCTCCTGTTTGCCATTTCTCCATCATCTATCAAGTGCTGAGGCATGCTTCACATCAGGCCTGAGCTGTGAATTGAACATGGGTTGTGTTATGAGGAGAGACACTAATCAGGAGGCAGGTTCCAGCTTGACAGCTCTGAAATGTCTTCAGCTAAGAGCAGTGTGGGGTGGCCTGACAGCACTTTACAGCACTTTGCAGCTCTTGGAATCACAGGCTTTTCTTTTCACAGTGTAGTTCCTCCTGTCTCCCAAGCCACTTTGTCCCCAACCCCTCCTTTCCATTCTGGGGCTTTACTTTTCTCAATTTACCTCTGATCTTTCCCCTATCTAGTTTGTCCCTGAAGCAAGGTGGCCCCTATTAAGTGTGGTACTTATTTCCTGTCTCCTAGACTGACAATGCCCATAGGCAGGTGTGGATGCCTGGATCCATTGGGTCTGTAGATTCAAAGCCTCCACCATAACCCATCCAAAAACTGCCCACTAGAAACTTTTCTCCAATTTGCCACTGAAGATGAACTACCTACCAAAAACTGAGAAAAAGGTTATTTCAAAGAGCCCCCATCTACCTCCCTAAGGAAAATCTAAGTGTCCTGCTGCCAGTTTCCCTCCACCCTGGCTGAGCTTCAGGCTGACTCCCTGACATCTGGCATCCCATGACAACATCATCATAGTAACATGAAAATGTTTGTCAGTGACAGGAATCTCAAGAGCAGGGAAGTTCTGGTTGTCAGATGCCAATGGGAATGACAACTTCTCTCAAATGGAGGGCAATAAAATAATGGATAATACTAACTAGCATTTACATAGCATTTTAAGGTTTGCCAAGCATGTTGTTTCATTTGAGAGTTGAGAGAAATTATTATTTTGCTATTATAGTAATAATCAATTATTAAATTACAATAAGGGCTTTTTCCCCTTTATTTCCTCATTTAGCACTCAGCTCCTGGAGGTCAGTCAGTCAGTCTCTGAAGGACATGGCTGATTGACAAGATATCCCTAAAACTCCCTGAATACACTCCCAGGTCTAGGGCTAGAGCCCACCCAACTAAGAGACCTTACTTGTTTAGAGTATAAACAGAATCTAATCTAGTTTAATTCTTGCCTCAGGGAAACAAGACCCTTTTCTTGTACCTCTCCACTGAGTTTAGGGTGACTCAGGTTATGAAGGAGAAAACCAGCCAGAAGGGTCTGAATGCAGATGAATTCCGCTGTCTAGACTGCTGGAGTCAGCTGAATCTCAAGATTCATACTCTCAACAGGAGAAATTGAAGATTTCTAGCCCACCTCTTCATTAAATGTTCATCAATCAGGGCTGAAAGGAAACCTCTTTTCCAAAAGTGTATTAAGGCTCCAGTCTCTCCATGGTCAGAAAGCACTGACCATTAGTTTATTTATTATTAGGTATGGTAATTAATAAATTGATTATTAATTATCCAGAAACTGTCTTTAAGGTTTTTCATTTGTCACAAAGTCATCAGTACATTGCGAGGTTGTTATCTCTATTTCACAAATTAGGAAACTGAGACTGGAAGAGGTTAAGTGATGCGCCCAATGTCTCATAGTTGGTAAATGTCTGCAGAAAGGCTTGAACTTAGATCTTCCTGATTCGAGGTATGCATTCTACTCAGAGACAGAGACAGATCGAGACTGTGGCAGAAACAGAAAGACAGAGATAGACAAATAGACAAAGACAGAAACAGACAGAAAGACAGAAAATGACAGAGATATAGAGACAATGGCAGAAACAGACACACAGAGATGTGGAGAAAGGGGGAGAGAAAGTAGAAAGGAAATAGAAGAGAGGAAAGGAAAGAGGATAAGAGTGGAAGGAAATAAAAGGAGAGGAGAGGTGGCAACAGATTAATGCAGATAAAAGAAGTATAAAATTCCTGTATATCAGCAGCCTCTGGAAACCTCTCATGTGATGCTCTCTTACCTTCAATTCTCCAGTAAATAACCACAGATGATATTGGCTCTTCCACAGAGATAGCAAAAGACCAGGAGAAGTGAAAGGGGAGGTTTGTTTTTCTTTTTCATTATCCATTACCGGTTATTTTTGCCTACCACAAGTTTCATTTCCCTCAGTGTATTTTAAAACTTCATCTTCTTTGTCTTCATTTTTTTTCCCCAGAAAAAATCAAAATCAGGGAATGTGATTTGGGCAGATATTAAGGGGCTTCCATTTTACCCTTCACCTCTGCCACTAATTTATTCTGTGATTTCAGGAAATCTGCTTGGAACCCCCTTCTTGCCTCAGCTCCCTTTTCAGTTGTACCAGGAAAAACATGCTAAAATGGAATTCCCAAGAGAAAGCTCTTTATTCACTGGGGGAGTATCATTCCTTGGGGAATCTAGGCGGCAGGACTTTTGAGTTCTATTTTTTGCTCTGTCTCAGACCTCTGTACTGTCAGTGTTTCGATTCATCTGTAACCTGGGAGTTGTACATCTAACATCCTTCACTAAGGATTTAGCTGGAGACAGCCTTGATATATGAAATAACCGGCTCATCATTTGGAATCATTTTAATGAGATTTGTGAATCTAATGGTAAAGTCACTTGATGATAAATAAATCTCAAATCAAGTTTGGTTTAAGAAAGGAAATCATGACATAGCAGTAATTCTCTGAATAAGAGAGAAAACCAATTCTCCCCCACCCCTTTTGTAAATTCATAGGTAACCTACAACCTCTCTCTTTCACTTGGTCATACTCTCCATTCTCTTTGGATCTTTCTGCTTCTGAGAACTCTTTCTTTGGCAGTTTATTGCTTTGTAAACTTAAGGCTCTTGGCATTCTACCCTTTTGACTTAATAGAATGTTCTAGGCCCAGGGATTTATCTATGTGTCTTTATTTTTCTAGCTGCTTTACAATAGTTATTTGGTAACAGTGATATTTCCTGCCCTTACTGGGACTGGAGGACCCTGAGTTGAAAGTCCTCTTTACAACTCCTCACAGTAAGAAGTTTTAATCTTTGCTAAATCACAACAAATACCCCAATAATACCCAGTACAATAGAGAGAACTAAAGGGCTAGATTTCCTCTACACCCCCTGCCATCTTTCTTCCCACTGTGACAGAATAGGACAGCCTAATATAAAGCCTGGGCTAAGTGAGGTCACTGACCCTTCTATATGAAATAACGGATGCTCTCCGTGGCTGAACTGCAGACCTATTAAGTAATTGTGACTTCTTAGCCCCACCCAGTATCCCCTTGACCATTCCTAAGCTCTTAATACAGCCTTGAGAATAAGTTAAAAATAGTCCGAGGTAGCAAACATCTTTCCAAGTCTTTTCTCAAGATTTCTAGTACTTCCAGTAACCTTTCTTTATGTGTTGCTTTCCTGTACCATGATTTTCTTCAGTTCATGGGCCAAGGACAGTTGTGTCCAGCAGTATTAAAAGGGCCAAATCCAGGAATCTCAAGTAAAGGTTTAACCCATGGTGGCTTTTTTTTCTGTAGGCAGAGAGTGACTGTTGGGAGCAGGCACGACCAGAATCCATCTCTAATCATCAGATTGCTAGCCTGCAGGCTAGAGGGCAGTTCCTCTTGGTCACCAGTTAGACTGTTTACCTTTTGTCATCCTTGTACCACTGGAATTCTGCTGAAGGGACAGCAGATGCTTCACACTGAAGCGTTCCCTTTTGTCCCACAGCAACTCCTGTGCTCTTAGCCTCAGAAATGTAGGGTGGATCTAGAGAGAGAGACAGAGAGAAGTACCAAAGGCATTCTGAAGATCAACTCTTATTCCACTTTGGCTGAAAATTCCCACCCCACCCCCCCAGCCCTTTCCATTGCCCAACTCCTCATGTCCACTTACTTAGCTAGTGGAATGTCCCTTATCTTCCAGGAGTTGTTCTCCCTCAGGCATTGTCTTACTTGGCATCCCTCTCCACCCACATCACTCCTGCAACATCTCTTGGTTTAGTCTTTCTTGAAGCACTTTAGTTTACCAATCAATTAAAAGTCATTTGTTTTGAGAATATTCTTTTAAGCACTCATGGTGGCACTTCAGCTACCTGACTACAAAGGATTGGTGTTACAGACCTTAGGTTAAGAAGATCTCCAAGGGAAGATGCTAACTAGCTCAGTCTGGCCCAGGAGGATGGCTAATATATTCCTCTCCTACTTCAGGTCATGAATGATCCATGTAAAAGATATCTCCTTATGCCTGCCATATCCCCACCCCATTCCCACTAAAATTAGGGGAGAGGGGAACCCCTCAGGACACTCACAGTTCACGGTGACTTTGACTCTCCTCACCACTGGTGCTGCTACATCATTGGACGCACTGCACTCATAATCTCCAGACTGTGCCCGGGTGATGCCCTGAATTTCCAGGTATTCATCTTCACTCATGAAGCCAACAGCTGCAGGAAGAAATAGGGAGATACTGTGAGACTGGGTGGGGGAGGGAGAGGAGAAATTAGGATCAAAGAATTTGGAGCTGGAAGAAAACTTAGAGATCACTTGGTCCAGGCAATCCACTCATCTCACAAACAGAAGTAAAGTGATTTGCCCAGGATCACATTAGAGCAGTGGTTCTCAAAATGTAATCTGGGGCTCCCTGAGGCCCCCCCAAACTCCTGTCAGAAATTCTGTGAGATCAAAAGTATTTTTCATAATAATACTAAGATATTAATAAAATTTATATGGTATATATCAATAGATATGATTGACATGTCAAAAGCTCATTGAGGTCCTCAATTCTTCTTAAGAATGTAAAGGTATTCTGAGACGAAAAAGCTTGAGAAACACTGCAAGTCTAGTGCTCTTTCCATAATACCACACTCTAGGACCAGGCTTAGGACATAAGAAACAAGGTGGGGGTAAAAAAAGATTGATCATCACAAAATCATGAAATATCTCAGATCTGCCTTCCTGGTACTACCCTCTGATTTTCCTACAGGAACTACTACATTATTTGAATTCCTATCAGTTCTGAGTATGATGCTCGGAGAACATAATGTATGATTTATCATATTGGTCTTTGAAATGTCATGATCCTACCAAACTATTAAACCCCTAGATCAAATTTAGGTGCTCAGTCCTGGGGCACTGTTTAATGCCCTGACAACTATATAGTAGAATAAACATTTGACTGAAATCAGAGGACCTGAATTCAAATCTTGACTTTGCTATTTACTTGTGACCAAGTGGAAGTTACCTCATCTCTTTGTCTCATGTTCTTCATCTATAAAAAGATCTCTTCCATTTTTCCATTCTATTTCTCATATCCTATAATCTCATATTCATGGATGTGAGTCTGTTAAAATAAGTGAAGTTGCATCTACCTAGCAATAAATGAAGACATACAAAAATGCATATGAAACGTAAAAAACCTAAGGGTAAATGGATCAAATTATGGATGATGAGGAGGGGGAGAGAGATTTAGTTGGAATAAATACAATTAATGGCCTATGGTATCAATAATTATCCCATGAGGTAATTTACCTGAAGGAACCTCTTTAATAGAGTGAACCTCTGTCCACGGGGCTGACACATTAAACCTTAAGGTGTTTTAATACCTGGAAACCTACAAGATTGTTTGTATTCCTCCTTCATTGCTGAAGAAGACCATGCTATCAGAGAAATGATGACATGATTTGCACTTGATTTTGTTTTGAGTGAGGGAAGGCTGTGCAGGTCACCAGCCTCACTTCTCCTCCAGAGCGACCTGAATCCATTGACCAGATATTCATCAGAATGACTGGAGATGACCCAGGATGCACTGGGAGATCTTGTGCCCTTTAGGTCAAGGTCTTTGAAGGTACTCACTTAGGGTGAGGCAACACCCACTCATTGAATAGACCTGTTTAAGAAGTAGCCAGGGCATGGCCCTTTTAATGAGGCCAAGAAAAAGAAAGACATCAGGCTTGGAGGGAAACAGAAATTGTTACTGCTGATAATCACTCTAAAGCCAGGAAGGGTCCAGAAGAGCCCTTAGGCAGCAGTCCATTGGCATCGCAGCTTCAGAATGCCTTAGATTTCCTTAAGAATCAAAAAAAAAGGCCTAGAAGATAAACTTTATCGCAAGTATTTGTTGAGATTTTCTATCTACTTAGCAGGGTAGTGTGGTGGATGCAGGCCCATAAGAAATGTTAGAGAAGGCCCATCATTTGTTTGTGTCATTTTCACTACCTTCTTTTTGAATACTGATGTGTCTCCCCCGCACCACCCAATTTTAACAAAGTTTGTTGCAAGTCGTATTTCTAAGACCTGATCTACCAAGAAATTCTACCTCTACAATATCTCAATTCCTTATAATGTAAAGTATGATTGTATTGTTCTTGGATAGGGGGAAATTAGGTGTCACTGGGCTAGAGTAGATGTGACTTGTCTTAGTGGAGAATAAGTTTCTCTTGTGGTACCCTGCTTATACAGACACACACACACACACACACACACACACATATAGATAGATAGAGATAGATAGATAGATAGATATAGAGAGAGATATCAAGATAGAAATATTTGTGATGTAGTAAAAGAGAACTGGAGCCTGGTAATGGACTTGTGGATTTGGGATGGAAGCTGACTCTCAGGCAATTGTATTCTTAGACATCTGTCTAAGTTACTAATATTATGATTGCTTCTTTGCTATAGTTCTCCATTTGAAAAGAAGGAAAGACCTCAAAGCAAGCTGTCAGGAAAGCATCTACCAACAAGACTTGGGTATATAGAAAAATTTCCATAGTAACTTCTCTGACTTAGGGAGAGCATTTAAGCTTACTTCTGTAGCCCTACAGACCCATGCCTAGAAAAATCAGTCTTCCAAGATCTGTGCTTTCTTCAGACAAAAACAAATAGGGTTAACTCTCTCCAAAAGATTTCCACAAAAGGAAACTGAAGTGGGTCACACTAAACTTAGATATGAGATGAAGGGCAGTGACCAATGCTCCCCCACCAAAAATTAAAATTATTGATTCTCTCAGATCAGCAGAGCCTGTCTTCCAAGAAACACTCACTAATCTTTGAGATAATGGAATAATTATTCCATTATAATTGTCAGCATCAGTTATCTTCTGATGAGATTCTTTATATCAGTCAGTAATTATCACTAAGGCATAATTACTTAAAGTTGCCATCTTATATGTATGATCCCTCACACCTGAACATTAGCTATTCACCTGCCAGCTTTCCGCTGAAATAGACAATGGATACTCAAATATACAGTAATATTGTCCATATCTAATTTCTAATCTTCCTGAGGATGACAGACTAATGGGTGCACCAGGCATTCAAAGAAATCTGTGCTTGTTGACAGGACATTCTTAGAACCTGCCCTCACCAACAGCAAAGGGAGAAGAATGGAAAGAAATAAAATACCACATACAAGAGTTTAAAAAAAATGTCTTTCATTAAACCACCACTAACAATAGGAATTCTTCATCTTGTACCTGGGTCACATTGACCTTATTAACAATCACTGTAACATGGCTAGAGGTGATCATTCAGCACAGATTCAAGCTCAGAAGAACTGCCTCAATTGAAATAGGGCTTAATGAATATTGATGCAAAAATTATAAATAAAATACTAGGAAGGAAATTATAGCAATATGTCACAAAGATCACATCCTATGACTAACTTGGATTTATACCAGGAATGAAAGACTGGTTCAATGTTAGGAAAAGTATCAGTTTAATTGACCATTCTAATAACAACAAAAACCCCCAATAAGAATTATATGATTATTTCAATAGACACAGAAAAACTTTTGACAAGTTATAATACTCATTCCTATTAAAACACTAAAGGAGTAATTGAGCTTCCTTAAAATGAAAAGTAGTAACTATCTAAAACTATTAGCAAACTTTATCTGTAATGAGGATAAGCTAGAAGTCTTCCTGATAAGAACAGGGGTGAAGCAAGAATACCCATTATTAGACCTATTATATATTCTATTATATAGAATATATTCTATATTCTACTATCATTGATACCTGTAGCAATAAGACAAAAAAAAGAAAGTATAGGAATTAGCATAGGCAATGAGGAAAGAAAACTGTGACTCTGCTTATGATATGATGTTATACCTAGAGAATCCTAGGGAGTGAACTAAAAAACTAGAAACAACAACTTCAACGAAGTTTCAAGATACAAAATAAACTTAAATAAATCATCAGCATTTCTATATATTACTAAGAAAGTCTATCAGGAAGGGATAGAAAGATATAATTGCAGACAGTATAAAATACTTGAGAGTCTACCTGCCAAGACAAATTTAGGAGCTATATGAACACAATTACAAAACACTTTCCCCCACAAAGTCAAATCTAAACAATTAGAGAAATATCCATTGCTCATGGAAAGGTCAAGCCAACATAATAAACATGACAATTCCACTTGAACTAATTTATTTATTCTGTGCCATACCAATTAAACTACCAAAAAATGTTTATAGAGCTAGAAAAAAGTAACAAAATTAATCTAAAATAATAAAAGTTGAAAAATATCAAAAGAATCATTGAAAAACAAATGTGAGTGGAGGTAGTCTAGTAGTACCAAATCTCAAACTGTTTTACAAATTGGCAACCATAAAAACAATCTGGTACTGGCTAAGAAAGAGAGTGATATATCAGTGTAATAGATTAGATACACAATACACAGTACTAACAGACCATAGTCACTCAGTATTTGATAAATGCAAAGATCCAAGATTTCAGGACAAAAGTTCACTATTTGACAAAAATTGCTGGGGAAACTGGAAAGCAGAAATGAGGTATAGACCAACATCCCAGTCTCACATAGCAAGATGACAAAATGGTACATGATTTAGACAAAAAAATGATTTCATAACCAAATAAGGGAAGCATGGAATATTTTGCCTGTCAGATCTATGGGTAAGGGAAGAATTTATGACCAAATGAGATAAAGAGCATATGAGATATTAATAATGGATAATTTTTATTATATTTATTTTATATTATTTTATATTTATTTATATTTATTTACACATTTTATTTATTTATATATCTATATTTTATATTAATATTTTATTTTTATTTATTTTAAAAAATATATTTTTATTTATTTTATATTAATATTTTATATTATATTTTATTATACTTACTATATTTTATTTATTATTTTTATTATTATATATTTATTTCTCATAATCTAAATTATGAGAAAATCAAATATTTATTTCTTATAATCTAAATTATGAGAAAATCAAATATTTATTTAACATTTTATATTTGATTTCATTCTGTAATTTATTCTGTTCTATGATTGGCTGAGTGATGTTTCTTTATGTCTGAGTTAAGTTCAGAAATCGAACCTCATGAGCCCAGCAGTTCAACTTTCCTCTCCAAGTTAAGTTTAAAAGTTAAATTTCCCTATAAATCACTTTAATTGAAAGAAAATTGTCATCACTGTAGCACTAGTTGCCATTGTACAATTATAAGGAATCTGTTGCTCTTGAAGGATATAGGTGGATGCCAGAGAGTCTGGTCTGTTATCTCTACAACACTGACTATCCTTCAAGAAAGTCTCTTTTGTTGCTTTGACATTAACTAGCTGTGCAGATAGATACCACCAATGACCTTTCCATAGCTTTAAGACAGAAGGAGGGGTTCTTGTCAACTCTGTATTCCAGATGTTCAGCCAATCATATTGTTTTCCATCTGTGATACTTCCTTTTCTTTGTTCTCTTATACTTCCCAAAACCATATGAGGGCTAGTAAGTCTCATCTCATGGTCTTTTTGGCTTACAGAGGAGCTGAGATGACCCCTTTTATTGGAATTGCTATTTTTAGCAATAAATTGAATGTGCACAGAACTGTGTGCCTCAGTTTAACTTAATTTCAATTGCACAAATGTTTTTGCACAAATAAAGACAATGCAGTCAAGATTAGAAGAAAAGCAGGAAACTGGGGTGAAATTTTATGGCAAATTTTTCTGCTGAAGCCTCATTTCTCAAATATATAGAGAATGAAGTCAAATTTATAAGAATAAAAGTCATTGCCCAAGTGATAAATGATCAAAGAACATGAATAGGCAGTTTTCAGACAAAGATGTTAAAGCTATCTATAGTCTTATGAAAAAATGCTCTAAATCACTATTAATTCGAAACTATGAGGTACCACCCTACACCTATCATATTGGCTAATATGACAGAAAAGGAAAATGAGAAATGCCAGAGGAGATGTGGGGAAATTGGGACACATGCATTGTTGATAGAGTTGTGAACTAATCCAATCATTCTCAAGAGTAATTTAAAACTCTGCTCAAAGGGTTATAAAACTGTGCATACTCTTTGGCCCAGCAATGCCACTGCTAAGTCTATATCCCAAAGAGATTTAAAAATAGGGGAAAGGACTCATTTGTACAAAAATATTTACAGCAGCTCTTTTTGAGATGGTAAAAAATTGGAAATTGAGAAGATGTCCATCATTGGGAAATGGCTAAACAAGTTGTGGTATATGATTGCAATAGAATACTACTGTGCTGTAAGAAATGATGAAATGATGAAAAGGCCGATTCCAGGAGAAAAACATGGAAAGACAAGAGTTACACAAAGTGAAGTCAGCAGAACCAGAAGAACATTGTACACAATAACAGAAACATTGTACAATGATCAACTGTGAATGACTTAGCTATTCTCAGTAATATAACGATCTAAGATAATTCTGTAGAACTTACGATGAAAGACGTTGTCCACCTCCAGAAAGAGAACTGACAAGAGTCTGAATACAGATCAAAGTATCCTTTTTCACTTTCTTTGTCTTCCTGTTTTGTCTATTTCCTTTTGCAATATGGAGACATATTTTGCATGACTGTGCATGTATAATCTATAGCAAATTGCTATAGAGGGAGGGAGAGGAACTTATAGTAGTATACTATAGTATAGTGTAGTATAATAACTTACAATATAGAGAGACTTTATTTTTTTAAAAAAATGAATGTTAAACATTGTTTTTACATATAATTGAGAAAAATAAAATAAAAATTAAAAAATAGAGGAACAGAGGACTTTTCCTACAATCAAATTTACCCAAACTTACATCTCCTTTACATTATTGTTGCCTAGAACAACTTCTAACTCAGGGTGGGACACAGACATTTTTGTGAAAGGATCTGTTTGTGCTCTGCCCCCTTTCTATCTCTTTGAAATCCCTTCTATTTCTAGAATATTCCAAAAACTTTTCTTGATATCCCATCCTACATGAAACCTCTCTGATGGCACTTTCATGTCTGTGAGATCAGAGGTGCCTGAGTAAGCCTCCACTCCTTCTTATACAACACACGGTCCTCTTCAGTATCCCTGAAATTCCCAGATACATAGAAAGCTTCATAAGAACTTGGTGTAACAGAGCATCTGATTCTTGGGGCAATTCACTGTGTGACCATTCTAGCCTGCTTCTTCCTGTCTGGGTACCTAATAACTCCTCAAGATTCTGGTCATAATTTGTCTTGTCTATGACTAACACCAGATCTATCTTTGATCTTCCTTCTTCCCTCAGGTGTCACCCGTTAGTCCAAGTAGCCTTCCCTTTTGAGTTGATGGTGCTATATAAAGAGCCTACTGAGTTATTCCACTGGTCTATAGAACTCTTTCCTTTATTTCTCAGCAACAAGCCACTTCAAATGTATAAATGACATCCCATACCTGAAAAACATATTCTCTTCAAGTAGAGCAAAAGATAACTTGATACCTGGATAAAGCTCACTGGATCACAGATTTAGGACTGTAAGACACATCAGAGATGACTCAGTCATGGGATCAGTTTGTTAGATTTAGAGTCAAAGGACTCCATCTAGATACGTGAATCTGGACAAGTCACTTAACCTTTCTCCAAGTCATAATAGTACCAACGTGCCAGGGATTTCATGAGAATAAAATGAAATATATGTAAAGTGCTTTGTAAATCTTAAAGTCCTAAATAAATGCTTTCATTAGCTCTCCCATCCCCTCATTTTATAAACAATGACCTGATACCTGGTGTAGTCAAGTACTTGAGCAAAGTCATATGGGCAGTAAGTAGTAGAGCCAGTATTTGAATCTGGATTCAAGACTCAAGGAGGTCAAGTTAAAAAATTTGTCCCCAGTTACACAGGTGGTAGATGTTCAAGATGATATTTTAATCTGGGTCCTCTGAGTCAAGAACCAATGCTCTTTCAAGCAGGAGTTACAAAGGAACTACCTAAAGAGGAGTGGAGAGATGAAAATAGATGCCTATTGTGGTTCATTAGTAAATGAACTAATAGAAAGCAAGGATTGCATCTTCTGTTGCTCTGTAGAGTACTTGGCACATAGTGGATAATCAGCATACTATCAACTAATGATCCCAGCACTGCACAGAAGGATTCAGTTGTTTCCAAGTGTTGGCCCTCCTGATAGTATCAACAGCCAACTTTTCTTATTCAGTATTATTTTTCAATGCATCTTTTCCAAGCGCAGAAATATCTATGACCTTGATTGAAGGAGAAAGTTGTAAAAAGAACAGAAACTGAGAAATTTATGAGTTTTATTTTGTGTCATTTGGAGGGGTTGGGTTTTTTCCCTGACTCAGTCTCACATTTGTCAGATTTTTCCCAGCCAGGATACTGTAATTACTGTGCAAAGCATCACGGAGACCAGTGTCACACTTAATATTCCCATTAATTTTAAATGGTAGTCCTTGGTACATATGTGTGGCAATCGGTGTCATATTTTAATTAGGCTTGCCCTACACCATCTGAAATTAATAATAGCTCGAATTACCAGTGTAATTTATAAATTAACAGTGCCGTAGCATTAGGAAATAAATTAGCTCTGGACAGCTGTTTCTGGATTGAGCACCAATGTTGGAAAGATGACTTGTAGAACTCTAAGTCTCTTGGGAGGCTGTGTACTCTACCACTGAAGCGAGAAAACAATAGGACAGAGAGTCCTCTGGGTCTCTTGTACTTCCCTCCCACTGTGTGTCATGTGACTATTCTACCTCCCCTATCAAGCTGTCATTGTTAATAATATCACACTGTCTTTTGACTACACTGAGTTTTCAGAGAGCAAGTTTATTTTTTTTAAATGGACTATTCACGTGACATTCAAACAAGTACCTTCCCCTGAGAAATTCATGTTTAGACATTCCTGGGCATACAGAGAAGTATATGAGCCTGCAAAACTTGGGTGTTTAGAGTCTAGAAGGAAGCAGCACATTATAGAGACAGGCATGTATGTTAATGCATGCATGTATGCATTTATATGTGTCTGTCATCCATTTATGCATCCATCCATCCATCTATCTAATCTATCTATCATCTGTCTGTCCGTATGTCTGTCTGTCTATCTGTCTATCTTCCAGTGTTCTCACCTTGCCTTCATGGGTAGAATGGAAGCAGAAAGAGTTCCTGTTGGTGGCTTAAGGGTATTTAGAAGATAAAAACCTACTCTAACTCAAATTTCTGCACTAGAGAGATTCACGCTTAAATCAATTTATGAAAAGCCAAAAGGATTCTTCCTTAGCCATTCTCTAGCAATTCACAACAATAAAAACCTGAGATGACAGTACAAAATAAAGGATATAGCAAAATGGATACATCTCCCAAAAATTATTATGCACATAATATTTACCTTTTGTGAAGCATCCACTACAAAGCCAGGGAAAAATAAAATTAGCCCACTGGTTGTAAATTTCCTTTTGGCTTTAAGTAGTGAGGAGGGAACCTTTCCCTCACTCTGCTTAAAGAAAATGGTAGAAGCTGAATTTATGGAAATAATAAATCAAATTATTTCATTAATATTGCTTGATCCTTACCCATCTAGGAAGATCTATGCCACTATCACTGACATGAAGAGTTTAAAAAGGATATGAAAAACAAGCAAATAAAAAAAATCCACAGAGAAACTACTCCTTCAAGTGTTGAATGAAACCCTTGTTTAAATAAATTCCCAAGAGACCTAAATTCTTGTCAGGTAAAATATAATTTGGTTCCCTTTGAACAAATAGCATAGAACTAATACATTTTCATTTGGAATGCTAAATTTTTTTAAGAAATACTCTCCTGGGGATAGAGTTGCTAGAATACTCTTTCAAAAATAATAGAATGAATTTCTCACCTGACCAAGGACCTAACGTTACTCCCTTTAGCCTATCATATCAAGTCAAAATTACACCTGCCTTACTGGGTCTTAAATACTTTGTTCCCAGCCTACTTTATTGTCGTTCAGTAATTCAGTTATATCTGACTACAGGACATGTCCATGGGGCTTTCTGGGCAAAAGTTGGAGTAATTTGCTATTTCCTTCTTGAGTATGTCCCCATTTTACAGAAGAGGAAAATAGGGGTTAAGTGACTTACCCCCATCACACAGCTAGAAAGTATCTGAGACTGGATTTGTATTCAGATTTTCCTGACTCCAGTTCTGGTACTTTACTATATCTTCTAAATGTTCTTACCCAACTTACCCACTCCATATTCACTATCTCAGTAACTTTCCAAATAAAAATACTCCTCCCCATGGGTGTGCTGGTAAATATTTAACAACTAACTCTCTGTGCTTTTTCTTTCAGTCAGGGCAGTTTCTTGTCTTTTCTACAAACTAATTTCCTCTCCTAATCTTTTTCTCATGTTGTACATCCTAGTTAAAATTTTCCATCACCAAAAGAGTACCATCCATCTTCTAAGATTCAATTCTAACCCTGCTTTTTTTCTATAAAACCTTACCTAACTATTCCAGCCTTAAAGGATCTTCACCTTTGTTTTTTCTTCTGAATTATTGTTTTACTTGTAGTCAATACAACACAGTTTGTTACTTAGAAAAACATAATATTTTCTCTGGAATGGAATATGACAGAGAGCCTAACCAGATACTCTTATTTCATATATGAGAAAATAGAATAGAGGGAGAGAATCACTGAGACTCACCCAAAATCTTATAGTTAGTAAGTGAAAGAGCAAGGATTTAGAAAATAAATATTTTGACTTCCAGTCGAAGTGATCTTCCTAATAGCATGGTTCTGTAATTGTTTTTTAAGATGTATTCTCATCTTCCCACATAGGCTGTCCTTGAGAAGAGGGACTTTTTCTTAAATCCCTTCTATTTCTATTTCCCTCTAACTCATCTGAGAAATTGTTGAGCATGTTCTATAGGAGGAACTCAATAGCTATTTTTTGAATGATTGGTATTGCTTGACCTATACAATGCATTTAAAAAATATCAAAATCATAAAGACCAAGAGACATGAGGCAAGAAATCAAAGGATTTGCACAAACAGTGCTCAAAAGGAGAATACTAAGCTGTTAACATGATCATAAAAGACTGCTCCATATCACTAATAGCAAGATAAATGCAAATGAAAACAACTCTGTGGTTTCACTTTGCACACAGTAAATTGAGAAACATGACAAAAGATAGAAAATAGTCTATATTGGAGGAACTATGGTAAGACACTCATATATGATTGGTGGAGTTGCAGATTGCTTCAACTATTCTGGGAAAAAATTGAAATTATGCAAGAAAAGAAGTAAATAATAGTGCAAACTTTTACCCCAGTAAATTTTCTGAAAGGCATATGCTCCAAGGGATATAAAGACAAAAAGAAAATTGTTTATATGCTAAAATATTAAAAATTGTCCTTTTTTGATAGCAAAGAATTAGAAATAAAGCAAGTATCTGTTAATTGGGCAACATAAATAAAAATTATGGAACATGAATGTTATATAATATTATTACTCTGAAAATATGACCATGAATGTAATAGAATATTATTACATTATATAAAAATGAATATAAGGATTTCAGAGAAATACTTACAGGACTTATAAGCAAATCAAAGTAAGTAGAACCAGAATACAACATATAAAATAATTACAAAAACAAAAATAAAAAAAGAACATAAAACACAATAGAATGTTACATAAGAATAACGACCCATATTTTCTCTAAAGAGGAGAAAAGGAAAGGAACCTCTCTCTTTTCTGGAGAGGTGGGAAACCAGGAGTGTGGAAAGGGGCTTTTCAGAGGCAATGAATGTCAATTGGTTGTATTTTTGGTTTATTTTATTACTCCCTTTACTACAAGGGAAAGTTCACTGGATAAAAGATTCTGGGGGAAGGAAGTACTGGGAAAATGCTCCTATGTACAAACTAAATGCATCAATAAAACTTTTCTTTGAAGTAGAATTCACTAAATGGAAAAGTAATTTTTCAGTCAGACTGGAATGAACACTGTTGATCAGATGAAGTTATGCTTGGTGTATACTTGGGATTCTCACACTATATCCAGGGCAGATGAGTCATAGAAGATATGAAATTTTCAAAGTCCTCCTTTTTAAGTAATTTAGATGAAAATCTTCAAGCTAGTGGGTTTGACCATGGTATTTCTGGATGATTTTGAAATTCTCAGAATTTTACATTGTAGTACAATAAATATTATTATATTTAATATAAATATTATTAAATATTAGACTAATACTTTATTATATTCTCCAAAATTATAAAATAAAGCAAAATAAGATAAAATAAAGGAACCCAATTCTTTGAAGAATCACTTAACCTACACTACTTAGCTCATTCTCATGTCAGGAAGACCAGATTTCAAATCCCACCTTACATCCCTTATAGGGGGATGTAGCCTTATACTAGCCCTTGTAACCCTTTTGCAAACCATTGCTTGACTCAGTTTCTTCTGAAGTAAAATAAGGATAGTAACAGCATTGACATTTCAGGGTTGTTGAGGATCAAATGAGAAAATATTTGTAAAGAACATAGCATAGTTCCTAGCACAACACTTAATAAAATGCTTGTTTCCTTCTTTCTCATGTCATTGTACTCCCAAAGGAATGGACTCTCTGCTTCATAATTTTAACATTAGTAAAATATTTCTGTTTTCTGATTTACTTTGAATATTACTATTTTTGATGTCTTTTCAGAAAATATTGCCTTTAAATATGTAATTTTAAAAGGTTTGTTGTATACTTAGTATGATTTATTTTTGGTCTTGGGGCCCATTACTTTCCCATGGGAACTCATCTCCAGGTTTATAATGTAAATCAATGGGAAAATATGATTTCATTAACAGAAATTTGTTTTAGAGCCAATATTGCAGGATACAGCTATTCCCTTAAGTGGAATCTGCCAAGCACAGCAGTGAAGCAAAGAGAGTTGGCTACTTTCTCACACCTGAACCAAAATCCCCTAAGGAGTAAGAGAAGGGATGAGCTCAGCAGTTTACAGACAACTGAAGGGCAAGCTTCTCGCCCAGTGCTACACCCTTCAAAATCAATACTCTTTTGGAATGCAGAAAACTGAGCTTCAAAGTTCATAGTTCAAACATTTAAAGTGTCTATAATTGAATAATAATAATATTCTCAATGATCATATCTAGGCACCTCAAACTAAGCTTGTCAGTAGCACAGATGTAGCCATTGGGGAAGCAAGGACACAGCTGGTTCCCAGCTTCATTTTATTCAAGCGTGTATAACAGCTGAGGTAATTTCATTGGCTCCCCAAAATGGAAATCTAGGAGAACCTTGTTATATCCTCTTGTTATTACACAGACTTGCATGCCTCCTAAGTTAAATTATAACAATTCCATATTTTTTTTCTTCTTGAAAGGTCTTATATAACACCAGAAGCCTAAAGGGTGAATGTTAGTTCTCCACCACCAGTGTTATAAAGCTCTTCTGCTATGCTGATAATCAGTCTTACCCTGAGCCCTAAAGTATCTGGGAGCCTATTGTGGCATAGAAAGAAACAGGGAAAACAGAACTGCATGAAGAGCTGGCTTTGAATGGCACCACTTTGATGTAGATCTGTCTAACTAAAAATGAAGTGCTGTTGCCTTTGATATACCTATTTGTAAACTTACTGGAATGATCCTTCCCCCTTATGCCAGGGAGTTAACGCTAACATGCCACCCCTTAAAGAATATCCCAGAAAGACTCAATGGAAAGTCCACTAAATTTCAAATCGAAAAGCATGGGTTCAAATTCCAGCTAAATGTAACTTATTACCAAGGTTACACTGGGCAAGTCATTTTAGTTCTCTGACCTCAGCTTCTTTAGAAAATGAGGGAGTGGGGTTAAATCAGTCTTTCCCAACTTGGAGCACTGGGTGTGTATGAATTTATTGTAAGGGGCTTGCAAATCTATATAGCTATCCATTCTGAACTTGTTGAGCTGAAAGCTAAACACTGAAACAAACTAGTTATGGAATTACATGATTGAAACCTTGATCACTTCCACTGCTCATAACCAAGTACTATATAAATGTTAGCAATTATTGTTATTAAAATCTTCAAACCTGCAAAATAGCATAAGCTGCCATCACTGTAAGTGACACAATTAAAATTAATAAGGAGAGATACATCTGTAGCCTGAATACATAATTCATATATATATAATTTTAAAGGCATTTAGATGTCATTATAATGAATAAAGTACAAATTCATTTTAAAGTATTATTAAAATCATAAAAGTTTTCGGGCAGAAATTATTTAATATGTCTTATTTCATGTGAGGAAACAGTAAACTTTATTTGAAATTGCTCAAAACGTCTGGGAACTACCGAGTTTTATAGTGTCTAAGGATTCTTTTGGATTTAAAGCCCCACAGCTTAAAATCAAGAGCAAATAAAGAGCCATTCCTATTATGACAATAGAATACTTCCTTTTACTAAGAATTAATCATAGAGTTCCCTGAAACAAATTATACCTATGCACTCAAAATAGGATTTCATTTACAAAAAGAAATCACAACACCTCAGGAGTAAATCCAGCAAGTGAGCTACCTATTTAGCAGGTATAGTTGAAAGAATGAAAACTAGCTCTGATTTCATAAATGTGAATAGAAGGTTATTTTTTGGCCTATATTTGGAGGACAGGGAAGGCAGCTAGCTAAGATGGGTGTGTCAGATGCTTTGTCTAAGGATGAGCAAGACTGAAGGTTCTCTCTGAAGCTGGGCCTAGAGAGGTGGAGCTGTTTTGTTTTTGTGTCATTTTGTATTGTTTTTGACTAGCTACAACATGGGCATCTGAGTATCTAAAAGGGAATAGAAAATTAATCATATATCAGAAATAGGTGACAAATATGGTAAAAGAAAATGGTGCACCTTTCTTAAGAGTTTCTATTTTTCTACAACAGATCGTTTATCATACTTTTCATAATATTCTTTATGCCAATTATCATGAACTTCAGAGATCATCTGATCAATTATTTTTTATTTTTAATAAAATTATTTTCTATTATTACACAGATAATAAGTTTCAGAATTAACTGAAATCTCTAAGAGTTAACGGATTTTCTCCAGTCAGGACTGAACATGTCTCCTGATTCTGATGCAATGCTCTCTCACACTGCCTGATTCACCTAGAATGTTTTGACTATTGTCCTTTGTATAGTCTCTATTATCTTTTTGTGTCAGGCATAGAGTTTTGCTTTAGGCACAGGATGCTTGAACTCTGGCTGATTTTAATTGGTACCTTTGTCCCCTTAGGCAAACCATTTAGCCACTCTGGGATTCAGTATCTACCTCTGTACAATCTCATGCTTGGGCTAAATGGCATCTGAGATCTCTTCAAGCTCTAAAATCCTTGTGTAAACAACTAAAAATTAGAGCTTCCTTTTTTCCCCCTACAGATCTTGTTCCCTAAATTACATTGTATTTGCTTGGCATATATTTTAGATTTTGAGAAGCAATAAGGCATGTTAGATAGAAAATAAGAATTCTTGGACTCAAGACCTCTTTCTGATAAGTCCTACTCAAGCCACTATGCCTGTCAATACTATGAAGCAACTCTTTAAGGTAACTAATCATCTATCTGATCTGCATCAATCAGGAGTTTCCACATTGCAGGTGCCCTACAATTTTCAGATCTGATCCTTCAAAAATTATATTTACTTATCTATCTCTAATTGAATGTAAGCTCCTTGAGGGAAGGGACTCTTCCTTTTCGTCTTTCTATCACCAGCACATGGTAGGCATTTAATAATGCTTATTAAATTGAAACCACTGACTCTGGAGTCAGAGTATCTGGGTTCAGATCCCAATTCTGAAACTTACTGTCTGTGTGATTTAGGGCAAGCTATTTGGCTCCTTTGTGTTTCAACTTCCTCATTTGTAAATGAGGGTGTGGGAGCTGGTAGCTTCTGAAGTCTTCACTCTGGATCTGAGCTCTTATGGTCCATGAAAATTATTGAATTAACAGCTGCTCATGGCTGTGTCTCAATTACAATATCCTTTATTTGGTTGTTCATATAAACGTTATTGTCAATAAAAAAGCATAGAAATGCTGGCTTTCTTTGAATTAATCTATTAACCTTGGTTCTATAGAGAAAACAAAAACCGTCTCAATGGAAATACTAAACATTGACTTGGTAGATAGTAGATGGCATGTGCCTGCATGGTGTCTGTCTCTCTCTCTCTCTCTCTCTCTCTCTCTCTCTCTCTCTCACACACACACACACACACACACACACACACACACACACACACATACATACATATCATGCAGAAGACTGCAAAAAGTAATTTATTCCTACTTTTTGTACCTATATTTATAGGTACAAACCCTCTGAATTCCACCTCACCCCCTCAAAATGACATTTTTTTTTCATTTTGTGAATGGGAGTGCTGCAGAAAGGATGAATTTACCTTTTGCATTAAAGAATAGCTGTGGCCTAAAAGAGTAATTATATAAAAATGAACCCTTCTTATTCCGCAGAGCTTTACCTCACATATCTTTGAGACCAATCATTTTGCTTAATGACATAAAACTCGTTTTCATTTCAGGCAGGACTTCAGAAGGCAGAACAGCTCTGGGAGTAGGATTCTTTCCACTTTTGAGCATCATGGTGAGGCCTGTCAACTCAGTTTTGCATGCAGACCCTTTATTACGGGTGATGATATCAAAGTCAGAAAGCACACAGCTGGATATTTGGAGTTCACAGCTTGATGTCTGGAACCTGGATATTTGGAGGAGTGCAGCTGATGGCTCCTAAAAAAATCATCTTTTGACTTGTAAACTCAGCCAATTTGATCTGAAAGACATTGATAGGGAATAAATATAGAACTCCGGTGTCATATTACCTCAGTATCTTCGCTATTTGCTTTCTCTTTTTCTAAATCTCAAGAGATATAAGTGGGTAGAGAGTGCTGAGGAATATGCAGAATTTAATTGGTTTGAACTCTGCAAGTCTAACAGTGTAAATCCCAGCCTCCATTTCACTCTTTCTCCACAAAATTAACCTCAGCCAAGGTTGAACATGTTTTTAAAGTGCATTACCTCCATTCCTTCTAGTGAAAGGCCCACTACTTGGCCCACAATTAGTATTCTCAATTTTGGACAAGGTGATATGTCCTGTTCATTCTATCTTAGTTATGACTTAACCAGGAATGAAAAAACATCTTCATTCAGGTGGGGGAGAGGAGAAAGGGGGGGGCGGTGCTGGGTGGTGTAGAAAGGCTATGTGGCTACAGCTAATCTCTTAAGGCAATAAATATAGTCAAGATTCTAACAGGAAACAGCAAGCTGCCACCAGAGCTGGGATAGAAAATTCTCAGAGGCCTTAGGCAACACATAAGGTCCATTCATTTACCCATAACCAGCAGAGAGAATAGACACCAGCACATGTGTATCATCCTTCCTCTTGAAAACACATAGAAATAACTATGGAGAGGAAAAAAATATCCGAGTGTAGGAGCGAATGAATCCAAAGAGAGGAGAGGTGATTGAAAACCTTTCATTTACAGCGTTAATTACAGTCTTCAAGCATGTGAAGAGAAATTGCAGCCTTGTAAATAATTCTCAAAGAACATGAGACCACCAAATTGTATTTGGCTGCTGAACTCACATCTGTGTAGGTCCTGCCCCAGGTTTACCCTTCCCTTTCTTCTCTCCCCTCTCCAACTTTTTAGTAGATTTGGGGCACACATGAATCTTTCCACAGCAAACTCAACCAAGTGATTGGCACCCCCAACACGCACACACGCACACACACACACATACACACACACACACACACACACACACACACACTCTCCATGCAAGAGTTCCATGAAAATTATACAAAAAAGGTAATAGAGCAAAGAGGGAAAGGAGAGTTAATATTTCAGCCTATCTACTTCCCGTTCTACCTTAATTTCTTTTAAGGTCCATGTATGAAGGTAGGGGTCAAGTTTGCTTAAGGGGCAAACTGATATAATGAAAAAACTTGGAGCACTGGGTCTACATTCTTTGCTTTGCCATATACCAGATGTGTGACCTTGGGAAAGTCATTTAATCAGTCACATCTAATGGCTAGTCCTAGGGTTCAAAGGATTCAAAAATATTCAGGAAAGTATTTTGTAAGCCTCTAAGTACTATGAGAATGTCAGATCTGATTCTGGTTGCTGACTGGGATATTGAAAATGCCTGTTCTCTCATGCTGAGGACAGATCAAGCAGGATGAAATTTTAACTTCAGTTTAAGAATTCTAAGTTAAAGGGCTTCATAATGGCTGATTATAATAGCTTTGATACGAGAAGTATTTATATGGTATATTAAGAAATTCCCTGGAGTGTGATGTAGTAGGGGCAAAATGGGGGATTCTGGAGCTAAACAGTTTCAGTTCAAACCCTGGCTCTGCAGGGAATTACCTAGGTGACCTTTGGCAAGTTATTTCAAAGACTCGCAGAATCTCAGAATGGAAGGGTGCTTTAAAGACATTTATTTCCACTAGTCCCTGAACATGAATCTCTTTCCTCGTCTATAGAAGGAACTTGCTGGGCTAGATGATTTTTAAGGTCCATTTGTATCTATTCTAATATAATCCATTAAGTATTTATTATGTAAAATACTAAGATTCTAGGAATTTTAAGAAAAAATTCAGGCTACTTTTTTTCCCCAAGAGTGGTTGCTGTTTCCCATGTTTGGAGGCAGGAAATGAACTGAAAAGACTTCTTATGGTCCCTTCCTGTTTTAGGATTTTAAGACTTAAATTTCTTAAAATCCCATGCCAAAATATAAACTGGAGTAAGTGGGGAAAATGTCCCATTTATGCTTACTTCACAGATGTCCTTAGGAAAAGCTCTTGAAGTTAGCATTTTCATTTTCTTGGGACAGTTAGATAGTGGTCTCCCTTATTCAAATGTCTCAGAGAATTTTCTTTGCCACTTTCCGTATTGTAGATTTTTTATTTTTTACTTCACATAACCAAGCTGATGATTCAGCTCTGTCTATACATCATTAAGAAACAAGCTATTGCAGTGAATACGCTTTGTCTCTACCAACATAGGGAAACTAGTTGGGGGAGGGTGGAGGAAGTACTACTACACAGCAACAAAATAAAAATGGACCAGAATAGAATGTCACCATATTCATAAGTGCTACAAGAATCATACTTGCCAAAGCTATAGTGTGAGGTTCAACCAATAGTTAATTCCTCTAGTAAACAAAGGCACAACACTCTCAAAGCCTCATACTAGGCCAGAGTTAGGTCATGGTATTGCCCCACTTTCCTGTTCTGCTAAGGAGATTTAACTTTGTGTTTTATTTTAAATATAATGTCCAAGTGAATTAGCACATTTGCTGCACTCTTCTCTGCCTCTCTCCTACTCACAAATAATAACGAAGATATTACCTCCAGATGGAGCCTATGAAACTACTACGTTCTAAGAAAAGAATCAAGTGGATGACATCCACATCAACTTAAACAGCAATATGTTGACAAAGAATGTTCAAACAAATGGTTGAGTCCAACAGATTTGTTTACAGAACTGGATGGGTTGATGATAGCAACACAATTACACATCACTGCCACCAAAAGTTACTGACAGGTTAACCTCAAGGAGCCTAGATTTATTGATTAATGAAGATTATGAAAAATAATGTAAAAACTATACAGCATATCACTGTGAGTTGGAAAAAATTTATATCTACGAATACCTAGAAACACATGACCAGATGGCTAGAACTGTACAGTAGAAACTTGTTAATCTACATAAAATAACAGATGACAAATACCTGTGTTAAAAATACAAACCCCAAAAATATCCTTGAAAATTCATCAAATATGCTACATTGAACACTGCAGTATTACTCTAGACATAAATAACTCTTGTTTATAATCCCCTGTGTTATGGATATGGATATAGTACTGACCCATAAAAATTTAAGGACTTTTTAAACTGATGCCAACATACTGAATACTTAAAATCTACAAACTACATAGACTAAAATACTTTTAAAATATAGGAGCCTACCAGAAGAAATCAAAACTCCACCACCCTGACTGCCAGTGAAGTTGTCCCAAAGATATTTTCACTGAAATTACAGAAAATAAATTTGCATCTCAATATTTTTATTTAATTAGCCAGTCATTTAGTCCCCCAGTAAGACAGTCCAAAATATGTTAAACACAAAAAAATAACAGATAGTGACTTATCTCAAGATCTTTTTTATTGAAGTTGAATGAGAAGGATGAAACTATCATTATCCTCATTACTATACTTCTCCTCCTGTTCTTCCTCCTTATCTCTTAAAAATGACTATGGCTTCCAAGTCAATGAAATAATACACAAAAAAATCTTATTAATAATTTGATGCATACATACAACTCTGATTGATATAGCACCACAGAAAAACAGAATCTCCATTTTGTGAAATCTTTCTCCAATGATATCAAAACATCACTTGGACTCATGAAGTATAAAATTCCAAATGTATACCGAGGGGAAAAAAGGATATACAAGGATTCATTCTTGAATCCAGTAATCAAATTCAATGGGTAACATGGTGATTTTACAGAAATCTAAGTTTCATAAGGCTATCAAGAAGAAAGTTGTAGATATCTATGTCATGAGACTTACTATCAAGTGGAAATCAAAGCTTAATTGAAAGAGCATGTTTAAGTCAATTAATACCTGCACAGTGGAAGATTTTAATATACATTTTCCAAACAGTAAATATACTATACATTTATAGTTTTAATATATACTTTCCATATAACCAAATGGATCATAACTGAATGATAACCTGCTTTAACAAAACTTATACAAAGTTAGTGATCTACAAGTTAGTTTATCACTAAGGTCATTTAGTTATAGAAAGATTAGCTCAATATCACCAAAAGGGAAGAAAAGAATTGATAGATGTCCTCTTGTTGTTCAGTCATTTTAGTCATGTCTGACTCTTTGTGACTCAATTTGGGGTCTTCTTGGCAAAAATACCAGAGTGGTTTGTCATTTCCTTCTCCAGCTCGTTCTACAGATGAGGAAACTGAGGCAAACAGGATGAGGTCACTTGCCCATGGTTACATAACTAGTAGGCATGAGAGGTCAGATTTGAATTCATAAAGGCAAATTTTCCTGACTCCAGATCCAGTACTCTATCAGCTGTACCACCTAATTTTCCAAGATATCCCATAAGCTAATGAAAAGCAAGCTACATACTGTCAGAAATAGTTTTGTAAAAAAACAAATATAACTTTATTACTCCCAGTAATACCTGACAATAAGTATGAATGATTCGATTTTTTGAAAGTAAGCAAAAACCTTCGGGATGGAGTCATGAACTGGTAAAGAACCAAGTTTGGAATTGAAGGGCCCTCCATGGGTAATGTCAACATGAATTCAACCAACAATATGTTCATAAAAGTTCTACAAATGACTGAATCATGTAGATTTATTTACAGAAACAGAGGCTGATGGCAATTCAGGGCCAAATCAAGACTCGAAGAGATTAGAGAAGGGTAGTCTTTCAGGAGCTGACTTACTGATCAATACACAGTATATAGAGAACCATAGAAATTTTGTCAGATGTCACTGTGGGCTGCAAAATTTTTGTACTTCCAAAATATCTAGTAAGATATGATCTAGTGAATTTAATTTCAGATGAGAAGTTTATTTCATAAACTACCAGATGTCCAATCCCAATACTTCAAATTCAGACTTCAAAATATCATTGAGAATTCAGCAAGTAAACTATACCAGGACCAAACCATAATAGCACGCAGAACTATTGCCCCAAAGCATCCATATATAACACACATCTACAATAATTTTAAAAATAAGTATCACCATACCAAATGTACATAATCTCCAAGTAGTATGGAAGGTAAAGTTTTTAAAATGTAGGAGCTTAACTGTAAAACATCAAAATTATATTGGGCTAGAAGAAGTATACTTATCGTTCCTATTATCTTGTCTGCTTCTATAATTGTCCTAAAAATGCTTTCAGTGAGCTTATAGAAGACAAACTTACATCTCAAACTTTTAAACTACAAAAGAAAGTTTTATTACTTATCCAATAATCTGCAGATTGTTAAAAATAAAACACTACCAGAAACATATAAACTTATCCTAGGACTATTTCTATCTAATCGTCATCAAAAAATATGAGAATAAGGTATATAAAATTAATACTAATAATAACAAAAATAGCTAGTCTTTATGTAGTACTGACGTGCTAGGCACAGGTATCACTGCCTTTGATCCTTATAACCGCTGTGGGAGGTAGGCGATGCGATTATTCCTATTTTACAGCTCAGGAAACTGAAACAAACAAAGATTAAGTAACTTGCCCAAGGTCACACAGCTAGCAAGTATCTGGGACTCAACTAAACTCAGGTCTTTCTGGATGGAACTCCGATCTAGCACTCAATCAACTGCTCAGCCTAGCTGCCTGGCATTTACATAAAGTTTTAAAGTTTACAAAGCTATTTATATATGTTACCTCATTTGAGGTTTGTAACAGAGTAAGAACTTAACTTTGATATTTCAATAGTTCTATGATTTTAATCATGTTGTCATTCCTATGAAAGACAGAGATCCCAACTCATTGATACCCACTAATTCGTCATAACTTTTATCCATGTCTACACATTAATTAATCCTCTACGAAGGGCCCAGCTGACACACTGGGCCATAACATTGCATAGATATCATTGGAGCAAGCATATTGCCCATCAATCAATGTTTACTCTTACCACATGATGAGCCCCCCTTTTCTCTGGTCATCCATCTATCTGACAATATTAGTAACATACCTCTCCATGTCTTTTTGTGTGATCTACAATTTTAATTCTTCAGGAACTAAATCACAGATACATAATATTTCTGGGAGAATATTACTTTAAAATATTGGCATTTGTTTCAGGGTAAAGCCTAGGGACATAACAAAAATTGCATAACTCCTCAAAGTCTATACAGTGCATTCTCCAATTCCTGTCAACTCTCATCACAGCTTAGTGTCCATCTGCCATTCCTGTCCAAGGTATCTGCACTAATGGACCAGAGCTATGGGTTGTCAATCCTCTTGCAAATCATAGCCTGGGCAATAGTTGCTCTTCATCCATTTGGCTTTTCCTATATAGCTAATTAAACCAAATTATTTTTGGGTAATTATGGCTTTCCTTTAGGATGTTCTACAATTTTCTAGGGCTTGAGACAATTAGAACAATGTTATTCAGAAACGGGAGCAGATGGAGGCTTTCACCATTGAGAGGGATTCCCTCTTCCATTCTGGTTCTGTGCTGGACATCCTCCCTGACAATGACAAATACTCCTGGAACCCATGCATCTCACTATTTTATGCTTTGCTTGATATTAATAATCAAAGTGTCATCAGTAAAGCCATACCAATAGCTACATCTTTCAAGGAATCTTTTCTATCTGGAGCTTACACATAAGAGAAGTCTTATGCATAGAAACATAGGCTCCTATATAAACTTTCAGATTTTATTGATGAGAAAGTCAGGATTCTATAAGCAGTTTTCCTCTAACATCAAATGTTTTTGTTCTTTTTTTAATGGTCCGCAAACAATACGTATTGCAAGATAGAGTGACTATAAAGATGTCATCTGTTCCCTTCTTTTCTCTTCATCAAAGAAACCCCTAATGCATATGTAGATTATTCTAATAAGAGAAACAAATTGTAGAACTTGGAAAGTAAACATTTTACCTGGAAGGTATTAGTATTCACTGTCAACATTTTTTCCTTAATAACAATGAGGTCCAAGGTTTCCCATTGTCCCAAGTGTTCAGTAGCTTAAACTCTTCAAGATGCCTTGAAAATGAACTCCTCAATGCCTTCAAGATTGTCTTACCTCTTGCAAATACTTTCCCTACTCAGTCTAGTCCACATTTTTTTTCACATTTTTGCTATCATTAGTTCCATTTCTACTTTCTTAATTTGCTACAATATTAGAATCCAAATGTCACTGATGAGGAAAATAATTTACTCTAAAAAATCTTTATAGTTTTTTCTAATTTTTGACTGGTCCTCCTTCTGATTTCCTCCTTAAATATCTTCATTATGATTTTGTTTCACTAAGTGTCTAGCCAAACTTTCAGTAAAGATATGTATTATAGGTATTACTACCAACATTTTATAGATAAGGTAATTGAGGCTCAAAAAGATTAAGTGACTGTCCTAGGGTCACACAGATATCGAGTGGAAGTGGGTAGACCTGGGTCTTTCTGATTCCATGCCCAGCACTCTATTCACTATGCCACATTGACTTCTTAAAACCTAATCTTTCAAGTACCAAATCTACCTAAGTCCTCATGTTTTCCTTTTCTCCATGTGATCCTAACACTTCAAAACCAACCTTGCCCTTAAAAAATATCAGCTCTCTTCACTTAACCTCTGTCAGGTCTAATATTAATCTTTTGTCCTTCATTACCAATTCTCTGATGACATGACTTGCACTTGACTTTTTTTTTTTTGAGTGAGGGAGGGCTGTGCAGGTCTCACTTTTCCTCCAGAGCCATCTGAATCCAGCGACCAGATATTCATCAGGATGACTGGAGATGACCCAGGATGAGGTAATTTGGGTTAAGTGACTTGGCCAAGGTCATGCAGCTAGGGAGTGTCAAGTGTCTGCGGTGAGATTTGAACTCAGGTCCTCCTGACTATAAGTTCACTTACCATGGTGATGTACTTTCCAGAGATGTACACATTGACAATGAGGTTGATGCATACATTGCCAGAGCTAGCTCAGTGTTTGGGAGGCTCTGAAGAAAGGTTTGGGAGAGAAGAGGTATTAGACTGACCACCAAACTGGAGGTCTACAGAGCCGTTGTGCTGATCTCATTGTTATATGCTTGTGAAACATTAACAGTATACCAGCGCCATGCCAGGAAACTGAATCGCTTCCATTTGAACTATCTTAAGAAGATTCTGAGGATCACCTGGCATGATAAGGTACCAGACACTGAAGTCCTTGCTCGAGCTGAACTGCCAAGTATTCAAACTATGCTTCAGAGAGCGCAACTCTGATGGGCTGACCACGTTGTTTGAATGCAAAATGTATGCCTGCCAAAAAGACTATTTTATGGAGAACTTGCATGGGGCAGGGGATCATATGGTGGCCAAAAGAAATGATACAAGGACACTCTCAAAGTCTCTCTTAAGAACTTTGGATTTGACTGTGCAACATGGGAGACACTGGCACAGCACGTCTTAGCATGGTGTGCCCTCATTAGAAAAGGTGCTGTGCTCTTTGAGCAAAGCAGAATTGAGACAGCACAAAGCAAATGCATGATGCACAAATTTGGGATATCCACCCCAAATATTCATGAGGACTGTCTGTGCCCAACCTGTGGTAGAGCATTCCAAGCTAGTATTGGTTTGATCAGCCACAGTCGAACATGCTGAAATTTCCCTTTACAACAGTGATGTCATTTTGGTCCTCTTCAAAGACGAAGGACAACAACCAACCAATTCTCTGAGAAGGGGTTCAAAGGAGCATTTGCTAGAACTGTACTCAAGAAGTTACTGATTCATTTAAGTGAAAAAACACACCAGAACAAATGAGCCCAGTGTGATTCTCTGATTCTGTCAGAATTCCCATATTCAGGGGACCAAGTGCCACTCTGAGGACTTGAGTGGCACTTCCCACTGGAGAATGGAGGAGTGAGGATTCCTTTGAAATCAGTCAAGCAAGGCCAGTGGCTAATAAAAGTAATACCGTCTAAGAGAGAAAGACACAAAGAGAGAAAAAACAGAGACAGAGAGAAACAGATATGGAGAGAGAGAGAGAGAGAGAGAGAGAGAGAGAGAGACAGAGAGAGACAGACAGAGAGACAGAGAGACAGAGAGACAGAGAGACAGAGACAAGGAGACAGAGACAGAGACAAAGAGAATAGAATTAGCCTGAAAGGCAAGAAAATGAAGCAGAACACGTCAGAAGAAGAAAAAAATCTAATCATTTAGGTAAATAGCAGAAAGCTTACTTTTGCCCCAAATCTCGTAGGTGGTTCTTTCAACTACCTCATCTTATGGTCATTCATGATTCACAATCAAAAATAAAATTAATTTAAAAATATTTTCAGTTTTAAATTTTCTCCCTTCGTCCACATTACTCTATACCCATTGAGATGGCAAGAAATACTATGCCCATTATACATATAAAGCCATGTAAAATGTATTTCCACATTAGCTATTCTACAAAAAAAAGCAAGAAAAATAAAGGGAAAAAAATATGCTTCAGTCTTCACTCACAATTTATCAATTCTCTCTCTGGAAGTGAATTTCAGTTTTCACTATGAATCCTAAGGAATTATTGAATCAAAATCCTCGAGCTGAAAAGGACCATGATTCCCACATTGTCCAAACCTAATGAGAATCCCCTCAGCAATCCATCTAATAAGCAACTTACTCCAATCTTTTCTCAAAGACCTCCACTAAGGGACAGCCCACCACCATCCAGAGACAGTCCATTATATTTTGGGATAACTCTATCTTCATAAAGGACTTCCTGACATCCTGCCTAAATTTGACTCTTTGTAACTTCTCATCGATTCTAGATTTGTCCTCTGGGCCTAAGCCTAACAAGTCTATTATCTCAATCACATGACAGCTTTTCAAACACTTGAAGACAGTTGTCGTGCCCCCTCAAGTGTTCTTTCCTCTAAGTTAAACGTCAGTCATTCCCCTCATGGTGAGCTACTGATACCCTTTGCCATCCTGGTTGGCTTCCATCTTAACAATGTCCTTTCCTAAATATGAGTATAGAATTTAATACGATACTTCAGGTGTGCTCTGATCAGGAAGATTACACTGTGAAGATTATCTCCTTATTCTGGGATGCCTCTCTAAAGGCAGTCAAAGGTCTCATTAACTTTCTTGGACACCATATCATCCTGTCGACTCACATGGAGTTTGCAGTTCAAACTCCTTTTCAAATAAGTCATTTATAAGCCACATGTAATGTGCAGGATTGATTCAGGACAGTGCCCTCTTAGTTCTTTAATGTTTATATGAAATGAGACACTCAACAGTTAACAAAAGGAGGTTTATTTAGCCATAGTATAGAAAGAAAGAATCCACTAGCATTTACCTTTATCTGTCTATCTGTCAATCTGTCTCTCATCTATCTCTTATCTATGTATTTGTCTATCACCTTTCTATTAACTATACATATATCTATCTCTCTACCTCTCTATTTATCTATATTCCATCTAAAGTTGCCCCCCTCCCTTGTCATTTTATGGAAATACTTCTAGTCAGCAGGGCAAAGTATGGTCTTACATCATCCTCCAAGTCTGAATGGCTTTAACTCTATGTGGATGGTCATTTTATGCCTTTAGGCAACCAACCATATCAGTTTGATCACCGGTCACCTGGAAGCTACTTCAAAGGATATGAGGCTTGAGCTCAAGCCACCTGGGTCAATCAAGTCTCAGAACAAGTTTTATCAATTGAAAGGAAAAAAAAAATAATAGTTTAACCCGATATGGGGTGGGGGTACCCCTGATAGATGGTGATTATAAAATAGCATGCCTCCTCCATTTTGTATATGTGAAATCGATTTTGTGAAATCTACATCAGATTTCAATTTTATCTTTATTAAAATTTATCTTAGATTCAATCCAACAATGTACCCTCTATCAAGACTTTGCATCTGGACTGTTCACCAGTGTGTTCAGTATTCTTTCCACTTTTCTGTCATTTGTAAATTTGATGAGCATTCTATATTTGCCTTTATCCATGTCATTAATAAAAAATTTCAGATTGCATAGAACCAAACACAGATACATGGGACTCACCATAAGAGACCTCCTTTCAGGTAAACTTTGAACAATTTATTTGGGTCTCATCATTCAAAGAATTCCTAATAAATTCAGATAACTATATAATCTTTTAGCCCATCGTCTCTAAATCTTTTCCACAAGAATAGAATGAGAGACTTGTGTTTATATAAAATCTCCATCATCACAGTCCTTTAAGGCAGATGCAAAAATTTCTAGTTAATCATGACTGAACCCCTCCCTCCCCCCACCAGCCAGTCAGTAAGCATTTATTAAACTAAGCCCTGGCAACACATCATCATCTCTGATCTTTAAAGAAAGAGAGCATGCCAAGATAGCAATGCTATCAAAGAGGAAACTGAGTTAGTCTAGCCTGGCCTATTCTTGATGAAGCCATGTGATCATCACACCCTAAATGTCTTTTTAATACATTTTGCTAGTTACTGAAGTCAGAATTTCTTCTTCTTCATCTTCTTCTTCGTCGTCTTCTCCTCCTCCTCCTCCTCCTCCTCCTTCTTCTGAAAATCAGTACACCCAAACAGGCTATACCTCTTTCATTCTCCCAGCTTTTAAGAATCATTGACAAGGGCTCAGCAATCACTTCTACTCGTATTAATCTGCCATTAGTGTTCCATCATTTCAGTCAGGTATGACTCTGTATGACCCCTTTTGGGGTTTTCTTGCCAAAGGTACTGGAGTGGTTTGCCATTTCCTTCTCCAGCTCATTTTACAGATGAGGAAACTGAGGAAAACAGGATTGAGTGACTTGCCCAGGATCACACAGTCACTAAGTGTCTAAGGCTGAAATTGACTAGGCCAAATGCTCTATCCACTATTCTACTTTGCTGTCCACATTAACTATTAATGCTTCAAGTACTTAAGTATTACACTTTAAATATATTTTACTAAATACATAAATATGTACATTGATGCCAACTCTCAAACCACATAATTCTTTCACTTGAAATGCATGGGTATATGTACACACACACGCACACACATGCTTTACTTTCTCTACTTCTCAGGGATGAATGAATTGGATGATGACTTAGATTTGGGAAAATGAGTCAGTCACATCATTTCTCAGGTGTTCTGGATGAGGTCACATTCATGGAGCTATAGGTCATTAATTCATTTACCTTTAACTTACCATCACCAAGTTCTGTGAAAGTTGTTTGATGCCCCCAGATTATTTCTCCAAGCCCTTAAAAGGGTTCTTACTTAGAATCTAGAAAGAATTTTTTTCCCCCAGAAATTCATAGAACTCTAACCTCAAATGGCTTGAAACATATAGAGTCAGAGAGCTCGCTACTGAATCCCATGTTCACACACACAGGAAGGCATAGGATTTGAAAAAAGAGAAACTGTTTTTGAATTGCTAGGAAAGGAGGAAATCCACACTGAACAAGTGAATTATGTGTTCCGCATTCTTTCACTATTCTTTTCATAAATTATGGAAAATAAGCATTTTGAAAACCCAATATGCTTCACTTACCCAAACCATGTTCCTTGTCATGGCCATTATTACTTCACCATGATGGAATAGAGAAAAGCACAAGGCTCTGCCCCAAATCAAGCTGAAGCTGGCCCTGCCCAAAGGGCTTACACACTAGTTAGACGGACACATAGATCTGACAGGCAGAGATGATCTATGAGTATTCAGCAGCATAAGCTCCACTGCCAGCAGCCTGGGGGGCCTCAGCTGGTCTAGGAAAGGCTTTGAAAAAGAAATATGGTTAGAGTAGGAATGTAAAGGAAGAAATAACTTGTTACATGTTTCAATAAAGAGAATGAAGGAAATCCAGAAGAGGAGACTCCATCTATAGGACAATTAGGTGTAAGGGTAGGGAAGGAAAAGAGTAGAAGGGGAAAAAATGACCCTGGGCAAGAAATTTAAGCTCCTAGTGCCTAGGCAGCTCTGTAAGATTATAAATGGCAGAAAACGTAGCCAACTAAATTGGTACGAGGTGGTTCCTCATCTAGAAGGTCCATGTAGCATTAAACTATCTGGTTCAGTTCCTAGGCCTGTGGAGTTTAGTTTACTCTTAATTTTTTTTTTAGTGAGATAAAATTAAAATGAAGGGAAGTAAGGAAATTTGTGAACCCACATTAGCTAAGCTCTGGGTAAAGACATATAGCAACACCAAAGACCTGAGGCAAAGGAGTCTGAATAAAAGAGCTGGAGTTGGTAAAGCTGTTTTTGGAGGCTCCAGCTAAACTTTCCCCTTTCTCCTGTGCCCTCTATTTATTCCTCCTTGGCTTCCAGTGATCTCCATTCTTTCTCACTCTAGTCTCAGTCAAAATTTCCACTTAGGAAAGGATCTTCAACTCATTTTCAATAAGGTAACAATGACCGATAACAGTTTAAAGTGCAACCACTTCCCAAAGTATTGGCATTGTAACAAGAATTAAAGTCTTAAGCTAAAAGTATGAGCTCTAGGGAGAAGGCATCCAGCCTTCCTGGCACCTCTAAAATCACATCATGTAGGTGACCACCTACTCTGCCTTCACAGTAGGCTTGCCCCAAGACAGAACTCTACTTCTCTCATTGTGCAATCCCGATAAGCCATTGTGGTTACATTAGTGAGATACCATCGACAAGAAGGTGGACCGTGCCTTGAATGACAAAGAGCCTGGTGGAAGGGAGCTCATCTGTCAAAGCCAGGACACAAGCAGACAGCAGGTGGGCTGGCAGCAAACAGGGCTCCAAGGTGAAGTGCAAAAGATTTCTTCCTTTGAAAGAGAGAAAGAAGTGGTGCAAGGAATTAGTTCCTTAGGAGCTAAAGTGATCCCAAAGATGTCTTCCTGGGAGATCTAAAGCAAAAGGAGGCCCAGAAAGAGTAAGTAGGGTGTCACAACAAGCCCAGTGACACTTTATGCTTAAAATTGAGGGTGCCAAGTGGAAGTCAAGTCAATGTGATAGGTCCTCTGATCTCTGGAAATCCATAAAGTAAGCATTTATTTAATAATCAAGACATCACCCTCCTGATGTCTTTGGTTCTCTTCTAGAACGAATAGTAAACACTAGAGATCAAACCAAAACAAAAAAAAAATCCCCCTCCTTGCAAAAAGCTTATATTCTAATGGAGTAGCTGATACAAACTTGATTAAATACAAAAAGAGTAGATAAAAGGTACCCCACCTGGTAAAGGTGTAAAATATATAGATAAGGGAAGGTTTGAATAATGCATCTATAAAAAACTAGTCTTTTATCCTTATTAAATTTGTGTTTTACTCTTTTGGCCTCTACGCCTTTCAGCCACACTGAATCACTCTCTACCCTCCATTGCCTTCCCCTTCTACTTCTTTCTAGCCTATACTTTCAGTCAAGGAATTTCCTGTTCCAGTAACAGATCAACCATCTCCCTCTACTAAAATTACCCTCTTCTGTCTATGCTCAACTGGGGAACCATTTGCTCATTTAAACTTCCCTCACACCCTTACCCAGCATTCTCTCCCTCCTCAAAGCCTCATGCTCCTTGTCCATACCCCTCCTTTGCACTTATCACAATCTCCCTTTTAATCTAGTTATGCTCATGCGGGTCATTTTCCCTATTAGATGACAAACTTATAGGATTGTAAGTTCCTTGGAAATAATAGCTGGGTCATATTTACCTTCATATCCCCAGTGTTTTGTACAAGGAAAGTACTTAATGAATGCATGATGAATTTTTAATTTGAATTCTTTGAATTTGGATGTTGGGTTTATTTCGTTTTGTTTTGGTGAGGGGCACAGTCACAGATGGAGCCAGACTAGATGGAGAAAAACAGCATTTCAGAGCATGAAAGCCAATAGTTCCTCTTTGTATCTAGCTGTTGGCTTAACCCTTTCTTCAGGGCTTACATCAGGCACCCACTAGGAGGATCTGGAAATGGGAAGGAGGGGAGGGAGAGGGGGAATGCTAGCTGCCACAAGCAACCACATTATATTCTCATCTCACCTGTTTTCTTCAAAGTCTGAGAGTGGGGCAATATTCAGTGATGAGAGAACTGTGCCTATTTAACAAAATGGTCAGCCAGGAAACCAGGCAGTCAGCCCAAAATGTAGAAAGGGTGGGGCCAGAGGAAAGAATTATGTCACGGAGGTCATCGCTCTCTTCATCCCCCCCTCACCCTGCATCAAAATACTTGGTCTCCAAAAGGAAGTGGCTGGTGATGGGTGGGGCAGGATATAATAAGATCAGAAATATTGTAAGGGGTGAGTGGGAGTGGGTGGGGGGTGGAGGAAGGATGTTAAAGACAGACTCAGTAAGCAAAGCAGCAACTTCCCCCCTGCTTGCCTCCCTTGCTTATTTGTTCCATTTGACCAACTCTTCTTTCCCTCCCTCTCCTTCTCCTCCCTGCTTCCCTGGAGGTGATCTCCTCATCTATCTTTAAGCTATGTTTTCATCACCATGTTGCTGTGACAAGATAATAGCTGACAAGAAAAGGAGAGCAGATTCCTAAATTAATTATGCACCAACATCACCCTGCCTGATGTTTCCACAGCTCTTGTGATACTGGGAATTGCAGGCAAAGTTTCCAGGGTGGCAGGCACATATATTTGAAAAGAGTCAGCTGGTGCTGGTGGGGATAAGCTGCCCTTCCTTTCTACCCCGCCAATCAAGAGGGCCACAGGAAAAAAAGAGAAAAAAAAAAAAAGAAATAAAGTAGAGATATGGGAACCTAGGAGTGAGGGAGGGGGTAAGGAGGAAGGGAGAAGATAGGACACAGGAGAGTTTTCTTGACCCGTATTCATCTGCTTTTTCCTGTTTGGATTTTATTTCAAGATCTCAGAGAGAGGAGAGAAAAGACAGTAACAGCGGGGGACAATAATGGCTGTGATGCTTATGGAATGATGTCATATTATAGCAAGACCCGGGGAAAAAGCCAAGTATTTGACTTGTGGACCCAAATGTGGGTAGGGACATGTCTGCTTTAACTTAAAATTCTCTCCTTTGATGGAAATAGACCACAGTAATTCTCACCATCTTCCTCTTGTAGCCCCACTGCTAATGCTAAATCCATTGCTCTTCAGCTAAATATCATTGGGGGTTACTGAAAAAGACTTTAGAACAAACAGAGTTAGAATTAGGAAAGTACTAGAAGAGGGCTCTGGGGCAAGTGGTAATAAAAAAGGACCTTTGCCTGAGCAGGAGCATTTGGGGAGGAAGAATACAGGGTTTAGGTATAGATGTGGGGATCCGGCAGCCTCTAGGTCCTCAAGTGCTACCCTTTGACTGAATTCAATCCTTGAAAAGGCTGTACTTGAAGACTTATAGGGTCATGTATAGCCTTGAGCCTGAAGGTCCCCCACCTCTGATAGGAGGATATTTGCAAATTATTATTTTTAAATGATTGACCTTTTCTTTTATCATTTCTACCTATGTAATATCTCTCACATCCATCCCCTTCTCTCTGCTATTTACATAGCTACCACCCTTGTCCAGGTCTTCATATTCTCCTGCCTGGGCTCTTATAGTCCCCTCCTAATTAGTGTCCCAGCTTCAGATCTCTCTCTTCTCCAAACCACCCTATGTACAGATGACACAAGAATTTCACTAAAGTGTAGATCTGATCATATTTCTCCCCTATTTGATAAATTCCATGTACTCCTTATGTCCTCTATGATCAAATGTAAGATCCTCTGTTTGGTTTTTAAAGTCTTTCACAATCTGACCCCTATCTACCTTTTTATTTTCATTATACATTACTCTCTTTCCCTCTCTCTATGCTCTATGCAAATTGTTCCTACTCTTTCTCACACAACAGTCCATCTGCCATCTCTCTTATCTTTTCAATGCTTGTTCCCCATGCCTAGAATACATGCCCTCCTCATCACCAACCCCTAGAACCTCTTGTTTCCTTAGACACGCAATCAAGTACTACCTTCTACATGAAGTCATTTCTGATCTCAGGTCCCAGAGCCCTCCTCTTGTCCCAATTTCATCTGTATTCATTGGGTTTATTCTTTGTTTTTTGCACACATTAAGTCCTCCTTTAGACTGTAAGCTCCTTGAGAAAAGGGATCATTTCTCTGTTGTCCTTGTACCCCACCAGCTAACAGGATACCCAATATAGAGTCACCACTTGATAACCCTTGGTTGATTGATTTGGTTGCTAGGCTCTATTGGTTATTTTTTCTACTGAAAGACTGCAAGTACTATCTCCCCACCATAAATTCGACAGCCTAGGACAAAACCTCCTTTATCTCTCATCTTAGTTATCAATCAACAAGCCTTTATAAAGTTCACATTATACACTAGGCACTGAACTAGGTGCTAGTGTTATGAAATCTAGAGCTGAAAAAGTCCCTGTCCTCCAAAAGTTTACAGTTTAGCAAGAGGGCACAATATGTACGTAGACAGGTATACGCAAAATCGATATAAAGTGATTTTGAGGGGAAAGTACTAATAGCTGGAGGAAGAAGGAAGGGTTTCATGCTGAAGATGGCCCATGAGCTGAGCCTTGAAAGATTCTAAAAGGCAGAGGTGACAGGGAACAGATGAATCTGAAACTGATTTTAACCTATGATATAAACCATTGTGCAAAAATGGCTTCAATGATTGTTAAGACCACAGAGATTTTCTATATTCCCTAGAGGCTTAGAATTCTGGAGAAGGTTGACAAGTGGTCCAAAAAAATCTTTAAAAGGTAAACACTTCAAAATTCAAACTCACCATCCCTTCCTTCCCATCTTCCTTGCTTTCTGTGGTTGGAATAATGACATGAAGCTACTGCGAGAAGCCAGGATGACACGAAGTCTGTATTTTTTAATTTTATATTTTCTAAGGGTGACTGTACTCAGGCATCCACACTCTTATTTAACAATAGTATCATTGTGTGATTGGTAAAAAAACTGAAACTGCTAATTTACAATGAATGGGGGAGGAGCTGGTTTGAATTAGTGAAAACTCAGAACTGTGTAATATTGCCAAAGAATTGTCACTCCATTACTTCTGAGTACATAAAGAAATAAAAATAACTTCCATTTAGTCAAAGAATATTAGAGATGGAAGCCACCTCAGAAGTCATTTGGACTAACCCTTTCACTTTTCAGATGAATAAACTAAGCCACTAAAAAGGAAGTGACTTTCCCTATCTATGTCACACAACTAATAGAACTACCCAGGGATGGGTGTGTGTGTGTGTGTGTATGTGTGTGTGTGTGTGTGTGTGAGAGAGAGGGAGAGAGAGAGAGTGTGTGTGTGTGAGAGTGTGTCTGTGTGTGTGTGTGTGTTTGTGTATACAGGTCTTCTCTATCCTTATCTGGTACTCTTTTCATTATAGTGTATTATCTTAATACACTTAATGCACTATACACTTAATACACAGCTATCTTAATAGCTAAAAATAGCTAGTATTTATATAGTGCTTACTATGTTCCAGACACTATGCTCTAAAGCACTTTACAATTATCTCATTTAAACTTTACAACAACCCTTCAAACTATATGCTAGCGTTAGTATTTTACAGGTGAGAAACTGACGCAGACAGAGATTTGAGTGAGCTACCCAAATTTACATAATTAGTGTGTGTCAAAATTTGAACTCAAATCTTTCTGACTCTAGACCCAGCACTCTATCCACTGTGCCACCAAGCTGCCAATATATGTTGCCACATTACTGTCTGGATAGCTATTCACATTTCTTTTTCATAGGAATGAATCATTTGGCAATTAGTATATTAAGCACAGGAGAAGTACTTGAAAATGGTTTACAGTTTCCATTGAGCTAAATACTTCCCTTGTAATTTTATTTACCCTACCAATTTATTTACCAGAACTTATCGGAGATAAGATTGAGAAGAAAACTTCAATACAATTGAATTTCAATTGTTCCATGTTGTGAATAAACAGATAGGAAATTAATATGGTTCATAGGGTTGATATCAGGCAATCTAAAAAGATAATGTGATGTTTCTTCTCCTGAACTTATTTTAGATGCTCTTACCTATAAATCTGAGGGTAAAGAAGAATCTGAAAACAGCCAACTATCACCCTTCCTATTATCATAGCAAAAGAAATGCTTTCCTCCAGAAATATTTTCCAAGTATTCTGTTTGAAGAAGGACATAGTAGCAATTTAACTGCTACTCCACATAAGTCACTCTCCTTCCCAAACTACCTAGCATCATTCCCAAGCTAGTCTCCAGCTATCTCCAGCTCGGTAGTTCAATTGACTGAAGAAAAGCTGAAGAATATTTCATGGAGATTTTTTAAAATGTCTACAACAATGCAAATATTGATGTCTAGGCCCAGTCAATATCACAATTTATTGTCCTTCAATATAAATACTGAGCTAGGCTCCCTATTGGTCAATATTTACTTTCAAGTAAATAAATCTTTATACTGACTTCAGCAGATGTCAATATCTACTTATTTCAAATAAGTAAAACTAAAAACAGGAAACATTATTTATTTTTGAGGTGAAATAGCAACTAGTTACATAAACACCCTGCGGCATTTTTGAAATATCAATATGTAGTTACTTTTGGCAATAAAAAATAACCGCATTATGAGATTTGTGCTTAAAGGCGCACTGGTCAAAATTTTAGAAATTACAGTTAATAAAAAATATCTTCACCCTCATTATTCATGTCAGACTATTTTTTTAACTTGAGAATCCCAGAAAGCTGCTCTTGTTTTCTAATCAGTCGCAAGCTTACTTTTATCAATAATAAAAACCAACGTTCATACAGTACCTACTATGTGCCAAACACTGTGCTTTACCAATATTATCTCTTTGGTCCTCACAACAACCTTGTAAGGCAGGTGCTATTATTAGCTCTATTTTACAGATGAAGAAAATGAGGCAGACAGGTTAAGTGACTTGTGCAGAGTCACACAGCTAGTAAATATCTGAGGCTGGATTTGAACTTGAGCCCTGGCCTCTATCCACTCTATCCACTGTGCTACCCCAATGCCAATACAAAATTACGATATTACTATAATAACATATTTAACATAATAATATATTACCTGGAATAATACAAATAAATATTTAATTTATAATTATAAATATAATATTTATATTTATATATAAATATAAAATATAAATTTTTTGGAATAAATATAAAATAAAAATTAATGTTAATAATGTTAAATGGTACTTAGCTTGGTGTTAGGCAGACCAGATTCTGCAACTGGATTTGGAATAAGAATCTGCGTCTGATATTTACTACCAGTGTGATGTTAGACAATCCATTTAACTTCTCTGGACCTTTGTTTCCTCATACATGAAATGAGGAATCTAGATGAAATGTCTAGATGGAAAGGTCCATTACAGCTCTAAATTTATAATATTATGAAGACTTCACCTGACTCCAGTCTTGGTCTCTACCCTGCCCTAACCCTTTACGTATGCATTTATTCTTTAACCCTATATATTTGTTACCGACATTTACAAATAGAATTAAAGTTTATAAAGCACAATTTGTTATATCATCTCTCTACTTACAATTTAATGGTACTAATACCTTATTGCCTAATTGTGTTTGTGTTGTGCTTTTATGTCATGTTATCTAATAGGGGAACGGGAACCTTAGGGTGTCTAACCAGAAATCACAGAAAGTGTCTTAGAGCTGATCTAGTTTTAAGAGTGCTTTAAAATAGTTTACTTTCTTTAATAAATTTGGCTTATATAGACCTTTTGCGCAGCACTTTACCCACAATGATCTTGTAAGTATTCCAATCTCCGTTTTATAGCTGAAGAAGCCATGACTCAGAGAGGGTTAGTAAAAGGTTAAAGGTTAAAGGCTAAACAGGCTAAACACTATCTCCCAACAATCTTTAACATGATAATTAACTTTGCCAATCTGATTTATCATTGGTAATTCACTTTTCAGACAAGAAAACTGAGGTCCAAATTGATGTCACATAGCCTGTTGGTATAAGGACAGGTCTGCTGGATCCCAATTTAATGAGGATGTATGGATTGGGCAGTGTTGTGCCCAATGGGTACATGCCATCAATGTTTATGTGGTAAGTTGCCTGTGTACTCCCTCAGTCTAATAAGAAAAAAGTGGAAAACAAATGCAGTGATGGTGAACATGTGGTCTCCTTTTGAAGGGAGACTAAACTGTATTTCAAGGATGTTGAAAGGATACCCAGACTGTAGTTATGCCCTCGTAGGGAATGGAACATCTCATAACTCTGGAAATTGTCAAAACTTAGAGTGATATACATCACTCTGTTTAGATACATATGGTTCACTTCTAATTGCTCTGGATATGTCCTAACTATTAGAAGGCAGATTAATGCAAGAATAGTTTACAGGCACAAAAGAAGACTGACACAGGAGAAGATTTACTAGTTCTTTCTATTCCTTTGTGGAACGTTCATTGGTCCAAAAGATGGATAGCCAGACTTTGGAGCAGAAGGAAGCAGGTAGGAGCTAAAACAATCTCCCCTGGAAAACTCCAGGATCTAGTATTGGAAACTCTTCCTCTATCAAGAGCATTACTTCTATTGATTCAAAGTCCCAGAAATGTGAGGAAATGATAGCCACTACACAGTCCACTGTGCAGGCAGACAGGAAGGTAAAGAGGTGGTGATGTGGGGGAGGCAGGGGAGGGGAGAAGAAAGGTAGGAATGAAGGAAAGCAGGCAGAAAGGCAGGAAAGAAGAAAATAAACATATTTTTAGCAGCTACTATATAGTAGGTATAGCCATGGTAACATAATCCTAGGTACTAGGTACTTGACAAATATCTCATTTGATCCTTAGAACAACTGGGGGAGGTAGGTGTTATAATCTCCACTTTACAGATAGCGAAACTGAGGCAAAGGTTAAATGACTTACCCAGGGATTACACAGCTAATAAGTGTCTGCAGCTGGATTTGAACTCAGATCTTCCTGACTCCATGTACAAAGCTCTCATCCCTGTGTCATCTGCAAATGTCCTACATCTAAACGGTCAAGTAGAAAAGGGAATAGACAGGTTTTGCTTGCTCTCAGATCTCAGGACTATGAGCAACATGTGGAAGTTGTAGAAAAAGCATCCTTTGACTCAATGTAAAAAAGAACTTTCAAACAATTAGACTTGGCATCAATAAATCAATCAGCATGTATTGATTATGTACTCACATTGGACTAGGTTCTGGATTAGTTTCAGGAAATGCAAAGACAAAAATGAAACAGACTCAGCTCTTTGCATTCCACAAGGAGAGACAACACGTACATTAAAAAAAGGATATGAAAAACACAGGGGTAGGTATGCTAATCATGCCAATAATAGTATTTACATAGTACCATAGCAGGAATGATTCTAAGTGCTTTAAAAATCTCATTTGGCACTCAAGACAACTGAGAGGTAGGTGCAATTACTACCCCCATTTGTAGATAAGGAAACTGAGGCAGACAGGTTGAATGACTTGCCCAAGGTCACACAGCTAAATGTCTGAAGCTATATTTGAACTAAGATTTTCCAGACCCCAAGATCAGAATTCTAGCCATTGCACATCTAGTTGCTGGATATGGAATGGATCTATGATTGCATTCGTATAGGGAACTATCAGGTCAGGAAACGCCTGTTACCAGTGCAGTTTGTCATCATAGCTGCAATTTATAATTTTAGAGAGTTGATTAAGAGCACAGGGTGGTGTCTGAGGCAGGATAGTCAAAATAAATATCAGGTTTTTTTTTGGAGGGTGGACACACTATAATTCATACAGAAGTTTCTACTGAACAGAATTTTTATGGAAATAGAGGATTCTATGAGACAAAAGTGCAAAGCAGTCAGCGTAAATGCTCAGATATTGGAGATAGAGTGTTGTCTGGGAGAAAAAGCAAGAAAGGCCAGTTGGTATAGCAGAAAGAATGTGGAATTTACTGTGGCCTTGAATGCCTTATTAGATACCTCTGGGTATGTCACAACACCTGTCTGGGCCCCAGTCTCCTTCTTAGTAAAATGAGGAGGTTGAACTAGGTGTTCTCTAATATTCCTTTAAACTCTGAATCCTATGACCTTCATTATAGCTGTACAAACATGCTAGGGATGCTATGGATGGACTCCTCATTACAGGCAGTTTTAAAGCAGGAACTGAAGCCAGCCACATCATTCCCCTACTCAATTTTCTCTGGTGGCTCCCTATGGCCTCCAGGATCAAATACAAAAATCCAAAACATCTCACCTCGTCCTATCTTTCCATTCTTTTTATGCCTCCCTCCCTCTGTTACATACTCTTCAATCCTGTGACACAGGACATCCTGGCTGTTACATGAACAAGACACTCCATCTCTCTGCTCTGGACATGTTCTCTGTCTTCAGTTCCTGCAATGCTCAACTCTGCTGAATCATTTCTTTGGCTTCCTTTAAGGGCCAACTAAAATCCCATCATTTACTGGAAGCCTTCCCCCAGCCCTCTTAATTCTAGTGCCTTCCCTTTCTTAATTATTTCCTGTATATAGCTTTCTTTGTCTATGCTTGTTTGCATATTGTCTCTCCCATTAGATTTCAGGCTCCTAGAGGACAGAAACTGTCTTTTGTCTGTTTTTATATCCTCTCCACTTTGCACAGTGCCTAGAAGAAGTGGGTGCTTAATAAATGTTTACTGATTTATTGATAGAGCCAGGAGTGGGGATACAAGTCTGAAATCCTTGTTGCTGGGAGAGACTGAAGCTGAGGGATTGTTTGAATCCAGAAGTTCTAAACTGCAGGAGGATTACAACTGATTGGATGGCTACATTAATGCTGGTATCAATACAGTGAACACTGAAGTTGAATATCCTCTGGTCAGACATTGTAGAAGGAAGAGCGAGTTGTTCTGGTACAAGTTTGGCTAGGCGAACATTGAAGCCCCTTATGATTCTAAAATTCTATGTTTTAAGCAAATTAGATATCAGATAAAGAATGGTTTTACTAATAACTACACTATGCATTATGAAAACTGGTGGATCACCCTGCATAGATTCTGAATCCTTTGGAAAAGTTTGTTCTCTAGGTGTTCTGACCTAGTCCTCTAACCTACATGCTTATACTTTTTTTGGAGTTAAATATGTGCAGTTTTCTAGAGCAGGGGTTCTTATCTGGGGTTGGAAAACTTTAAAAATTTTATTTCATCAAATGTTTCCCAATTACATGTATTTTTTTTATGTTGAGTTTTAAATTCTCTCCCTCCTACTCTTCTCCCATCCCTTGAGAAGGCAAGCAATATATTCATGTTCTGATTACTTCACATTTACATGTGCAGTAATATAAAACATTTTTTCATATTAGCCAGGTTACAAAAGAAAACACTCACAATAAAAACATAGACATATAATATATATATATATATATATATACACACATACACATATATACACATACATGTGTATACATATATACACACATGCACACACAAACATATATACATACACACATGTTTCCATCTGCACTCAAAGTTCATCAATTCTCTCTCTGGAGGTAAAGTAGCATTTTTCATCATAGGGCCGCTGGAATTGTCCTGATCAGAGTAACTAAGTGTTTTACAGTTTATCATAATCACAATATTGCTATTACTATGTACAATGTTTTCTTGGTTTTGCTCACTCACTTTGCATCAGTTCATATTAATCTTCCCAGGTTTTTCTGAAACCAACCTGCTCATCATTTCTTTTAGCACAATAGTATTCCATCAGAATCGTATACCACAACTTGTTCAGCCGTTCCCCAATTGATAAGCAACCCCTCAATTTTCAATTCTTTGCCATCACAAAAAGAGCTGAGCTAAACATTTTCATACAAATAAGTTCTTTTTACTTTTTCTTTGACCTCTTTGGAATACAGATTTAGAAGTGGTATTACTGGGTTGAAGGTTTTTGTTTTGTTTTAAATCCTATGCATTTTATTGTATGCATTTAAATGCATATTTTCTTTCTCAAAAGAGTTTCCTATATCTCACCAGATTGCCCAACAGGTCTTGTCCCAAAAAACTCTTTACCATGTTGACTGACTGAGCTGCCTAGTGTGTACCTTCATTCATTCATTCATTTATTGAGCAAACATTATTAAGAGCTTATTATGTGTCAGGCACTAGGCATTAAACAACTACATATACATATGGGTGGGGGGAGAGGCACAACATGTACATATATAAATAAATTCTAAGTATTTTAAGAACACTAAAAACTTGAAAGTCTAAAAGGCCTCTGCAGAAGGTAGCATAAAAAATTATGCTGACCCAGTGATCCATTGTTCCCAGCCCTACTAGTCAGTCAGTGTTGGGGAAGGTTACACCAAGGCTGCAGCTTTTTGCATTTCCTGCTCTATGTCAGATGCCTCTACCTGGGTATTGTCACGCATTTACTACCTTGGGGAGGAACTGAGATGCAAAGACCAACAGAGGCTGAAAACCTTCAGCTTCAAGGCCGCAAGTGGCCCTCTAGGTTCTCAAGTGCAGCTCTCTGACTGAATACAAACCTCACAGAACAAATCCCCTTAATAAAAGGATTTGTTCTATAAAACTTGGACTCATTCAAAAGGCCATACCCAAGGACCTAGAAGGTCACATGAGGTCTTGAGGCTGCAGGTTTCCCACCCCTGCCCAATACCTTCTGCTGATGTGGACCAATAAGAATTGTCTTTAAAGTTACAAATAAAAGCTAGCCTCACTTTAAAGTCATTTCTGATTTCCATTGGTCAGAATGTTGTTACCTTGATGTACTTGCAGTAAACTTCTTTTCATTCTCTTTGTCTTGAGTTTTGCCTTGTTAATCAGTATGAAAGCCCAAATGAGGCATTTTCCTTTTAATCACAGTATTTGAATTAAGGTTTGAACAAGCTGTAGTTGAGCGTATATTGTCCTGTTAAACATGATGGTGACCAGCTTAAGTCATCATTCTAACATAAGATTGTTCATTCTGGTAAGCAGACTTTTGAACTCATTGTGTGGGATAAAACGACCCCCTCCCTTACTCAAATTGACTGCTCAGAGTAAAAACAGAAAATCTTTATTCGGTTCTTGCGAGGCAGGCAGTCCCTTCACCAGTAAAACTGGATTTGGAGGCACCTTACAGAAGCAGAATGGCAGCTTATATAGATCCTGACGTGGAAGTCCCCCCTCCCACCATTGTCCATTATTCTCATTGGCTGAGAATCACAGTGTTACATTCTAGGCACGAAATCTAACCAATCCCTTTTGGAACCTGGTTGAAATTTCCTAGACCGTTACAAAACCCACAAAAATACACATCATGGTATGCAAATTAGGCATTGAAAACATGTAAATGAAGCATTGACGACTCATACAAATTGGGCATTGAGAACTTAGGCAAATCAGGCTGACCGAAGTGAGTACTGCAGAATGCCTGGGCATATGCAAATTAGGTCTTGAGGAGTTAGTGAACCATAGCCAATCATTGATCCTAATGCCCTGCATAGCCTTATATGGAAATCACCTGACTGGAGGAATTGAAACCTGGGCCTAAGGTCTCTTCTAGGGAGAAGCCTCCATACCACTGAGAAGTCTTCACTAAATCTGTTCCCATTCATCATGAAGGTAAGTTGGCCATTGGAAAAGTTGGCCAGTGGAATCATTGGCCAAATCGCTAATCCTGCCTGGACTCCTGTTCCCTCTCCTGAAAGATGACAGATTTGTTCTATAGCTAGACTATTTCTAATTTAGCTTTCCTAGCTCAAAATTCAAGGTGAAGCTGGAGATTGGTGAGAGAATCAACTAGATTAAGGTGGGAAGGAGCTCAGTTCTGAGTTGCAAAGAAGCCTCAGCCTCCACAGAACAAAGAATGTAACATCTATGTCTGGAAAAGTTCTACTTTCCTATTGTCTCCTTCTGAAAGTGATTATTGCAGGGCTTTGTTTTGGGGGGGAAGGAAAACACCTTTATTTTAGTTATCTTTTCCATCTCCTGAGAGGCAATTCATTTGTGTCAAAGCACTTTTCTTTGCTTTGCTTTTTGAATGCAGAGGGAATAAATCCAGAAACACACACAAATAAAAATGCTACATGGAACTATGACTCAAGTGTTTGGCATTTCAACATTCCATTTCTATAATGAATGAATAAACAAATGAATGGAAAGCAATTGTTAAGTGCTTCTTGCATAACAAATGTGCAACTAGGTAGATGGAACTCAGGGCCTGGAATCAGGAAGATTCATCCTCCTGGGTTCAAAATCTGGCCTCAGACATTTACTAATTAGGTGACCCTTGGCAAGTCACTTAACCCTGTTTGCCTCAGTTTCCTCATCTGTAAAATTATCTGGAGAAGGAAATGGCAAACTGCTTTAGTACTTTTGCCAAGAAAACCCCAAATGGGATCAGGAAAACAAGACAGAAAAAAAGACTAAACAACAACCATGTAATACAATAGCCATAGTTCCTGCCCTCTATGAGCTTACTTTCTGGGGGAAAGATGTCATTGCAAAAGAGTGATGGTCCTGAGGTCATATAGTCTTAATTTATTGTTCTCTGAGGGAAAAGATGGAAGGAGGAATTCTGCATCAGGGCTGAAAATGTGGAGGTGAACGGGATACTGTGTGGTCCCTGGGAGCACTGAACATCTCTTAAGGACCTTCTATGTATGAGGCACTCTACTAGGCTACAAAGATAAGTCTGTCCCATGTCCCTCTCTCAGGGAAGCTACAATATAATGGGAGGAAGGGGATGGTGAGAACAAGTACTATAGTAGCTATGATGCAAAAGAGAGTGTGTGTTTGTTCTTTGTTGCTTAAGAAGACTATGCCATCAGAGAAATAATGACATGACCTGCACTTGAGTTTGTTTTGAGTGAGGGAGGCTGTGCAAGGTCACCAACCTCACTTTCTCCTCCAGAGCCATCTTAATCCAGTGACCAGATATTTATCAGGATGACTGGAGATGATCCAGGATGAGACATTTGGGGTTAAGTGACTCACCCAAGGTCACACAGATAGTGAGAGTCAGGTGTCTGAGGTGAGAGATAATTGTGAAGGAGAGGTTCAGACAAAAAGCTGAGAAACTTAAGAAGGGAGATTATTTTCATCTAGGACCAGGGAATGAAGAAAGGGTCCCTGTAGCTTATGCTACTTAAGTTGGGACTTAAGGAAGGGGAGGTTTGAAAAATAGCAAAGGAATGAAATTCAGGTCATTCCAGTCCCTGACATCTGTACCCCATGCACAATTTCAAGTATCAACGCTCTTTCCTATCATAGTCCACCTCTATTTTTTGTACTTTTCTTTGGGTTTCAGGCTTTGTTTCACCTTACCTTTTCAAGTCTCCTCTATCTCGCCCTGCTGGAAGCAGCTTTCTCAGATGAAAACCTAATACTTTATATTAAAATAAGCTCCAAATGGTCATATCATAAGCAACTTAGAGAAACAAGGGAAAGAACTGCCTACATAGAAAAAATTCCTGGCCAAACAAGAAAGGAGAGGATTATAAATGAGAGAATGGATAATTTTGATTACATAAAATTAAAATTTTTGCACAAACAAATCTGACAAAGCTAAGATTAAAAAGGAAACAATTAACTGGGGAAAAATCTTTACTGCAAGATTCTCTGAAAAAAGTCTCATTTAAGTTGATTCAAATTAATAAGAAAAAAGAGACATTCTCCATTCACAAATTGTGTAAGAATGCGAACACAGTTCTGAAGGGAAGAAACTCAAGTCATCTCAAACCACATTCTCATAAAATCAGAGACTATTAGTGATGGAAAGGGCCTAAAAGACTGACATAGACTACCTTTTTCATTTTACAGATGGGAAAATGAGGCCCCTGAAAAGCAAAGAGACTAGCTCAGTTATACATCTAATAAGTAGAAGGCCCACTTACTGACCGATCTTCTAACTCCAAATCCTCCTTTTCTTACATCATTCTCTGTATTAATCTATCTAATACTGGTATCATTGGATGGAACAGTCTAAGTGACTTGATTCTTACTGATGAAATTGACTGCTTTTCACCAATATCTTTCATAGGCCTTAAGCCCAGTGGCTTGGTCCTTTCCATTTCTCTTTGAATCTGCATCTCTTCACCTTCCCCACTTATATATACTGCTCATAACATGGCCTCTTTTTCTGCATTCCAAGGTGCTTTTGTTCTAACTCTTTCTTCACTCAGATATACCCTTGGGCCAGTGGACATTGGGTGCCTTTAAATAATTGTATTACATCAGACGCAAACCTAAATAAGCGGATCAATATTAATTGCTCATGGGTAGGTGGAGCCACAATAATAGAAATGACAATACTAACTTAATTTACTTAAACTATGTCATACCAATGAAACTACAAGAGGATTACTTCATGGAGATAGGAAAAAACACCAGATTTTACCCTTCGATGAAAGGTCAACGGTCTCAAGGGAAATAATTTTTAAATATGGGAAGAAAGAAATCTTAGCAGTTATACTGAGAAGCAGTAATCATCAAAACAACTAGGAAGTGGTTAAAAAAGAGAAGCCAAATAGTAAAACAAATTAGGTTCACAATACGCCAAAACATTTATCCTAGTAACCTAGGGTTCAGTAAACCCTACAGGTACTAGTGTGAGGACACATTGTTTTTCAAAAACTACTGAGAAAACTTGACAACAATCAAGCAGAAATGAGGTCTGACAAACACCTCTCACCATACATATACCAAATTCAGTTCCAAATGGATACATGATCTACCTATAAAAAGTCACATCACAAACAAATTAGAGGAATTTTATTATATCAGAGTAATGAGTCTTTCTTAGGACCTTGTATGAGATTCCAAAGATTACATGCCTTTATAATAACTACACATAAAAATTAATGAGCATATAGAAATATCAGAAAGTTCTTACTGCTTACTCCAATGACCAGCTAGAATTAATCTAACATAGCTATTGTAACACTGAGACTTTTTAAAAAAATCTTTGTACAGATGTGAGATTTCATTACTGTAGGGAATTCCCATTATGGAAAATTTCTTGGAACCTTTACCACTCAGATCAACAACTTATCTGTATCATCATTAATACATTCAACAAGTATGAATCACGTGCCCACTATATGCCAGGGACTACACAAGGTGATGAAGATACAAAGACAAAAATTAAATAATGCTTGCCTCTGAGGAGTTTACATTCTTTGGGCACAATAACATGTACATAGGTGAATAAGTATATAACATATACAAAGTAAATATAGATTAATTGGGGGGAGGAGAACAGAATCAACAAAGGCATGAGAACAGGTCTCCTGCAGAAAATAAAGATTGAAATGAGTCTAGAAGGAAGCTAGGGAGCTTAATAGGTTAAGATGTGAAAGGACTGGGTTCTACGTAGGGGAAATAGTTACGATAGACCACGGGGTTCATAAAGGTGAATAATGATGGGTAAGCCTAAAAAGGTTATCTGGAACCAGGTTGCAAAGGGCATTAAATCTCAAACTGAGAAGTTTATATTTTATCCTAGAGTGACTCCCTGGAGTTTACCGAGCAGGGGAGCAACACATTCAGACTCGTTCTTTAGGAATATTAATTTGGCACCATGTGGAGGGCTTGGAAAGGAGAGAAAATAAAGGCAAAAAGACACATTAAGAGGTTGTTGCAAAGTTCTAGGTGAAAGATAATGAGGGCTTGAACTAATAGCTGTGACAGAGGAGAGAAGGAAGTGCTTGCAGGAGGTGTTGGAGAAAGAGAGCTGACAAGGGTGGGCAAGTGATTGAATATGGGGATATATGCCACTCTGGAGAAAGACGAGTTGATTTTGACTCCAGGGTGGCAAACTTGAGTGACTGAGAAAAGATGATGGTGTTCTCAGAAGAAATATGGAAGCTAGGATGAGGACAGGTTTAGGGAAGAAAGACAATGGAATCTGCTTTCACTGTGATGACATTTCTATGAAACAGGCTATGTCGTACAGGAGACACTAGTTTACAGAACTACATACATCTGTAAGTCAGCTGCATAGAGATGAGAATTGAATCCCTGTGAGATGGCAAAGTCACCAAGAGAGTGTAGAGGGAGAGAAAAGCAGGGGCCCAGGCTAGAGCCTTGGGGGACATCCACAGATTAGGATCAATTGTACAAATGATAATTCAGCAAAGGACACTGGAAAGTTAAATACTTAGGCGACAGAAAAACCAAAGGAGAACATTGTTACCTGTAGAAGAGAAAATATGTAGGAAAAGGGGATATTGGACAGTGGGTCAAGGATAGTATCAGAGAGGTTGCTGCTAACTGTGAGATCCAAGGCTTTGTTCGTAGCCACACCGTTGGCATGTACCAAGGGCAGGGTTTGAACCTCTATTTTCAGGATTCCAAGCCAAGTTCTCTCTCCAGTCTGTCACACTACAGAAAGAACATTAAAATTGAACTGCAGAAAACTCATAAGAAATTATCAGGGAGGATAAATTCCAAAGTGAGCTGAAGCTAAGCAAAACACCAAAGTCAATGAAAGGCTTTTAAAAGTACATTTTAAAAAAAAAGAACAAGAAAGGAATAGCTCTAATGATTAGGAACAATGGCATAATATTTATTTATAGCAGTAATAAAATGAAACTACTCAATTCCTATGTTTGAAGACTAGAAATGGGCAAATGTCCTAATTTTCAGAATTTAGTAGATTGAATAAGCTATACCCTGATGAACTTGTTATCTATCCTTGTCGAAACACGAGTGTATTTGTCCTTCATTGCCGGAGAAGACCACTCCATCAGAGAAATATTGACATGACTTTAGTTGACTTTGTTTTGAGTGAGGGAGAGCTGTGCAGGTCACCAGCCTCACTTCTCCTCCAGAGTCATCTGAATCCAGTGACCAGATATTCATGGAAATGACCCAGGATGAGGCAATTGGGGTTAAGTGACTTGCCTAAGATCACATAACTAGTGAGTGTCAAGTGTCTGAGGTAAGATTTGAACTCAGGTCCTCCTAACTCCTGCACTGGTGCTCTATCCACTGTACCACCCAGCTGCTCATATCAAAACACATATTTAATGTAAGGCTTGTAAACACTTTTATCAAAGTGTAATGGTGGTACCTAGGAGAAATAGAAGTTCATTAAGGAAAAGTTATGGTCATGACTTGAGGAAAGATAAAACTTGACAATGTTAGAGAAAATATGAAAAGATAGGCACACAGAAACACTCCAGAACCAACCATTCTGGAAATTTAGGCTTTTAAAAACATATACAATTATAATGACCAAACTTAACCCTAAAAAGAAGATGAAAAAATATACCCACCTCCCTAGTTTGTGGATGAGAGGACTATGGAACTATGTGTTGTCACACCATAGTCTATGTATTGTTTGTTTTTTCTGAACTGCTTTTTATTTTCTTTCTTAATGGATGTTAAAAGACAATGGCTTTTTGGGTAAGGGAGGAAAAGGGAGGTGACATATTTGGAAATAAAAGTGGTGTAAAAACTAAAGATATCAATAAAAATAAGATTAAAAGAAAGATCAAGTCATGCCATACTAACTTCATTTCCCTTTTAGACAGGGTTATTAGCCTGATAAATCAGGGAAATGCCACAGACATAGTACATCTGGATTTCAGCAAGACATTTGAGAAAGTGCCTCATGATAGCCTTATGGAAAAGATAAAGAAATGATGACTGGATGATGGTACAGTTAAGCGGATTAATAAGTGGTTGAATTATTGCACCATCCCTGGAGGGAAGTCTCTAGTGGTATACTCCATGGCTCTGAGGGCAATGAGGATTCGACTCAGGGGTGGTGGTGATGACAGTGGGGAAGGGAGGGATGCGGGTGATACTGAGGCAGAATTAAGGGGACTTAGTCACTGACTGGGTAAGTGATATAAAAGAGAGTAATTAGAGATGAATATGAAGTTTCATAAATGAATAGCTAAGAGAGGAGTGAAGCCATTGACAGGAAGGAGAGTCAAAAGGATGAAGACCAGGCTGGGAGGGTGAATAATGTGCATGACACGGCGGTGGGATATGTAAGTGGAAATATGCAGTGGGCACTTAGAAATACTCTCTAGAGAAGCTTCCAGTCTAGTTTTGGAAACAATACTTAGACAAATGAAACCAGTAAGAGAACTCTGCAAAGCAAAGTATAGCCAAGAGTAAATTAGGTGCCACAGACAACGGCTATCATTAAACATTATTTCTGTACCTTGAAATATGGTAGCTGGAGTGAGATTTCTTTAGAGGCAGTCACAGAGTATATGCATAGATAGATAGATAGATAGATAGATAGATAGATAGATAGAGATATCTGTGTATGTGTGTGGGGGGGAAAGAGAGAGAGAGAATGCACAAAAGGAGAGAGAGAATGAGAGTATTACAGGTCTTTGTATTAACATTCATTTTTAAATCTTTTTAAGTAAATGGAAAGTCAGTATGGTGCAATGAAGAACATGGATTATGAAGTCAGAAGTTCAAATCCTAGCTCTGTCATTTCTACCTGCCAAACTTTGGGCATGCCTAGCTAGCATTGATGTCTTGCTTTATATTTGCTATTTCATTTGATGCTTACAATGATGCAAAGTCCATGCTATTATCAGCCCCATTTTGTCCCTGATGAAACTGAAGCTCTAAGGTTAAGAGACATGCCTAGGGTCACATAGCAAAATCACTTCATCTCCCTGGATCTCTCTCATTTTCCTAACCTATAAAATAAACTGGTTGGACCACATGACTTCAAAGATCCCTTCCATCTCTAAGTTTATAATTCTATAATCAATGGAAAAGGCAGCAAGGTGCTATGGGTACAGACTGGGCACTTAGGTAGCACCACATCACCACTGGTTCAACTAAAAGTTCAAATCCAGCCTCAGACATTTACTAGCCATGCAGCCCTGGGCAAGTCACTTTGCCTTTGCCTCCCTCACTTTGCTCATCTGCAAAATGGGGAGAAATATCATAGCACCTACCTGGAAGGATTGCTGTGAGGATCAAGCCAGCTAATAGATGTAAAGCGCTTGGCACATAGTAAGCCCTAAATCAGGGTTAGATTAGCATTGCTGTTATTGTTATAATTAAGCCCTACCCTCTGAGGGGCGCTGGCTTGTGTATTTGGCACTCACACCTTCTTCAGTTCCCTTGGCCTCTGGCACCTCTCTGAATGGAGGCTGAAAGGAGAGCTCCTCCTAAAACTTCCAAGTAAGAAGAGCCCCCAGGTGGCCCTCTCTTCATTTCCCACCCACCTACTAACCTTTAGATTTTTCCACCACCAGCTCCCTCCCTTCCTCCCCCTGCTTGTTTCCTTTTGTACATTGTCTTCTCATTGGATTGTAAACTCCTCCAGCCCAACTTCTTTCTTTCTTTCTTTCTTTCTTTCTTTCTTTCTTTCTTTCTTTCTTTCTTTCTTTCTTTCCTTCTTTCTTTCTCTCTCTCTCTCTCTTCCTCCCTCCCCCCTCCCTTCCTTCCTTCCTTTCTTCCTTCCTTCCATGTGTTTGTATCTTCCAGCACTTAGCACAGTGCCTGGCATGTAATAGGAAGTTAGTAAATTGTTATTGACTGACTGACTAACTGACCGACTGTGTAACCTTGTTTAAATCACTTAACCTCTCTCAATGCAAGAGGCAACTCTTTAAGAATATAACTTGTAGAACACATCGGATCATAATTGTTAGAAGTTCTTCATTTTGAGTCCCTACTTCAAGAAAATCACAAATCCAGTAAAAATTAAAATAAGCATTTAAGAAAAGCAATGTAAAAGTATAGAATATAGCTAGTTATTTCTGGAAACCAGGAAGCTAGCCAGGAATCATGACAATTTTCCCATTCTACCTGCTGGAGGAGGGATGTCCTCCATCTGCTTCTCAACTTAACAGGAAGGAAGGCTTAATTAAGTAATCAGAGGCAGCTGGAGGAGTGCACGGTGCTAGGAGTTCAAATCCCATCTCAGATACATACTAGGTGAGTGACTCTGGACATGCCATTTAAAACTGTTTGCCTCAGTTTCCTCATTTGTAAAATCAGCTGGAAAAGAAAATAACAAACCACTCTGGTACCTTTGCCAAGAAAACCTCAAATAGGGTCACCAGGAATCAGGCACAACTGAAATGACTGAACAGCAACAAAGCATACCTACTACAAATAGTCAAGACACTGGAGATAGACACAAAAACTGCATATTCTTTCCCTCTGAGGAGTTTATAATACAGCAAATATAGTGAAACTAGCGAATCTAAGATTTTTGTCGTTGTTGCTCAGTTGTTTCAGTCCTGTCTGAGTCTTTAGATTTTATAGTATGGCAAACACACTGAAACAATGCTCCCACTATTCTTGCCCTGCTTCCTGTCTCTTGGTAAGTCACTCTCAGAGCAGTCCAGAGACATAAGTCAAAGCAGAAGACTAATTTTCAGACACACATTGTAGCTGGTGCCTTCTCTTTATCCCAAATTATTTTTCTGTTGCATCTGCCAAGGCTAGTCTCCAGTTTCCCTAGGTAGAAAAAATATCACTTCCTCCTTTCTACCTCTTCCCTCCTTCTCTCTCACTCTCACACTGCTACTTTTCTATTTAATTAAACCAGACACATGGAGGCTGCCTTCAGATCCAATTTTGTTTCTCCTATTCCTCTGCACTGCTTCTGCTCCAGGACGGGATGGACAAAGGGATTCGCTGGAACTGTCCTTCAGATGCTTCTTCAGCCATGTCCAGTACAATTGAAGGTAGCCCAGGCAACCATGCCATCAGACAGAGCCACTCTAGGTCATAGGACTAAAAGCCAGCTTTCAATGGCACAAAGGCTTCCTTTTCACAGAGATTGTTGTTTCAAATCAGTGAGCAATTCCCTAACTCATTTACTGCTAAACTTTTTCTTGGGGCTGAAAAGTTAGTATTGGTGCTTCCTGGATTCTACCGTGGCTGAGGCATTAGATTACCACAGATTTATAATAGTGATTTGTATAGTACTTTAAGGCTTGCCAACCATTTTGTACATCTAATCTAATTTAATGCTCACAATAAACCTGACTATCCTTATTTTGTTCAGTCATGTCTAACTCTTTGTCACCCCATGGACCCATATCATGCCAATGCTGGCCATGCGGTTTTCTTGGCAAAGATACTGGACTGGTTTGCCATTTCCTTCTGCAGTAGATTAAGGCAAACAGAAATTAAGTGACTTAACTCAGTCATACAGATATCAAGTATCTGAGACCACATTTGAACTCAGGTCTTCCTGACTCTAGGCCCAATGCTTTATCCATCGAGTCACCTAGCTGTGTCATTTTACAGAAGAAAAAATTGAAGTTTAGAATAAATCAAGTGACTTACCCAATGTCATAGAGCTAGTGTTCTGAGACAATCTTTGAACTGAGGTCTTCCTAACTTCAGGCTGAATACCTTATCCACCCTGCCACCTAGCTGTCTAATTTAGAGTTTCAAGGAACCTTGGAGGTCAAAAATCAAACTCCAATTTTCACATGAAGAAACTGAGGTCAGGGAGTTTAATTGACTTGGCCAAGATAGGAAGTAACAAAAGTTGGATGTGAATCCAGGTTCTCTGATTCCAAACCTTTTCCAAAATACCCTTTAGCTTTACCAGGATCAGATGACACAGCCACCTGCCTGCCACAAATCTGTCTAAAATATCTTTGTCTCCCCAGCACAGATCTCATGGAAACCACCCATAAGATTTCTAGGAAATGCAGGCGGGCAAGTAGATTATCCTGGACTCACAGCTGGGAAGATTGTACTTGAATTATTGCTATTTACACTACTAATTTGACAACAGGCAAGTCATTCAGTTTCTTTAAAACTACAGCTTGTTTTCTCATCTGTAAAATGTGGACAGTAATTCCAGTAGTATCTTCCTCATGGGTTGTTGTGAGGATCAGGTGACGTAACATTTGAAAACCACTTTGCCAACTTTAAAGTTCTGAATAAATTCAAATTATTATAATTCAATTTAGTTTACTCCCTTCTGCCAAATTTTTATAAGATCATATCCATCTCTAAGTTTTTTATGCTTCATATACTTTCAAAGTTGGAAGGGATCTTAGAGTTCACTAGTCCAAACCATTTCAGAATCCATCATTTAATCAATACACATTAAGGAAGCCCCTACTATGTACCAGTCATTGTCCTGGGCACTGAATATTCAAAACAGAAATGCAATAGTTCTTGCCCTTCAGGAGCTAACATTCTATGAAGAGAAATGATTATTTCTCTCATATTAACAATTGATTATTGAATTAGAACTAGGATTTTTCTCCCCAGAAACCTGTAGGTTGTTCAGGACGTTGAACTGACATTGTTGATGAATGATGTTGCCCAAATCCCTGGGGTACATGCTCTTTGATCCTGGGTGAGAGACATCAGAAGGGTGAATTTTGACCCATGGTGTTCTACTCAGGTTTGGCTGGAGGTACAGCCTTTGTCTAGATGGCCCAAGGCTGGGAATGGTCTGGGTGTGAGAGTGATCAAAGTCACTGCCCCCAGCCCCTCTTTAGAAAGTCTCCACCTCTCATTATAATATTAATTCTTCTCACTAATTGTTAACCAATTAGAGTTAATTGCCACCCTCAGGAGCACTCTTCCTAGGGCATTTAAGTGTTGAGGGGGTTCCATGAGGTGTCTTAGTCATTCAGCAGTGTCACTGACCCCTTTTATTAATTATCTGCCAGCATGATTAATAATATGATGAATTAACTAGAAACCATGTCTCCTGAACTTTTTCTATGTCAAACTACTAAGATACAAAGAAAAGAAGACAGAGAAATCTAGTTGATAAACCTGAGAAAGATTATCCTAAGGGAATGGTTAGGGAGAGGACTTAGAATTGAAAGAGGTGGGCAAAAGGGGCAGGAAAACATGCCAGGATATTTAGGGGCACTGAGGGATACAGTTGAAGCAAGTTGGAAAGCATTGAAAAATTGGTTATGAAAACAAAACTGGAAAGGGTAGAATTGTATAAAATGATGTTTATCCAAACACTCTATTGTTTTAGCAGCAGCTTCCCTGGTTGACTGGTTATGTAGGATAAGTGACGTGATATCTTGTGAGTTAATTATTTTTGCTACTGAACTTTTTTCTCTGGTCTTTCATCTACTGAATCTGCATGAAGACTCCACATGCTGCTAAAGGGAGAATTACTTTGATCTGCTAGGCAAGGGAAATGGAACACCGTTCATTTAACAAGTGCTCTTCGTTGTTTCAATCACATATTTGATACGCCAAACATTCCCTAATGAGTCTAACATCCCCTAATATTTTTGTTCAATAAATAAATCATGAGGCTTCTAACAGGAGGTCAATGCAGCCGAATCTACAAATAGGCTGCTTAGTCTTCTTTAGTTAACCAGGTATTATTAACACACATAGACACAGTTATAATTTCCCCCACCATACTAGACCTATATCACCTCATAACACATGGAGACATATTAATACCTATGCAGCTGGGTGGTACAGTAGAGAGAGAACTGGGCCTAGGGTCAGAAAGACACGTTCAGATTCAGTCTCAGAAACTTACTATGTATGACCTCAAGCAATCACTTAGCAACCATCTGCCTCAATTTCCTCAATTTTTTAATGAGGATGATGATAGCGCCTACCTCCCAGAATTGTTGTGGGGATTGAGCAAGTTAATGTGTGTAAAGGGCTTTATAACACAGTACCTGGCACAAAATAGGCAACTGATACCTGCTTCCTTCTTTTTCCCACCAAACATGAACAGATGATAGCTGCACCACTCCATATCACAAGTGGACATACTTGTACATTTTTCCCTATCAGGTATAAACCGATTAGGTCAATGTCCCCCGGCATGAAGCAGAAATGTCAAGGTCCTTATTCACTGTGGTCTAGATAAGGATAGTATGATAAGGGAATAAGTTCTAGCTAGGAGTCAGGTGAACTTTCTGAACGACTTTGTGCAAATCATTTAAATTCTCTGTCCTTCAGTTCCTCCATCTATAAAAAAAAATGGTGAAAAATATTTGTCTCACAGGATGTGATGAACTCTCTCCCCTTTACTGAAGTATTCTGAGGGCACCCCTGTTTGGGAAGGCCTTGAATAATGCTGATATAAATGTCATTGCCTTGCAATCATATCTATATTTGGAGAAAGAGATGGGAACACTCAAGGACAGATGGGGCAACAAGAGAACTGGAGGGCAGGAACCGTGGTACTGCCTGAGGGCCATGTGAAAGGGAATTATACTTAAAAAACATTCAAACAGAAGAAGAAAAAAGCTTTAGGTGGAACTGAACCATGGTTTCTGGAGGGGAAATAGAAATAAAAGGAACTAAGGAGGTTCTGGTCATATAATTCAGAGCCTAGATTAGCTTACTCAGTTTTAAGTGTCTAGGAAGAACATGCTTGTACCCCTAAACTGGAGCTGTAACTTTAAGGGGAGTCAGTATGACACATTGGAAAAAGCAATGGATTTGGAGGATCTGGGTTCAGATCCACTCTAATCATCACCACCTATGTGATCTTAAGTACCTTGTGCCTCAGTTTTCTTACTTGTAAAATGAGGGAGTTTGATTTGATACCTTCTGAGGTCCGTTCCAGTTCTACATCTGTGTTCTATAATCAAAACATTCTAATCCACAGATTATGTATTAAGTGCCTTCAGAATGTACTGGGTGCTAGGTGAAAAAAAAAATACAAAGTATCAGAAAGGACATGATGTTTCCAATTATCTGTCATCTGGGAGTCAACTAGATTAGATCTGTCAAAACCAAGCTTCTGTGTTAAACTATGCCAAGTAGAATGTGTAATTAAGATTAAAGTTCATCATTTGCCTGTGCATATATATCTCATACTCCTAAATTTCTCAGGGTAGGAGTTTTTTACTCCCACTGTAATGGATGAATATATGCTGGGATGGTTTCTTCTTCCTTTCTGGTCTTCTTATACCTTATTCTACTCCATTCACTCAGCCATCCTGTGAGTTGGTCTCCTTACCGTTCCTCACATGTGACATTTCATCTCCTAACTCTGAGCATTTTTCCTGGAAGCCCCCAATGCCTGGAATGCTTTCTCACTTCATCTCTGCTTCCTGGTTTCCCTGGCTTTCTTCAGATCCTAGCTAAAGTCCCACCTGCTGCAAGAAGTCTTTTTTAATTATCCTTAATGCTAGTGCCTTCCCCACATTGGCTATCTCCAGTTTTTCCTGTAAATAATAATGTTCTTACAGAACTGTTTGAATATTGTCAGTCTATTAAATTATGGATTCCCTGAGGACAAGGGGCTATTTTTGTTTCTTCTTTCTTTGTAAACTCAGTGCTTAAATGTCTGAAAAGTGTTCCGATGTTGTTCACTTGTGTTCAACTCTTTGTGACTCCATTTGGCAAAGTTAATAGAGTGATTTGCCACATCCTTCTCCAGCTCATTTTAGAGATAAGGAACTGAGTCAAGCAGGGTTACATGACTTGCCCAGGGTCACAAAATGAGTAAGTGTCTGAGGCCAGATTTGAACTCTTCTGACTCCAGGCTCAGCACTCTATCCACCACGCCAATGAGCTGAAAAGTAGTAGGAGCTTATTAAATGGCTGTTTACTGCAATCTGCAATGGAGAATCTGAAAAAACAGTTGAAATTGGATGTTTAGGCTGTGGACCCAAGATGACACTGTAAAAAGAAAACCTCTTTCTTTGTTATGGTTCTAGTATAAGAACTAAAGGTTAACATGAAGAATCATTCATTTGTTGGTAAATATTGATGTTTTCCTCTAATGAGGATGAAATGAGAACTGAATAGTAAAATAGTAAAGATGTAAGCACTTTGAAAGGAATAATATCTAAATGCAATAGTTATAATTTAATAGGATATGTCTGAATGAGCTTTGCTTAAAAAATTTGAGTTAACAACTAGGGCAGCAGATGGCTCAAACCAGATAGGGCTTGCCTCAGTTTTCGGGGTGGGAGCGAACCCTCATGGGAGATGCAAGAATGGAAAGGGAGGTAGAAGGTGAGAACTAGAACCCTGTCAAAAACAGAAACCATAGACAGGTAAGTCAAAGTAAAAGCCAAAAATGTTATATACAAAGCCAAGCCAATGGAGCATTTAAAAATAAGAATATGACTAATCCTAGAACCAATTCAAGGGGACACGGATTTACAAAGGGCAAAAATGCAAGCTAAAATCAAACGTAGGCATGATTGACCTACTGGTAATAAGGATTCATATGTTCTCTAGCGTAGCATAAGACAGTGGATCAAGAACTGTCTCTAAGTAGGAAAGTCCTAAGTTCAAGCCTAACTCTGACACATACTAACTCTCCGACTTTAGGAAAGTCCTTTAGCCTCTTAATGACTAAGGCAACTCTTTAAGACTATACATTGAAGAGCAGGTGTTAATTAATTCTAATAAAAGGATTTTCCTTCTCACAAGTTACCCTACAACAATGAAATCACAGATTTAATCCCCCAAGTCCCTTTTCTTTTCCTCTATCAGAACATGGTATTAGGTCAAACAATATTTCAGGGGACAATTGCTTTGAAATTCAGTTTCTCTCCTTCAATTTCATGGTCATTCATTTGTATGTTCTCCCATGGATAAACAACTCTCCCAAAGAATGCAAGAAGCAGCGATACATTGAAGTTGACTATGTCAACTTTGTTGCCTACAAAGGCTTCATTTCAAGGACTGTATTCATGACAACAGACCTCTTTGCTATCTAGCACAGTGAAAAAAATAATCAGTAAAAATGATTAATTTGTAATCGGCATAGCACACAGAGAAAGAACTTACTGAATGATTTTCATTCATTCAGTCATGGAAACATGGTACCATGGAGTTTGGATTCAGAAGAAATGAGTTCAAATTCCAGCCGGCTCCACCACTTCTAAGCGATGTATCTTACTTAAGTCCCTTAACCACCCTGGGCCTCAGTTTCCTTATTTTCAAAATGGAAATGTCACACTAGGTAACTCCTTAAGCTCTTAAGAAGCCATGATACTAAACATTTGGTTATGTTATGTTCATGTTGTACGGAAATTACATTGGTTGGGGAAACATTAAGTGGGCTATGCCAGTAATGGGTGGGAAAGTATGCTTAAAAAGAAAACTTCCTTTTAGTTTTTCTAGGCATATTAGGAAATAATATTTCTCCAGCCTAAAACCCTCAAAGACTTTTCCCTTCAGGGAAGAGAGTGGAACAGATGCTAAAGTCTTTCTTAGAAAAATAGATTAATGGTGATGACCAAACTTAGCTCTGCTCTTCCACATGGGGAAGTAGTTTGGGTGTGCCAGTTTGGAGGTGATATGAAAAAAAGCCTCAGGAAAAGCTGGTATAAATAACAGGCAAATAGATCAGGGCATAAGCCTCAAAAATGGTTCAGGGTGCTAACAAGCACACAGTTTGCACTTCAGTGCGGCAGGCTGGAGAGTTTTGGTTTCACCTTCTTTTGGTTCCTGAAAGTTGGTCATGTTTAGGGAGTTAGGCATTCCCATTTGGGGGTAAGCTGAGCATTCTCAGCTTGAGTCCACATGATAGCAGTCCATGATGCTCTTGTCCTTTTCATTATCTATTTTTTTGCACCAAAAAGTCTCAACAGTGACAGCAAATTGGAATATATCAGGGTAAAAATGACGTCGTGGTTTCCTTTAATGAACTCTTTAGGATCAATAAGATCATAGACAGATCTGAAAGGGACCTTAAAAGACACCTAACTCTAACTTCCTTCTTTTATAGGGAAGAAGCCAAGGCCTGAAGTGTTTAATTGACTTAGTCAAGGTTGCCCATGTCATAGTAAGTAGTAAAACCAGGATTCAAACTCAAGTCTTCCAACTCTATACCCGATGCTCTTTCCTCTGCACCACACCACAATGCTATGGGCCCATTATGGGTTATAGGATCAAGCCTGTGGAGAGGGGTTATATACTAGTTATTATCTGCTCTTTCCCACTGTGATACTCATTAATGGGTTCCTAGGGAGAAACTCCCTTGTCCATAAATTGAGCCCAGGAACCTGCCTCATTGTTACTGTGAAGTTTCTGGATTGAAACACTTGAAAAGTTTCCCCACTGTGACAAGTCAAACAAGATCTTTTTGCTTTCCCTTTTTTCTGCTAACAATATTTATACTCATTTCTTTTATTGAAATCTATCTGCCTCCTGTTCTATTAAAACAGCTTGACTGGCAGCTTCTATTCTACCGAAGCCTGCAGCCTCTATCTTCTGCAGACGATGAGGTACAAGCATTCTGTCTTCTATTGTGCCTGTGCGCCCTTCTCTTCTCAAATCTTCAATCTTAAAAGGCATGTCAGAGATGTCTCCATCGAAAACTAGGTCTCTGAATATCGCCAGTTTGAACTAGCCAGTGACATAGTTAACCAGCCTGACCAAAGAAAAAAGAAAAATGAAAGATATTCCAATCTTCTCCCTTCTCTTTCTGTCTCCCCAATGATCAAAATTCCTCTATTCAAAGGATTGCTGCTATAGATTATTGGAAGGAGAGGCCTGTTTTCATGGAGATACAGTCTTGGAGAATCTACTGTGGGAACAAGTAACAACCCTATCAACTTAAATGTGTCTCAAGGTTAAATGCTGTGGCTTGTCTTCTTGGAAAGAGGTCCTAGACCATGAAAGTACACAGGAGTAAATGACTTTGAGCTACGCTTCAAGTTCCTTTCTCAGAATATGGAGCAAATGCTTATTGAAAAACTGGCCCAGGTTACACTACCAAATAGAAGACTTTTTATATGCAAAAGTTCAGGGGTAAGGCTTCTTAGGGTCATACCCCTAGGATTCCCCCCTTTATTTCTCTCTCCTGCATTAACTCTGTTGTGTCTTCAGTCCAACATGAATTCAGTCACTCCAGTGGGTAAACATTTATTGCAATGAATGGAAGCCTTGGGACACAAATTCTTCATGGAATATGTATAGATGCTATTTAGGGTAAACACTGGATGTACAATCTTTTTCCGCATTGCAGCCTGGAATTCCTTAACACAGTAATCAGATTTTTGTAGGTATCTTCAGTTTCAACTCCTAGTTGCCTCCTTGTTCCTATGAATAGCCAAGCCTAGAGCTACATGACTGCTGTCTTCAAGTATTTGAAAGGCTGACATGTGGAAAATATATTAGTTTGGTCCCAGAAGGCAAAACATGGAGTGAAGGGTGGGAGCTGCAAAGAAGTAAATTATTTAGATTTACTATCAGGGGAAATGTCCTAACAATTAGAGCTGTCAAAGTAGAAAGTATTACACCAAGAGAAGTTGGATCCTCCTCATTGGAGTTTTTCAAGCATTAGCAGGATGAACACTTATTACGGGAGTTGTAGTGGGTATTATTTATTCAATATGGGTTGGACTAAATTGCTACCAAAGTCTTTTTTAACTCTGACATTCAATTAAGATACTCTATAAATGAGGCAACTGAGTCCTGTCTGTTTGATTTCTTGAGGCATTACAGTACAGTAGAAATACCACTGGACTTGTACTCTGAGGAGTGAAGTGACCACTGGACTTGTCGGAAGACCTTGATTCAAACCCAACTCTGAGAGTCACTGGCTATATGACCACAAACAAGTTGCTTCATCTCTTTAGTTTTCTCATCTTTGAAAGAAGGACATTGATTTGCACTCCTCAACTCATCAAGTTGTTGTGAGAAAAATGCTATAAAGTACTATGTAAAGGTATAGGCAGTGAGGTGGAAGAGTAGATAAAGCATCAACCCTGGAGTCAGGAAGACACATCTTACCTCATTTAGTAGCTGTATGACCCTGGGCAAGTTACTTAACCCTGTTTGCCTCAGTTTCCTCATCTGTAAAATGAGTTGGAGAAAGAAATAGCAAAGTACTCTAGTACCTTTGCCAAGAAAACCCCAACTGGGTTCATAGAGAGTCAGATATAACTGAAATGACCGAACAACAACTACTACTATATAAAGGAAGCTATAATTAACGCTATTAGTATGAGCTATATTTCAGATGTTTTCCTTGCATTTAAGCTAAAATGTACCTCCAAGCACTCCCCTTATATCATAAGTGGCAATATTCTTTCGGTCTCCACATGGAGATCTCCCTGATCTGTATTTTTTCTGATCACACATCCCACAGTCAGTTTGCTGAACATCCTCCACATTTCTCAACCTTTCCTTATTGGCTTCCATCTAGTTAGCGGATGTGCTTTTTGCTGGTTACTACAGAAGCTAATCTAACCTACACCCAATCACTTCCCTTTTTGAACCCCAGCTGAAAAAAAAAACAACTTGCTTTCTATTTTTCTGTTTCCACTTTAGTTTACACACATTGTCACTAAGGCCTTGTACCTTACCCCCAAGGTATCTCTCCTTATAGGATCAGCATATTCAGATTGCCTTCCCTAAATGCTTGCTATACTGTAACAATCAACTGGGGTTCTTGAAAGCTTAGCTAAGGGCATAGAAGTAATGGCAGATGCTACAAATCTGGAAATGTTTCAAGAAGAATGAGGATCAGAAGGAGAAAGAAAACAAATGGATCTGATTTGAGACCAGATCTGTCCTTGAAGAGCCAGTCTTCCTAACTTCAGAGATGCCCATCACCAGAATGGTGGCCATTGGCTAAAGAAGACTTGAGGAATATTTACCAAGTCATGGGTGGGTGGATGGCAATCTCTGTAAGTGGAAGGAAGAATGAAGTCATCTCATAATCTTGAAATATCGAAGAGAGCCTTCATAACCCACATTTCCATTTAAAATGGTTCCTTTTTTTATGCAAGGGTATTCCAGCCAAATGAAATAAAAAGTTGGAGAAGGTTTTTTTTTGTTTTGTTTTGTTTTACCACATCATGTTGAAAATACGTCCCTATAGGATGTCAGTTCTTCTCACTGTCACTTGCTATGAAAATGGGGATGACTCTTACTTAAATGCATAATTACCTCATAAAGAGAAGTAAAATTGAATATTTAGAAACTGACATCTGGTCAGTTAAATGTGGGATCCATTTGGCTCTGTCACAAGAAAAGAAAAAGCATCCTGAGAAACCGAGTTTCTGGATAATGAATAAACAATTTCTTAATTAGGCTAGTTAATAATCAATAAATTGATGATCAGTGGTTTCTCTCAGGGACCACAAATGGAGTCTCTGAATCACTTTAAATCTGAAAGGAAATCCGACAAGTGAAGCAGCCCTGACTGGTGGACATGTAACAAGCAGGTGGGCTAAAACCCTTCAGCTTCTGCACATCCTATGGCAATTTTCCTTTTGCCAAACCTCAGCCCTGGATTACTTCCACCATCTACCTAGTCCATTCCTTCTCACTAACCACTGAACAAAACCAGAGGAAATCTCACACTCGTGCTAACTGGGTACATTACAAATTCATGTCATCCTGCCACAACCAGCCCCAAGACTATCTTTTTATTCCTCCCTAATTGATTCCCTATCTCAGTCCCCACAGAAGTTATTTCAAACTTTCTCTTTCCTTCTGATAACCCCCACACATCTTCCTCTGCAACCTTTCCTCTTCTACCATCTCCTCACTTGAGGACTTTAACTTTTACTTTATGGAAAAAAAAATTGAGATCATTCAATTTGAGTTCTCTCTTCTCCTATTCTCTCCATCGAAAAATACATTGACTTCGTCTCCCACTCTCTCCTCATTCCCCCCAGCCTCTGACAAAACGGTGGCCCTTCTTGCTAAGACCACATGGCTAAAATGCCATGCCTCTTCACTCTCTTCCTTGAGGCTCCTCTCTTCCTTTAAGATGCAGTTTAGACATTATTATTTGCACGAAGCCTTTTCTGATCCCCCAACTCCTACCACTCAAAATACTTTGAATTACTATCCTCAAACTCCCTTGAATTTAACTGCTTTGCCAAAGTTATTAGCTTTATGCTTATACTTTATGTGTATATATACATAGGTATGTATATATTTATGTGTGTGTGTATGCACACATACATACACACTTCCTTAGCAAAGGGTCTGGCACATAGTAGGTGCTTAGTACATTTTTGTTGATCTATTCATATCTCTTCCATTAGAATATAAACTCATTCTGAGTATGGATTGTTTCATTCTTTGTACTTGTATTTATTCCCAGAATCCAGCACAATCCAAAGCATTAAGTAGGCACTTAATAAATATTTGTTATTTGATTGATTGATAGAGCTGGAAGGAATTATTTCAAGGTTACTGTCAAAAATTTGAAAAGGGCAGGATCGAGGGGCTATACTTCTTCCAAACCATAGCCATAAGTAGCAATTTTGGTCTCCCTGCCAAGCAGCAGGAAGCCTGCCCTCTAGTCAACTTTGTAATTCATGCTATGAAAATAATACCAGAAGTAATTACAATAAATTCACTTGACAGAGGGGGAATTAATCCTGGAGAAGTGCATGTGTTAAATTTGTATACCTTATATTTCAATTTCCTGGGAAATAATTCAGATCACCTACTCTAGTTCCAGCTCTATTCTCAACATAACATCAGCCCCAAGGCTGTGCTAGGCAGATGTCATTGAGAAGCGAAGAGGTTCATTTCAGAGCAAAGGGCTCTCTAGAACATGGCCATGAGTCTAGGCTGGCTTCACAGTGACCCGTGTTCTTTGGAAGATCACCGAAGTCATGAAATCACGAAAAGGGGCTGTATCATGAGGTATTCAGTTAATTTGCTGATAAGTATTTCTTAAGTGCCTACTATGTGCCAGCCACTGAAACACAGAGCTGGTGTCTTTTCCATCAGGACACAGGGACAGGATTTAGAAAACTGATAAATCTTGGCAATATTGTGAAACCCCTAGGAAGAGCGTTTTAAGTATGTGACAGCCTGTTGTAATTCAAATAGAGCATGAAATCCAGAACAGTGACATTCATTGCCACTTCACACCATTAAAATGGTGATTAAACCTTAGGACACTACCCTCTGACAAAGAACAGCGCCTGGTATATTGTTATGTAATAAAATGATTCAGATGGGAAACTGAAGCATCCACAATCAGTAGCCGAGATGGTAACAGGACCCAGGTAGTCTGGTCCCTGGTCCTTTCACCTGGCTGCAGGGATGAAGTTTTATGCATTTGAATCTCCCCACCTCCCCACAGCATGACTCTATTTTCACTCCCATTTCTAATCAAAAATGGTTCAAGCATCTATTGTCTCTTGAAAGGCTCAGAAACTCTGTTGCCAGTCCAGACCTCTCCCTGTAAAGCATTGGATTAGAAATGCCAGACCAGCTCTCCCTGCATTCCATGCTTCTCTGGAGTATAAATGGGTCCAGTGCATAAGGCTCAACAGCTAAATCTATAGTAAATGATGGCTCCATTCATAGGACAGATAAGCAATTGATTATAAATCTCATAATAGTAAAATAGGTAGGCCATGTCTCTCAAAATACAATCATTGTGTATTGTGTGTATTGACTCTTTTTTTCCTATTTTCCCACCCCAAACTCCCTGTTGGTGTATTCCTTTTGATCTCAGTAGCACCAAAATTGAATTATTGTATTCTATATTCCTCATGTAGTTTGCCACCAGAACTTCCAAATTCCTTCTCTCTCCTATACTTCCTTCTCCATCCTCTAACCCAGGAGTGCTAGAGGATTAAGTCAAACCTTGGTGAGACATCAAGCAACCACAATTTCTTCTTTTATTATTTTCTTCTTGCAAGGTGAGAGAGGACAGCATCTCAGAATGAAAGATTCTCCTCCATGCCCTCTCTCAGCAGAGGCCCTAATTCATTTTTCATGGCCCCTTGCAGTGACAAAAGCCGCTGCTTTCTCTCTTGTAAGCGTGCTCCATGCAATAAGTCAAAGCTGATGTGCATTTTCCCCCTGGGTGCCGGAGCTGCGCTTTGATTTAATTTGCCCTGTTGTTTGGCATGGAGCCTTAGCCGGCAAGTTTCTCCTAAGAACTTGGGAGGCAAGGCCTTGACAGCGGTGGGGCATGGTGACAGATGGGGTTCAGTGGGTACTGTTTAAATAATTTGCTGCAATGATAAAGGAAATTTTGGAGAGTGACAGATGCTTCTGCCAAAAATCAGCCAGAGAAAAACGCACATTTTGTTTTGGGGAGCCTAAAACCCAGGTGAAAACTCTGGAAATCTGGAGTTATTCCTGTTCTCCTTGAGCTGGAGTTGGGATAAGTCTGTGGGTTGGATCTGAGCGTTTGCATTCTTACTGATTCTTCTGTTTTATCTGTATTTCAGTCATTCAAAACCAGCTAGAGTAGATTGTTTTCCTTCTACCCAATTCTACTACTCCCAATGTCCCCACTTTAACTGCTATGAAAACCAATATAGAATGGGGAAGGAGGGGGAGAATGTGACTCAGTCTTGAGTTGTAAATAAGGGCGACAGAGACAGACAGAGAGACAGAGACAGAGAGAGGAAGGAATAATTAAGGAGTAGATGAGGAGAGATGAGCATTAACTACAGTAAGAAGCAAACATAACTAGAGTAGATAAAAGTCAATGACTCAAAGATGAGATATGGTCAGTTAGCACAGCTGGGTAAGGCACATTTTATGGGGGCCCAAAGCTGTAGTATCAATGCCCACATGGGACCTCTTACCTCTACTCAGTTGCATGACTACAGAAAAATCTTTACCTTAGTTTGTCTAGAACTAGGTTTCCATGCTATCTTCTGGCCCTCTTTATACAATGGTTCCTGTACTCCAGAAATCATTCTAATCTCCCCTTACAAATCTTGGATTCTACTCCTGGTATATAGCTTTCCTTCTCCCTTTTAATTTCCCTTTATGTGTTATCTTCCATCATGAGAATGGATGCATCTTGAGGGAAGGAACTTGTCTTTTTTACTTGAATATTTATCCCCAGAACTTATCACAGTAAGTACTGAAGACATGTTTTATTTTCTTCACTACATACAATCTCCTCTGTCTGTCCGTCTGTCTGTCTGTCTCTCTCTCACACACGCATTAAGCTGCTTACTTTGAAAGTTATATTGGTATCTAAGGAAGAGATATCAGAGAAGAAAGAAGTGGATCAGCCCAAATTTATACCCATTAAAGAAAAATAAGTCAAAACTCTATTCCATTTCATGATGAAACAAATTGGTTTAGGAAAAAATAATTGGAAATAGGTTGTTCAGCAAACCAGGGATTAATAACTAATTATCAAAATGTTTCAAAAAGCCCCTGTTCCATTGTGTTTATTATTTCTATATTAGGTACTACATACTATATAGTATTCACATGGTCTCTAAATAAGGAAGAAATCAATCAATCAATACAAATTTACTAAACACTTACTGTGTGCCAGGCACTGGAGAAACAAACACAAAAGCAAGAGACTGTAAAATGTTTATGATGGAGGAGTCTGAATCCTGTTAGAAAGATACAACATGTTCACAGGGAAGCAAAGGATATATATACCAAATACACATCCAGGGATGGAAGGGCATACTAAAAGCCATGAGAATCAGAAGAGGCATCTTGAAGGAGGTAGCATTTGAGTTAAACCTTGAAAGAAGTTAAAGGTTCCAAGAGGCAGAGGTGAGGAGGCAGAGGCTTCTTAGCAAAGAGAAAATCCCATATAAAGGAATGGAGACCAGAGATGAAATATCACATAGCAATAACAGTAGGAAAGCCAACTTGGCTGGAGCATAGAGTCCCTGAGAAGAATAATGTATAACCAATTTAAGAATACAAGGTGGAGTCAGAATGTGGAGGACTTTAAATGCCAGGCAGAGAAGTTGATACTTTATCCTAAAAACAGTGGGGTTTCACTGGGACATCTTAAGCAGAACAGTAAGAGGTAGACTTAAGAAATGTTGATTTGGCAGCTGTGTGGAAGACGGATTATAGAAAGAAGATACTAGATACAGGGACACCCATAAAAAAACATTTTCTATATGAGAGGTGATTTGGGCACGGGCTGGAGTGGCTGTGGTCTGCGTATAGAGAAAGGTAAGATTTGATAAATATTGAGGAGCTGGACTAGACAAGACTTTTCAAGTGACTGGGTATGAGGGGGAGGACAGATTTCAGGAAGACTGAAGAGTCATGGATGCTTCCTAGAGAATAGGAGAATAAGTATTTATATAGTGCCTAGTATGTAGCAGACACTGAGCTAAGGACTTTATAAACATTATCTCACTGAATTCTTGTAACAACCTTGGGAATTCCTCATTTTACAGATGAGGAAATCGAGGCAGGCAAAGGTTAAGTGGCGTACATAGCATCACACAGCTAGTTAGTATTTGAGGCTGGATTGGAACTCAGATCTTTGTAATTCCAGACCCAGCTCTCTATTCACAATGCCACCAGTTGCTCCTGGGTTGTAATACTGGGGAGGAATGCTGGTACATTCATCACAAATAGGGAAGCTGGAATTCAGGGCTAGAACTCAAGAAAGAGATGAGATATGAGCATGGGAGTCATCTGCATAGAAATAATAGATGACTTCATGAGAGTTGATGGGATAGATCATTAAAAGGAGGAGATATAGAAAAGAAGGGACCCAGGACAGTGCCCTAGGGTGTACCTATGCCTATAACAATAAGAAATGACAGAAGCTCTAGTAAAGGGAAAACAGGTAGAATCTCTCCAAGATACAGTGGAACATTTAACATTCTGAAACGGCGCAATGTACATATGAAAGAGGGCAAAAGAGAAGGGAAGAGGAGAAATAGAAGAGAAAATAAATCACATATGTCTCATTAAAGGATTTTAAAAATTAATTTGATGACTTAGTATTTTCCTTTATTTCCTTCATTTAATTCTTTGAAAGATTAGAGCTTCCTCAGGCTATTTGGTGCTCTGTAGAGGCTTATTAAAAGAAAACATTGGATTAAAAAAAAAGATGTCCAGGAGAGAGAGTGTATGATCATAGATTTAAAGGGGTATAAGATTTGGAGGACATCATCTCCAACTCTAGTTTTACAGATAAGGAAACTGAGGCATAAAGAGATTAAGTGACTTCTTCAAACAATATACTTCTGAGGCAAGGTTTTAACTCAGGTCTTCCTTAATGAAATTCCAATGCTCTGCCTACTGTAATCTGTCTTATAATCAGAGTCTAGGTTTGGATTTGAGGGGCTAGGGAAGGAAATACCATGACAAAACTGAGTAGAGAGAGATAGGGCTGGGCTGATCCCTTTAAGTTGATACCTGAGAGCTTAATTCTTGCCACCAAAATGATGTGACTGATGGTGGAGCTGGTGTTCAAAGGAACACAGGACCATAGATTGGAGCAGGAAGAGCCCTTGGTGGCCAATGAATCCAATGGAAGTTTAAGTGATTTGCCCAAGATCACACACCCAGTAGATGTCAGAGGTAGGATTTGAACCCAGGTCTTCCTGACCCCCAGGTCAGTGTTCTATCCACTATGCAGTGTGTTTGCCTGACAACTTACCATAAATCCAATCAGCAGACAAAGATATTCCTTTTCTTTTTCTTCTGATTCCCTGCTGGAAAGAGCACTTCTCTCAAAAAGGTTTGCCTTTTGGCATTTCCTGATCTGTGTTTTACAGCTAATTGAACAGGCCTTAACCACCTGGGAGCCCACAAGGCTCAGCCTTCCTCAAGCTGCCAACTGACACCTTGACCTTTCCGTGGGTACAGACATGGCATTGTCAGAGGAGTACTTCTGGAATTACTTTAATGGTTTTAATCAGAAAAGTCTGAAACCAAAGGACTCTCCAAAGCTCCTTGCTACATGTTTGCATTTCAGTAAGCCCAGGCTAAAGGGCCAGCAGTGTGTTCAAAGTTCTTCCCTCAAAAACCAAATAGGAGGGAGAGAAGAAGGTGTTGATGATGGATGAGAAGAGGAGAAAGAAAAAGAAACAGAGAGTCAGATAGACAGAGACAGAGACCCAGGGAGACAGAGGGAGAGAAGTCAGCTGAAGTATGTCCTAGCAAACATCTGTTTCCAGTGTGTCCTTCCTGACAGCTAATAGTATCTCCTCCCTCCCAATCCCCTGAGAGTCAGAAATCTCACTCCAATATGTTATCCCTTCTAGCATGGCTTCAGGCTGTGTGCTGGAGAATCCAAGCTCTGATGATAGAATGCTGACCCAACCAGAAACTGAAGCAAAGGGGACAATAACACAGGCTGGGAACTTTCTTTCCTGAACCTGTTAACTACTGGTAACTCCAGGGAATAGATAGAGTTTATTGTACAGGAATTAGTGGATGAGAAGTGCCAAAGTATGGGAGAAACACCAAAACTCAGACAGACAGACAGAATGACTGACACACTGACAGATATACAAGAGCAATTAATTTTGGAAAAATTCTATGATTTTAGGGAAAATGAAAGGCAAAGAAGAATAAAATTAGGAAAGGTAAAAGGACAAAGAGTCAGAGAAGGAGGCTTGTTTTGGACATACTGAGTTTGAGATTCCCATGAGATATCTGGGTAGAGATGACAGGCATGTAGTTCTAACTGTAGTCCTAGGACCAAGGAAAAATGAAGTCTGGGAAGCATCTCCATAGATAGAATTGTTTAATTCATGAAAGCTGAAGGGATAGATCGTGAAAAATAGTTTATACAGAAAAAAAAGAGGGCCCAGAAGAATGCTGTAGGCACACAGGGCTTCTTAAACTTCTTAATTTTTTTTGCATTTTGGCAGTGTTAGTTGGTATTGTGCCACCTGAGGGTGTGAACAGTGCAATGTGCACATGCTATAGGTTCAGAACCAAAGCTGCAGTGAAGTTGTATGATATAACATGGGTAAAATCTGTCAGAAACATCTCAGATTCATTACACATTGGATTTATAATTAATTTTTGGTCATTGTGCATTTAGAAACTTTTTACTGTTGCCAAATTTTTCATGACTTCCTATGGGGTAGGGACCCACAGTTTAAGAAGCACTGAAAGACACACCTATATTTACAGGACAAGACATGACTGAAGATCTAACAAAGGAAAATAAGTAGGATCTCCCTATGATATAGTAGAACACTTGACATTCTGAAATGGCTTATTGTATATATGACTGAGAGCAGAAGAGAAGGGAAGGGGAGAAATAGAAGAGAAAAACAGATCAATTGTGTATGTATTGTATATGTATGCACATATATTTGTGTGTGTACATTCATACACACATACATATGAGTTTATATGTCCATATCTATATGTATGTGGATAGAGATAAGGGGTTTTGTTCTGTGAAGTTTGGATTCAGTCAGAGGTCCACACTTGAAGACCTAGAGGGCCCCATGTGATGTCTAGGCTGGATAGAGTTAGAGACTGATAGATAGAGAGGTAGAGAGAGAGATAGAGATAGAGGTAGAGGTAGAGAAAGAGGTAGAGGTTGTAATGTTAATTAGAGAGTTACAGATCTTCCCCATCCATGGATGGGCCTGCCCATTAAGGGAAGCTTGATTAGGGGAGGCTCACACCTTTTGCTAATTTCTAATGAGGCCCTCTGGCACTGAAAAGTGTATAAGTACTTGGAGGTGAGGTTTTACTTTGGAGTTAACTCATTGGAAGCATTTGTTTGGCCACTTGAGACTCTGGGAAACTGTTAAGGAGCACTCCGGCTTTGAAAACCCAAGTGTTGGTGTTTCTCTCTCTGGTAACTATATATGTATTACTTATGGTCAGACAGTTGGAAGCTCTGTCTGTTGACCTTTATTTCTCTGTTGTATCTTCTCTGAAGTTCAAGGTGCTGACTTTTTCCAGTCTGAGCTAAGTGAATGATATAGGTGCTTGACTAAAGTAGATGGTTGATCCCTCAAACATTGCTTTCCTTTTAAAAAAGCCAATCTAAGAGCCTGTACAGCAGGCCCTCCTGTATGACAAGGTCCTTGCTGTCACAGAGGTAGAGGTGGAGGTGGTGATGGCGATGAAGATGGAGATGGAGGTGGAGGCAGAGGCAGAGATAGAGATGGAGGTAGCAGTAGAGATAGGTGGCCCAGTGGCTATCATGTCCAGGTCTGAAGTCAGGAAAAATCATCTTCCTGATTTCAAAGTTGACCTCAGATACTTACTAGCTATGTGACCCTGGGCAAGTCACTTAATATCATTTGCCTCAGTTTCCTCATCTGTAAAATGAGATGGAGAAGGAAGTGGCAAATCACTCCAGTATCTTTGCCAAGAAAACTCCAAATGGGATTATGAAGAGTTGGAAAAATGACTGAACAACATTATTTATGAGAGGAACAAGGAAAATCACTAGGAAGAAAACATACACAAATAGATACTTTAGGAGAGAACTGAGGTCTCCAAGTGGTGAAGGTGGGGAGAGACTGCATTCTAGGCATGGCATCAAGGGACACTGATATGGGAGAGGAGAGAAAGAATGTAAGGGGCAAGGCAGCAGTAAACAGGCCAGTTTGGATAGAACATATGAGTAAACATGTGGAAGTAGTATGAGCTCAGTCTGGAAAGGTATAATGGAGCCAGACTGAATCATTAGGGTTAAAAAAACCCTTCCTTCTTCCCCCCTCCCTTTTTTTTCACAAAAAATAAGCACAGGTAGGAGCAAACAACAAAGATAAAAAGAAAAGGCACAAGAATTTCCATTGCAGGCATGTTTATGGTGGTATGTGTGCAAGAGAAATGACAAAAATGAATGTGAATTAAGAAAAAGAGAAACAGGAAAAGCTATGAGAGTGGGAGGGAGAAGCTAAATCAGGGTCACAGATAGTGAAGAGGAAGAAAGGACCAAAAAAAGGAAGAATGATAAATTTATAAGAAGAAGATCTATATGGGGAATGGAAAGAGGAGGAAGCAGAAATGAAAAAGGAGGGGGAAAAAGCATCACTTTGTAGCTGGGGGCTGAGTTGGAAACACATGGTGTCTTTCATAGCTATTGAGTATTAACAGTACTGGGCTGTCAGCTTTATTTAGCAGTCCAAATCTAAAAGTAGATTGTGAATTAAAGGTACTGAATATAGGGGGGAAAAAGATGAAGAGAAGGATTCGTTGTGGGAGTATATGGAATTTTCAGTGGCTAGAACACATCCTAGGGCAAGCACAAACCAAGTGTTGCTCTAACTTAAGCCTGGTATGGATTTTGTGTCCAAGTATCAAATACTACTTAGGTCTTCTTCCATTCCCTAGAGATCACGTGGTGGGGATGGGACAGAATGGAATGGGAATTCAGATCTCTCAAGAATGGAATTTGTAAAGACTTTCCTGTCTTTCTGTAACCAATCTTGCCCAGGTACCTCAGTTTGACCAACAGAGGAACTGAAAAGGAGTTGAATCACTGTGAAGATGGGTTTGTATAGGATCCTATAAAGGAGAGACCACTCACCGAACTGAGAGTCAGTATGCTTGGTTTCTGGCGTGGCCTCGGCCCTTTCTATGATTTTGAGCAAATCCTTTCCTTTCTCTGGCCCCCAGTTTCCTTGATTTTTTCATGTGTGCAGACACAGTGGTATCAGAAAGACATCCATAAAATGAAGAGGAGTTTTGTTAAATGCTGTTAGGTATGTGGCTTCTGGAATTCTATGAATGCGCTCATTTGCACCTATTCTTGTGAGTTTTGGGGAAATATTTCTAAAATGTATTTTGATTGTCTTCCTTCTCCTCCATGAGCTCTAATAGAGCTCCCCCTCCCCCACAAAGTACTCGCTTTAATGTGTTGTTTTGATTTGTCTGTGTATATGTTATTGTCCCTGTAGAATACAAGCTCACTAAGGGCAGGAACTGCTTTGTTTTTGTATGATCATGTCCTCTTGAAATGTAAGGCATGATGAACAAAGCCAGCTTTCCCCTTTGAAAGACTTGGCTTCTGACACATAATGGTTATGTGACCTGGGCAAACCAATTATCCTGTCAGCACCTAAGGAATGTCTCTAAGACGGGAGTTCTCTAAAGGCATTCTTGGAAGTTTGTACGACTCCTATTTGAAATTGCATTCTTGAGTCTTTCTTCTACAATGTGCTCTGATTCTTCAATGCAAATATTGCATAAAGTAAAAAAAAAAAGGCGGGGGGGGGTGAGAACCATAGCTCTAGAAGTCTGGGTTTTAGAACAGCTGGAGATGTGTGTATCGATAAAGGGGGTTTACTTGTGAACAATTTTCTATGAGAATTAAATCATAGATATGGCGAGACAGAAGACTGAGGGAGAGATACAGAGACAATCAGAAAAACAGTCAGAAAGACAGGGACAGAGATAAAGAGAGACAGAGAGGGACAGAGACAGAAAGAGACAGAGATAGCCATGGGGAGACAAGAAAGAGATACACAGAAAAATAGAGAGATAGATAAAAAGAGAGGTGGGAGCAGAGAGTGACAGACACAGAAAGAGATAGCAAAGGAGAGACAAGATAGAGATACACAGAAAGACAGAGATAGACACAGAGATATAGAGGCAGAAAGAGTCAGGGAGATAGAAAGAGACAGAGACAGAAAGATAGAGACAGAGAGATCGAAACAGAGAGGCAGAGGGAGTTGGAAACAGAAAGCATGACCTTTCTCCCTAGTCAGATTGTAAGTTACTTGGCATTTGGGACCATGCTAGCTGTTGATTTATCATCCCATAGCAGCTGGTACAAGATTCTGCATACAGTGGCTATTTCCCATATACTTGCCATTGTCTGATTAACAGCCCCTTAACATCAAAGGTGTAAAAGAGGTAGCCAGGACTATAGTTTTAGTGAAGACAACTGCTGCTGAAACTTCCTTTTACCTGGCCACTCATACCTCAGAGATGACCTTGAACTTATCATCCCATTTCCCTTCTGAACAGTCGTGTTTCACCCAAGCCCTGTATCCCAGCATTACTGAACGAGGCCACTAACAGTGCCTTCTTCCCTTCATAATCTGTTTCCTTTTGACAGGGCCCTTCCCAGGTCACTGCAGTCTGAGAGTGGAGGAGACAGTTCCAATATGAGACTATTTTTTCCCCTATTTTTCTTGTCCTTCCTTTCCACTCTTCTATCTCACTTCCATCTCTCCAGGGAATGAGTAGTTTGAGGACTACAGGGCACCAACTGAATCCCAGCAGCCCTGCTCTGACTTCTCCTTCAATGTTTTGCCTGCAGGCTCTATCTACCTCGTCAAATTAAGAATTTGTTACATGATGCCTGTCAGAAATAAATGAGAAGAAGTAAGGAGCAGGAGGAGCTGATAGGAAGACGAGTAAAAGGCTGATTGTAGATAAGTTTCCAATTTTTCATAAGACAGGGAACAAATGTTAAAATAAAAAATGAGGAAGCAAAGCCTGGGCAGGCAGAGACACTGAATGACCAGAACTAGCTGAAAAGAGGGGTGGGGGGTGGAGGGAAGAATGACTAGAACAGGTCCTGATGGATAGGAGATCTGGAGACACAAGTTATAACCAAATGGAGACAATCTCTCTCCCAGCAGATATCCCATAAGAGTCTGGCACATGTTGATAAGAGGAATGCATTGGAAGGAGGCAAGAGGGGACAGAAAGTGTGAGGACCGGGACCTTCCAGCCACCGGTCCTCATCACTTTTAGCTAGATTAGTTCTCAGGCCTCTTGAGTGGTCACACTGCAGGCCCTATTTCCTTCTTGAGAATAAATATTCCACTTTCCCTAATTATTCTACATAATAGCATGGTCCCATATTCTTCTCACAACTAGGGCAATTACAGAGTATACCAATGCTAGGTCTAATATTAAAAAAAGAAATCAAAGAAAAACAAAAAATATATAATAGCTTTTGTAGTGGAAAAAAATGAAAACTGAGGGGATGTCCATCAGGTGGGGAATGACTGAACAAATTGTGGCACATGAATAGTACTGAACATAAGAGAAGGCTTATTATTGTTCTGAGAATTTATCTAAACATGAATAAATAATATTGTAGACCACAATACTAGCACTTGCACAGAACTTTAAGAATTGAAAAGTGCTTTACAAACACTATGGTGTTTAATCTTCACAATAAACTCATCTGAACATTTTCACTGACTGTCCTCCATGCCTATAACTCTTTCCCTCCTCATCTCTTCTCCTTGGATTCCCTGATTTTCTTCAAGTCTGATCTAAAATCCTACCTTCCGAAAGAAGCTTTATTTACTTTTAATGTGAACTCCTCTCCTCTGTGGCAAATTTAGCATACCCACCCATTCATTCATTCATCCATCCATCTATCCATCCATTCATCCATCCATCCATCCATCCATCCATCCTTCTATCTATCCATCTATCCATCCATCCATCCATCCATCCATCCATCCTTCTATCTATCTATCCATCCATCCATCTATCCATCTATCCATTCATCCATCCATCTATTCATCTATCTATACATCCATCTACCCATCCATCCGTCCATCCATCCATCCATCCATCCATCTCTCTAGTTGCTTGCATGTTGTCTTCGCCAATGGACTATGAATTCCTGGAGTAGGAACTGCTTTTTTTTCCTCTTTTCTTTGCTATCCCCAGGGTTTAGCATATAAAATGCATTTAATGGGGGCGGAGCCAAGATGGCGGAGTAGAAAGACTCACCTATGCTAGGTCCGAACCCACAGCCCATAGATT
>CM053771.1:147592386-147700723 GCA_028658325.1 Potorous gilbertii | reverse complement strand
AGGACAAAAGAGAAGATGGGGTAAGGGAAGGGAGGGATGATAGAAGAGAGGGCAGATTGGTGATATGGGTAATTAGAATGTCCAGTGTATTGGGGAGGGGGGAGGGGACAAATGGGGAGAAAATTTTGGAACCCATAATCTTGTGAAAATGAATGTAAAAAGTTAAATAAATGTATTTAAAAAAAAAAAAAAAAAAAAAAAAAAAATAAAATGCATTTAATGACTGATTAAACATTTTATATGACCCAGATATACTATTGCTAGGCCTATATTAAAAAAATCAAAGAAAACAAAAAATACAGAGTAGCTTTTTATAGAGGCAAAAAAAAGGAAACTAAGAGGATGTCCATCAGGTGGGGAATGGCTGAACAAATTATGGTACATGAGCGCAATAGAATGGTAATGTGTTGTGAGAAACAGATAATTTCAAAAAGAGACAGAATAATTTGTATGAAGTGATAGAAGTAAGCAGATCCAGAAGAATAATGATACTATACCATCAATATTATACAGAATGAATGATTTTTGAAGAGTCTTTGAACTGATGAAGTATGAAATGAGTAGAGCCAGGCGAACTGGGTGTTTATGAAATGATAACACAGCAAAGACCGCCCACTTTAAAAACTATAAAAGCTACGATCGACACGGCGACCATCCATGATTCCAGGCAATCAATGACAAACCTGCTGTTCATTTCCCTCGACAGAGAGGTGGCGGATTCAGGGGACAGAATGAGAATGAGGTGAATGATTTTGGAGCATGGATAATTAGGGCATTTGTTTCCCTTGACTGACTCTCTTTCTGTATGTATGTGTATATGTGTATATATATATATATATATATACGTATATATACGTATATATATACGTATATATACGTATATATATACGTATATATACGTATATATACGTATATATATATATACGTATATATATATATACGTATATATACGTATATATATATACGTATATATATATATATACGTATATATATATATATATATACATATGCATATAGACACATAAACATATGTAAATATATATCATGTAACAAAATAAATTTCCTGAAGCAAATCCATACATACCATGTGTATATATTTGTGTGTAGATATTTCTATGTATATATACACACACATACATATTTACATATATTTATTTCATAATTTATTTTCTTTCTTTTTCCAATATGATGAAAAGAAGAGAAAATAACACATTAACACAATGGTACTACATTGTTAAGGTTAAAGCACAATCTTCCTTTCACTTAACAAACAGTTGCATATTCAATTGCAGTTAGTCTTTAGTATTATTTTACTTTTTTTGCTTTCAGGGAGTATACTTTGTCCATTTCTGTTTGCTCAGGTAAATAAAAGTTTAAAAAATAAAAACCAGATAAACTCTTTAAAAATAAAGTCTTTGATGTAACTGACTACACCCAAGGACATGATGAGGAGGGCAAGATATATTCAGATGGCAATCACCATGAGACAAAGATATAATCAGAATATGAAGAAGGCTAGATATCCATTCCTTGGTTTAATAAAGGCATGAATCAAAACCCTAAGGATTCTGGATATATCTGAAAGTTAGGTTGTTGCTATTTAATCATTTTCAGTTATGTTTGACTCTTGGTGACCCATTTTAGGGTTTTCTTGGCAAAGATACTGGAGTGGTTTGCCATTTCCTTCTCCAGCTCATTTTATAGATGAGGAAACTGAGACAAACAGAATTAAGTGACTTGCTCGGGGTCACTCAGCTAGTAAGTGTTTGAGGCTGGATTTGAACTCAGGTCTTCCTAACTCTAGGCCCAGCACTCTATCCACTGTGCAACCTAGCTGCCCCTGAAGGTCATACAAGATTCAGATCTTGAATGCAATGATCTTTCAGCAAAAGTAGGAGGAGATAATACAATCTATCAATCAATCTGTACATATTTATTATGCATGGACTGTGAGTGCCAAGCATTTTGCTAGAAATAATACAAAAGGCATACAAAGGCCCATGTGGAGCAGACAGTCAACAAATATTTATTGAGCACCTACAAGGCCCCAGGCACTAAGTTCTGGAGACAAAAAGAAGGTCACAAAAATGCAAACACAAACAAAGAGACATTCCTGGCTCTCAAGGAGTTCACTGTCTAATGAGACATTTTAATAACTACATAGAAATATTTGTTGTTCTTGTTTTTCTTTTTGACTAAGTAAAGAGACCATTCTTCGCCTCATTTCTTACTTAGTCTTAATCACTGAATGGGCATTGCCTTAGTCAAAATGAGACTTATGAAGGACTTTAGCTTAGAAAGGCTCAAGTTCTTCACCGCATTCTGAGCCATCTCTAGTCATCCTAATCTATATCTTGCTACTGGACCCACAGGGTCCTGGAGGAGAAAATGATGCCAGTGACTTTGCACAGCCCAGACTCACCTCCCTGATGTCATGGTCTTCTTCCAGAACAAAGGCCAAATGACAAAAATTGTAACTAGGGGCTCAAAGTCCATCTGTATGACACTCTACTTATTAGTAGAAAATGAATAATCAACAGTTCTCAACTATAAGAGGTAGAGTTGGTAAGAGTATGAAAGAGCCTTCAGCTTTCCAACTTTGAGAGAGAAGACAGGGGTTTCCAGGTTCTCTTCAGGGAGAGGTTCTGGAAAGGAGAGAAGTCTGTGATGAAACCAACACAGAGAGAAGCTGGCACTTCGATCATTCATGTTCCTACCCCCAGCTTACCCACCAAAGATCTCTAGAAATTTCCCCTTGATGAGATCTGGGACTCTCTGCCTCTCTTTCTCTGTGTCAGCCTGTACCTGTATGTCTGTCTGTCTCTCCCTCTGTGTCTACCTCTCTCTTCATCTCTGTCTCCTCATTTCTTGCTTTATCTCTCTCCTTTCTCCTTCCTCCCCCTTTCTCTTACACTGAAATACTTTATTACCATTGGGAAGTTCATACATTTGAGTATCATCTAGTTTTGAGTGGTCTGTTCTTTGTTCTCGAAGAGGACCATGATATCAGGGAGGTGATGACATGACTTGCAATTGACTTTGATTTGAGTGAGGGAGAGAAGTGAGTCAAGGAATAGTTCCTTTAATTAAAAAAAAAATCCAAGTGGGAGGGGAAGACCCTCAGGGTTGCTGACCAAAAGAGAAACAGCTTCTATATACATTCACACTGAGCCAGGAGAACCCAAAAAATAAATGGTGCTTGGGCAGGGAACTATTGTTGTCCAATTCCTGAGGCCCAGAGTGAATTGGATTTCAAGCTTGGTCTTTGAGACAGAAATTGTCTGGTAGAGTTTCATCTATATACCCTCTCTGATTTTTCCTAATCACTATGTATGGTCTTTATATAACTGATATTAAGTGGGAGTGAGTCAAGTCTTTGAATATACAGTTTTGGGCATTCCTTCCTCATTAAGGGATAGAAAACAGGATAGCAACTTGACCTTAAAAATTATTTCCTTTGGACTAAAAATATTTAAAGTTTGTAGATCAGTTTCTAGCATAGTACTCCCTCTCTAAGGAAAACAGAGTAGCTAGCCTCATAGACTACAATCTCCTGCTCCCTTCCTAGCAGGAATCAAAGTCTTTCTATTAGAAGTGTGGGATGCATACACGTGCGCATACAAACACACACAGGTACTTGCACACACATGCATGTATATACACATGTGTGTACCTGTATGTGTGTATATGTATGTATAGATGTGTGTGCATGTGTACTAACAGAAGATTTTATATTTGATCCTTGAGATAATGGGGAGACACAGGAGTTTACTGAGTGGTAGGGGTGACATGGTTAGATCTGTGCTTTAAGAAAATAAGTTTGACAGATAAATGGAGGACAGACTGGAGTGGGAAGAGACATGAAGCAGGGAGACAAACCAAAGGGTGTTTCAGTAGTTCAGATAGTGATAGCAAGGGTTATAGCAGTGTCAGTAGAGGGTAGTATTCTTAGGAAAATATGCACCTAGGACTTGGTGTATTGTTATAACAAATATTCTCCCCTCTTCCCAACTTCTCTCCATGTAGCAGGGCATCCCCAGAAGGTAGAAGTGGATCAGGTATTTCATATGGAAGGGTAGGGTCTTGTTCATACCATCTGACTGGTTTTCTGATTTTCTGATTAGCAAAGTTCTATAGGAGATAGATAATTGTAGCACGGATGCTTTCCATCCAGTTCCAGAAATGGGAGGGATATAAGCATGTCTAGAGAGGCCTGTCAGAATAAGAAACTAGGCTTTCTTATTAGGAGAATCCTTCAGACCCCATTCCTCTCTCTCTCTTTAGAAGTCAAATAGAAGTGTGGTTGAGATTGTGAGTGGCATATTTCATAATGGATTCCTCTCGTAATTTCTATATTAAGTGTTTTTGAGTATTTAATGAATCTCATTCAAGGTTCATCTGGAGCCCCACTTCATTTGTGAAGTCTTTCTTTACAAATCTCATTTTACTGGTTCCCCTCCTTCCTAACTTCTCCATAAAGGAATAAGTATGGATGCTATGTGCCAGGTACAGTGCTAATTAGGCACTTAACAAGTATTTCATTTGATTCTCAAAACAATCTTGTGATGTAGGTATCATTTTTGTCCTCATTTTACAGTTGAGGAAACTGAGGCAAAAAGAAGTTAAGTGACTTGTTCAGGGTCACAGAGCTAACAAATGTCAGGTTTTCCTGACTCTAAGCCTAGTGCTTTAGCCACCAAGTCACTCAGTTGCCTAAACATACTTATTGTCCATATCTAAGTTTTTGACACTTGATTATATTACATTTATATTATTTCTCAAAGACCAAGCCTTAAACTCAATTCACTCTGGATCTCAGGACTTGGACAGTAATAGGTCCTTACCCAAGCACCACTTATTATGGTTATTTTCTGGGCCTTCCTGGCTCAGAGTGAATGTGATTATATACATTTATACATATGTAAATATATATATGTATATATTTACATATGTATATATATGACTATTTCATATGTGTAAATCTTGTCTCCTTAACGATATCTAAATTACCTTAAGGATAATTCAATGAAATTGAGTTTCATTCCTTCCAAAACTCCTTTAGCACTTAGTGTGGTGCTAGGGAAAAATCAGGGCCTGCTAATACCTACTAAATATCTAAAACAGCCTTCAAGGAAGAGTAATCACTAAGTCAAGCCCTTGGATTTTTGCGAGGTAGGGGAGAAGGGAGACACTAGAAAAGGGAGAGGAGGACAGAAGCAGAGGCAGAGAGGGTCTACCTGAAACCTCATTCTTCAGCCAGAACCAGAACCAGATGCATCTCCACAGTCTCCAGCAGCCAGTTTATTGCCGTTTCAGAGCCAAGCATTTGACTCTGGCTGGGTATCTCCAGCAGGTATGTGGTTTCTCCAGCTGGCTTGCTGAGCACCAGGCAGCCTTCCATTGCCCAGAGTGCACTTGTCACCTCCAGCGGCAATGTCAACAGAATACAGCCGGAGCAATGATCACCATGAGCTCTCCATCAGGGCAAGGGCCCATCTTCATTTTTTCCCTCCACACATAACATTTTCCAGTCCAATGGCCTTGCTTTTTCCCCTGTGTTTTATGGCAGTGACATCTCCCTTCTGGAGGATCATTTAGAAAGCTGCTGCTTTATTGATAAAAAGTTTGAGATGGCTCTGGAGGGAGCAGAAGTGGTGGGGGGAGAGGAGAGATGGAGTGGCTTTGGGGGCTGCAGGTGCATGAGGAGAACCGAGTGGGAGGCTGCGAGAGCACAGAGAAATTTCCAGCAGAGCTGTCACCAGCCAGAGACCAAATGCACAGAACTGGGCATAAGGAAAAGGGAACTCAGCTGCTTCAGGAAAGGGCTGCAGTCCTCTTTGCTGATGACTGTCATTCCCTTATGAAAGGGACTATTTTCACACTCATTCTCCCTTCACCATCTCTTTACCACCACCATATGCATGCCTAACACCCAGCAGGGAAGAAAAAAGAGGGGGAAAAATGCCTTGAGAAGTCCCTGTCTGCCTGAGCTGCTGTGGGCAAATTTGCTTAGCAACAGACAGTTCCATGCTTGGCTACTGACAAACAACCCCCCCACCCATCCCCACCCCTTGGCATCCCTACTTCCACTCAGTGTTTCTAAGCATGTTCTATATACTGCATGGAGCTGAAATGGGAACCCTCAGAACCTTGGAGGTTGACCAATTTGACTCAGTGGCCATTTCAGTGTCCTACACTCTCCCCCTTGCCTTGCACTTTGAACTGGGAGCAAAACAGCTGATCCTTGGGATGTCTTTGTAAATGTACCTTTGCCAGCACTGAAGGGGCTTAGCAAGAAGGGAGATCCTGAGGCCACAAGTGGATGATTGCCTACCCTAGCCAAGCATGACCAAAGTGCGCTTTCACCAGGCAAAAATCCTCCCCCCCAATCCCCTCCAACAGTTTCTGGTACTAGGATGAAAGTCCATTTTAAATAACAGCCATATATTGAAGAAAGGGAGAAGAAGAAAAAAAACCCAAGGGCTATAGCGCTGCCATGGTTTTAAATTATAGTGTAGGAGGGTAAAAATAAGAGAGAGAGGGGAGAGAGAGCAAGAGAAAAAATTGCCATTGTTTTATGAAGCAGATGGGAAAGTTCAGGGGATCAGAAAAAGACCATTATTACCTCAACTCCACAGTGACAAGCCAAGCGGATGTACAGTGTTTTCTCTAGCTCCTCGAGTATGGGGCATTGGCAGCATTCTTTTCCCATGCAGTTTGAAGAGAACTTCAAAGAAACACAGGAGATGGTTAAGGTCATCCAGCTTGTACATTTTGAGTGTCTTTGGTCTTTTACATCCTGTCATGGCGATCACAAGATGGTCCATTTAGAGCCGGCAGGGACTTCAGAGGTCAATGAGTCCAACCTCGCACATTTTATAGATAAAGAAACTGAGGCCCAGACAGAAGACCTCATCCAAGGTCAAAAGTGATAAAGATGGGTCTCGAATCCAGGTTCTCTGGCCCCAGGTCAAGATCTCTTTCCACTGGAGCACCTCTGCTAAGTCAACCTTCCCACATGAGGGCTAAGGTACTAATGGAAATCTAGGCATTCGAATACAACATTAGGCAAAGGGATAGCTTTTGTGATCAATGTTTGCCATCTCTTTGGCACTTGATACAGGAACAGAAGAAGTAATAAATGAGTATGAGGAGAAAGGGGATAGCAATGACAGAGCCACTACATGCCAGGGCTTTACAAATATCTCATTTGATCCTCACAGAAACTTGAGGAGGTAGGTGTTATAATTAGCCCTATTTCACATCCGAAGTAACTGAGGCAGGCAGAAGTTACATGGGGCAGCTAACTGGCACCAACTTGGAGTCAGGAAGACTTGAGGTCCTATGGCCTTAGAAACTTACTAGTTGTGTAACCCTAGGCAAGTCCCTTAACCCTGTTTGCTTCAGTGTCCTCATCTGTCAAGTGAGTTGAAGGAAATGGCAAAACACTCCAGTATCTTTGCCAAGAAAACCCCAAATGGGGTCAGGAAGAGTCAGAAATGACTGGAAAATGACTGAAGAGGTTAAGTGATTTGCCCAGGGTCACATAACTAATAAGGCTGAATGTGAAATCAGATCTTCCTGACTCCAGGCCAGAGCTCCATCCACTGCATTCCACCAGTCACATGGGATGGGAAATTTATGACTGAGTTGATTTGCCAACCAGAAAACTGTAAAAACAGGTCCTTGTAAACCTTTGGAAGGGAGATAATTTGGGACGGTTGTATGAAGGTCAAGGTAACCTACTTCAAGGTCTGCCTCATTTCCCATTGACTAAACTCTTCTGAATTTCATCATGTTCTACAAAATTTCATTTTCCTGCAAGATCACATCACCTCTAAAACCCACACCTTCTCAGTATCCCCTCCTGTTACTGATTGGAGAAGGTTGAGGTAAGGAGGGTGCTGAGGAAGTTAACTCTTCTTTTCTCTCCCAGGCTGTCTGGACTTCAACATGTCCTCCCCAACTTTCCCCCATTTCAGCTTATTTTTATGTATTGTCTTCTGTTAGATCCCGCGCATCCTGGGGGCAAGAATTGTCTTTCACCTTTTTTTGGGGGGGGTATGTCCATCCTCAGCACTGGACATTTAAGGAGCTTACTAAATGTTTATTGACTGACTGACTGTTAGCACCACTTTCTTTGTAAAGCATTTCCTGACCAGCCTGATTCTTTGAAATTTTCTCTGTGCTCCTTTATTAGTGAAAGTCTGAATCATAACAAGGTGTTACACTGAATTACATTGCCCTATGTTGTTTGAGATCACTGATCTATCAAAGCATTAACATCTTCATGAGTAGAAGACATCTCTCCCAATAGACTGGAAGTTCCTTCAAGGCAGGTATTATGACTTAAACTTCTTAGGTGTCTCCCCAAATACTGTTGTTGATAAGTAAGCATAATAGGCATATGCTAGGCACACAATACATGTTTTTGATTAACTGGCTCATGCTCAAACATGGCTTATTTCTCAAATACTGCCACTGCAAAAATACAAGATGTAAAATGGACTAATTAACAGGATTATAGTTCGATCTAGAAGGGACCTTAGAGACCATTGTGGTCCAACTCCCTCTTTTTACAAATAGGGAAACTGAGGGCCAGGGATATATATACAACTGAAAGTGGCATGTTTGCCCATCAGACATTCTAATTCCCAAACCAGTATTCTTTCCATTGCACTAAGCTACCTCTAATAGGAACAGGCAATTTTTTACATATTCACAAATAGATTTTATTTTGGATTATCTATGGCAAATTATTCATCTTTTGCTAGCCTCCTCTGGATGCTCATCATCATGACTTCAGTCACCTTCTCTAGGTTTCTCTCCATTTAGTTGGTATGTGCTCAGGCAACACAAATGAATATGAATATTAACCTAAGTAAAACAATTAGGAACGTAAATCATCTACTCAAAAAGGTCAAATTTGCATTTCAAAATCAAATATAAATTACCTTTGAATTATCCATTCTTTTGGAATAAGCTTGTCAGTCTTCCCCCCATTAATAAAGATAATGAGAGGTGACTATAATAGTATTATTTATGTGTATACACATGTCTACACACACATATGTATGTAATGTGTACACATACACATACAGCTCCAAAAGTCTTAATGACTTAAAGCTGCTTAGATTTTTAGGATACTCTGTGTGTATATGTGAATGCAGAGACATATACATACACATATACATATGCACACATATGTGTATATATGTGTGTATGTGTACAAACACACACACCCCTAAACACAGGTTCCAAAAGGCATATATGCCATATTTATACCCACATGTAAATATATATATAAAGAAGAGACAGGTTAATAAAACTCACATTTCCATAGTGTGTCAAGTTTACAAAATATTTTCCTTCACAATAACACTGCAATAATGCAAATATCATTATCTTCAATTTACAGATGAGAAAAGTGAGGAACAGTGAGATTAAGCAATTTACCCAGTTATATAGATATTAAATATGAGTCAGTACTCAATTATGGACTTGATGGAATATTGTTATTTTTAAAGATAAAATCATATTGGAATTAACAAATATAAGTTATTATAATTGGTGAATTAAGTCATATATGATGGATAATTGTTCGGGCTTTCGGGCCCAGGGCCCTCAGACCAACAGGTCTTACTCTGACCAGCCGTGTCTGTTGGCCTTGGTGGAGCGAACTATAAGCAATGCTTTGAGGTGGGCGATAAGATGTTGAATAAAAACTCCATTTATTGTAACAGCAAGCAGTGCTTTTATACCTTTCCCTACACTAGAGCCCTTAGTGAAGCTATCAGCTAATAGTTTGTCCTTGGAGATCCTCAGACTTTGTACCAGAACTGCCACGTATGCCCTGGTTAGCAAAAACATCTGAAGCAGTCATTGTTCTCCCAAATTCCAGGAATAGCCTTGAGCAAACAGGGGTGGAACCCTTCCTCCCAGCGCCATCTTGTTCATACCTTTCCAGTTTCCCCTCAGTTTACCTGAGCTATGACTAGTGAACGCCATCCAAGAGACTGGGGGTTGGCAATTCCCTTACAGATAATACATGAAATCTTTCATAATGTGTTAGCACTCAGACCAGTTGTAAAGGCATTGGTGAATTTAAGGGTCCTCCAGAGACAAATGGTATAGCACCTTTCCTGGCTGAGAGGACAGATTTATCCCAAATTAAGATAGAGAAGTTCAGTCAATCAGCAACTTGATGCGGGTTGGAGAAGAAGCCAGAGTCAGCCAGGTAAGTTAGCATAGTCATTGGGCTATTCAGCTTCTTGCCTTTGGGGGTAAGTGAGGCACTCTGAGAGCAAGATGAAGTGTAGACTACTAGCAGGACCCAGCTCCTTCCTTCACTCTGAGTGATCCACTCATAGGTGACATAAGGATTTGTCACCTTTGGGAATGGAGTGGGGATGGGAGTAGGAGGAGGAAAAAGTCCTAGAAAGTAGCTAACTACAGTTACTAAGGACTTTTAAGGTATGTGGGGCAGAATGAGAAGTCTTTAGGAAACTCAGAGAAGCCAGGGAATTCATATAAGTTGGAAAGTGAATACGGAGGAAATAAGTAAAATTATGCACATCAAGTGATAAAGTGGTTCCAGAAAATAGAGTGGGGGTAGGGCATTTGCTACTTTAACTTTGGCACTGCACTACCACTACCTTGAGTATACTTTGACCTGTAATCTTCTTAAAATAATTTATTTATTATGACATTTATACAGTGTCCCAAAAGTCTTAGTGCTGTTTTAAAGTATTTGGGGGACTTTTGGGAGGTGGATATAGTACCTTATAAACGTCATTTCATTCTCAAAACAATCCTCTAATGTAGGTGGTATTATAATCCCCATTTCCAGCAAAACATCCCAGGAAGTCTAGTGCCTTGTCTTTAGAACTCCCTGATTCCAAATTCAGCACATCATATGACATCACATGACATAATATGACAGTGCCTCTATCAACGTATGTATGGACTCCATGTCATGAGGTGATGGATTCCAAACTTGGACTGGGGCATACTTGGGGTGAGGGGACATGACCAATGTGGGAAGTTGTTTTTGCTTAATTATATAGATTTGAAGCAGGTTTTGTTACTCTTGCTTTCTCAATGCAGAGAGGGTGAATAGGAGGAGAGAACACAGACCTGAAAATAAAATAAATTTGGGGGGTGTGGAATGGATGTTGGATATACATCACTGAATATTTTAATCTCTCTATGTCTTCTCATACCATTACAGTTTTTTTTCTATAGAAATAGAGGTTGGACCTGGTATTTTATTTTTATAGAGGGTTCACAGGTGAGAAAATTCTTTTACCATTTCAGGTCAACACTTTCTTTGAAACAAGTCATCTTAGAGTAATTTATCACATACTAGACTTTGACTATGAGTCAGTACCATAGTCCAAGTGACTTGCCTGGAGCCACAAAGCTGGTATGTGTCAGAGTTCTAACTTGAACTCAGGTCTTCTTGACTTCAGACCCCTCTGTACTCTATGAATCATCAGAGATCTACCCAGAATGCTGGAAGACTTCTTCTAGAGCTTAATTAGTACCAATGCACTATTGAAGGTAGAATACTTTGATGTCTGTCATTTCAATACATGACCCTCCTACCTCCTTTCCTGAACATGTTATATACATGTTGATTTCTTGTTATATATACAAGTCATCTTGGGTAATATAATGTCACTGACTTTTAGTCACAGTGTACCTTTCCATTGCCATCTTAATCACTTGTAATTTTGTTTCATAGCTATATAGCTTTGGCAAGTATTGATGTCCTGGCTATCTCTGTCATCCCACCAGCTATCTCACCCCCAAAAAAGGTACCTTCCCCTTCCCCTCAATTCTGGAGAGATGAACCATGATCAAATTAACTCTGTCATTATTTCTGAAGGGCATATATTTGGACCCTTCACTACTCCCCCCTTTTCCCAGTTCTGGAATGATGAACCATGATCAAATCAATTCTGCTATTATCTCTGAATGAGGTGTATGCATCCTTTCTCTAGCCATCAATCTTCTATGTGGGTCTCTCTATTAGAATGTAAACTCCTCCTCTTTGCTTTTTGCATTTGTGTGCCCAACAATTAGCCCAGTGCTTAGAATATAATAACTGCTTTTTGATTCGTTCATTTTTATGTCAGGGAACAGCTTGAATAGTCAGGGTGTCCTTAGTGCAGTTTTTATATGCTATAAAGCATAGCATTTGTTAACATCTTCCATCAAAAGCTGCAAAAAACACTTTTCTAGGATGTTGGGGAAGAATGTCACATTAGCCAAGGTATAGAACAGGCTGGGTGTGCCATGATGTGTTGGCATGACCTTTGCACATCTCTCTAAGTCCTTAAGCTCCTAGGATCATGTCCCTTCTGTCTCTGAGATGCTTTGATTACTTAAAAAACATTGGGTTAAAAATGCAAAATGACAGGATGGAGACAATACTAAAGACACAGAATCGGGGACTGAGCCTAAGTGAAGAGTCTCCCAGTCCTCGACTTATGGGTTCACATCTCTTAATTTCAATGAGCCTCAGTTTCCTCATCTGTAACTAGCAGATCTCCCAAGGTCACTTTTCAGTTCCAAAACTATGCTTCCATGATGGTGCTCAATTTGTGAACTAGAAACACTGCAAAAAGGACTAAAGCCCACAAGAACACTAGGGTAATCCTTTCCTCAGAGGAGAGCAGGGGAAATGGGGCAAGGAAGGCCCCATTAGATGGCCTGTGAGGATAGAACCCACTTACACCGAATCAGCAATCTCACTCCTACTGGGTGATGCTAGTATCTCTAAGGGTTTCTCATTCCTGGCACAACCTAGCATAATTTGCAGGAGCTGAGAGGGCCAGAGGCAATGTGGCTCAGCGGCCTGCTTCTCTAAAGCCCTCCCCATTCCCCAAGGTGCTGGAGGCCAACTTTCACGATAAATTCTTCCTAGTGCTAGGATCAGGGCTGCTGGCCCAAGGGGAGGAAAGAGTAGGACAAAGTCCTACTGACTCAAGAGAGTATTTCGCTCCGGGACCCATCTGCCCCTTGGCCTCTGTCTGCCCTATGTCTGAGGGAAGGGTGGTGCTGGTGAGCCAGGAGATGGAGGGAGCTAGAAAACAGATGAATGAATGAACAGATAAAATCAAAGTAAAAAAATGGAATTGAGCTGTGATGAATGAAAATTTGGACCAGTAGGTAAACTGAACTAACAGCTGTTAACATTTGGTTTGGAGACAAAGCTACCAACAGCCATCCCTGCCTAATGCATTGTCTAGAGTCCATCAGGCAGGTTTGTTTTTCTAATTGCTGTCTCTCCTGTTTCAGTTCCCGCACCTCCCTCATTGCTCATTCTTCGGACTCCTTTATTGATGTGTCTAAAGAGGCACTGTGTGTAAAATTGCTCCACGAGTGATTTCTAATATTGCACTTGCCAACCAGACCCAACAGGGAAACTCACTCTTGCTTATACTGTCTCTTTTCCTATGTAGTTCCCTATCTCATCTGCTTTCCTTTTCCCTCCTTTCCTGTTCCCTCATGCTCCTTTTCTTTTAGTCTCTTTCTTCCCTCTTCTTTCTTTCTCTCTTTCTTTCTTCCTTCCTTCCTTTCCTTTCCTTTTTAGTGTGGGCTTTTCCTTCTTGATTTTTATTTTTGAAATAAAGGACATTATGTGAGGTACAATATTCCAGAACCCTCACCTGGGAGGTCCTCTCACCTACTTTCTTTTGCAATGCCCACCTTCCTCCTACCTCATTCCTTTTCCTTATCATCCCCTCCTTTCCTCTTCCTCCCTCATCTCTTACAGACATCAGACTTCTTTTGCCTTTCCTTCTCCTGCATTACAGCATCCTCTTTTTACTTGATTGCTTTTGATAGCCTCCTAGCCGCACATTCTCAAGGATCCACAACCCTGCATGCTCCTCCTAACCAAGATCTCCTTATCTGTACCACTCCTTCCCCTGTCATACTCTCTACTTCTATTTCCAAACTACCCAGTGCACACTTCATGCCATGAGACTTCTGAGCAAAAGTCTCCCCCATGCCCCAGCAAGCCTCCATCTTCAGCCAGGCCTAGGAAAGGCCAGGAACCCTCTTTGCCTAATCCTGAGGCTAGTGCTTCAGTGTACTTAATATTCACGACAGATAGAACATTTCACGGCGAATTGGACGCACATTCAACTGGAAATGAAAATTTTATGACTGTTCTCACTCGGAGCTGCAGATTACACCAGCTGAGAAAACACGGGAGCAAACGTACAACCTGTGAACTGTAAAGTATATTAATAATGAAACCACAGCCTGGGAAATGAAGGCTTTATTCTGTTTATATTCTGCTCCATTAATAGAAGGCACTCAGGCTAGCTCCGCCCCATTAGCCAGCAATCTGTGCAGGAAAAGGGCTGGGAGACACTGGGGGGTTCTGAGGTGCTCTCTCTTGGTTAAGCTATTGCTGACTGCAAGAGTCTGTGAGAGGTCACAGGTTTCTCTAAGCAACATCCATTAGTAGTGCACCAGGGAAGTGCTGCCATGTAAATAGACTAGACTGGCTAAGTCTTTAACTACCAAGTGACCTATGGCCTTCATTGCTCAGCAAATTGTTTTTGTGCTGGGGGTGGGAGTGGGGGTGGGGTGGAGTGGTTGGTATGAGGAAGACACTTTGTAAATCTATTTAAGTTATTTGGGAAGCAGATATGTGTGATTTCACTGTGGTAGGATATTCAAAAAGAGAGGGAGTCCTTTAACCAAAGCAGATCAGCCTGCAACTTAATGCCTTAATGTCAATACCTTGGGCATTGAGAAGTTAAGTGACTTAACCAGGATCTGTTGGGCAGCATATTTATCAATACACAGGTATTCTAGACTATGCACTCGACCATGCTATCTATAGAAATACAAAGCATTTGAAATGCAATGCAAAGATTACTGACTTAGGAATCAGAGGGTCAAGGTACAAAGCATGCTTCTCCCACTCACTCCCTGGGTCTCAGTTTCCTCACTAGATGGTCTCCACGGTCTTCCAGTTCTAAATCTAGGACCCATTCAACAGGCTTGAGATATTCCTCACTTTCTCTTGACATGGAGAGGATGCCAGTGGCACACACAGGATCTCTTTCAGTTACCTGTCCTTCTTCTTCCACCTATATTTTTCATTATCTGTTTCTTTGATGACATCACGTTACTGTCATTCTTGACAGGTCCTGGTTATAACCTACTCACATGCACCATGCGACAACTACATCATCATCCAATTGTCCAGTTGTCCAATTGTCTTCTGTCAGGAAATTAATAAATGTTTATCAAGTATCTATCAAGTATCAGATACTGTACTAAGCACTGGGGTTGCAAAAAGAGGGAAAAGATAGTCTCTGACCTCAAGGAGCTCACAATCTAATAATTATTATTTTTGAACAATATACTTATTAATTTTAATAATAAGTCAATAATGGATAAGAATCACTCACTTAAGATGTGAAAACATAGATGGGCTAGTCAGCAAGGATCATAAAGTCATGGAACCGAAGCTGACAGAGACCTCAGGGACCTTCTGGTAAGTCAACCTTTTTACAGGGGAGAAAATGGAGACTGAGGTAGGCTAAGTGACTTACCCAAGGCAATGAGCATCACAGGCAGGATTTGAATTCAGGTATTCTATCTCAATCCAGGATCCTTTTCACTAATTTCTAGGACCCTTAACATATCGATATCACCATACTTATAAAATGGAATGAAAATAAGGAGCATAATGTTGTGAGAGTGGTTCATTATAGGAGAGAAACTGGAGAGCTAAACTTAAGTGTTAAATTCATTTATTCTCTTATATCATCTATGTGCAATGCACTTGTTAGGCACTGAGACCTTATTTTCATAATCCAAATCTCTGAGAATGGCAGAGCCCAACATAATAGTAGTCAAACATTAAGGTACTGCCTACCTCTTCTTACATTTAGTATTACGTTTACAAAATCAAAATAACAATAGTAATAGACTAGAGTTGCGAAGTCTAAGATTTTCTAAGTAAAGTTGTGCTGAGAAGGCAGGAGATTACTTTGTACCTAAGGATCATTTATTTAACAAATATGGAATAATCCCTTTGGAAGACTCTGAATTTACAGCCACACTTGTGGGTTGAGTCTCCAGACAGATAACTGTTCTACGGGCAGTCCTATAGGCAACTACTTTGATTATGGTAGCTCATGAGCCCCCATAGGCATGCCTCCTATTAACAATCAGTCAGTAGATTAATTCTTTTATTAGAAAAGGCATTTATTAAGATGGTATGGCATCTTCATACAGCTTAGTATAACTGTACAAGCATTCTTCACAAAACTTGGATTGTATTCTCTCACAAATACACACAGTAACCATGGGAAAAGTAGACATAAACTTATATTACAAGGGAAGTGAGGCAAATGTGTGGGATACATTATAGTAAAAGGTAAATTACAACTCCTAGCATTGGAAATCCTTTTATTCTCTGTAAAATCCTCATACATCAACCTTGCAGCTCTTTGATGGGCAGGCTCTTCACGTGGGCACTGATTCTGATCATGATGATGATGCAGTTGTCATTTATAAGCAGCATTCTCTCTGTCACAAGGAATCACGTGACCTGAAGCTACCTACACGCTCATATGTCTAATTCACTGACTCCCTGTCTGGCCTCAGATATGCATGTCTTTTTCTACCTGTTTGCTACTGGTCTAGAAGGTCTGATGGCATGATTGTTTTCGGCAAGGAGAGGAGAGAAAGATACCTGCTTCCTTTATTGCCTTATAGATAAACAAAGGGGTCTACCTCCACAAAGAGCACCTGAGCCCAGACTTTCTAACTTCTGAACCTGAAGCTGAACTATTTAAAGCTCCCAGAATCACAACTAGCTTATTTGCTTAGGCAAAAGCAATATTCTCATCCTGATCCAATCAAAGAAGGTTAAACTTCATAAAGGGATCACAGGGTAGAGAGACATCTTGTTTACACATTAAAATCTTATCATGTGTGACTCCGTTCTGAGATGGGGAATAGACCCATCTTGTTTATACATTAAAACCCATCATGTGTGACTGTATCACTGAACTAGAGTAGAAAGGAATCAAATTCCTCTTTCTCCAAACTCTCCCCCTCTCCTTTCCCCATCCTCCCAATTCAAAATTTGTTGTCCCTAGAAAATTGATGAGGATGTTTTTTGAAAAAGTCCATATGGCACAGTTCAAAAACAATCAGAAAATCAAGATTCTTCCACAAGAGTATAGCCCTACTTGCAGTGGATGGGTCTAGAAATTAAACTTCTATTTTAAATTCATGGTTATACAACTTTTAAAGCAGGCATCATTTTACAAATTTCTCACAGGTTCCTCCTTTCTAGGTGCTAACAAAGACCTCTGAAAATGTAAGTATGATCCAGAAAAAAAAAATCAAAGAAAAAAAAACCTAGCTTCACTTATCAGAAATTGCCTAGTCCCTACAAAATGTCCACAACATATGAGACTCTCCCCATAGGGATTTGGGAATGGAAGTTGACTGGAAATTATCTTCATTAGCTTTAGCTGACAAACCAAACTTTCCTGGAGGAAAATTATTTTATGATTCTCTTTAGCATGTAAGACAATCTAATTATACCTTTAAAATATCTTTAGGTGCACTAGTACACATAGGACACACCAAAATTCCTTCAGGGATCACCTTATAGAGTTATCCTACTATATATATCGACAAAGTTTTTCTCTGGGTGTCTTCCCCAGAGTCACATCAAATTTCTCCAAAGTATACCTGAGTATATAAATCTAATCCAAATGAAATATTTAACTCACTTCTCATGAGGACAAGCAGGTTAAAGGGAAAACAAAACTCAAAAACTTCCCCTCTTTTCATGCCCCCCAAGAAAATAGACAAAGCGCTTGGTATTGTTTACTTAAGGTGTTTTAGAACAGTCAACAAACCTTATCATACAAAACTACAGTCCATTAAGATTTCAGACAACCTGACTGGACTTGTCACAATAAAGCAATCGTCTAGGTCTATTTACACATTTTAAAACAAACAAACAGGTGAATTTCCACAATGTGCTCTAGGTCAATAGCTACCCATATGTATTATGGCGATGGAAAATTTTTACTTCTCATATTAACTATAATATCTGCCACAGTGGATATGGAAGACTTGAAGTTAGGCAGGATGGACTGCAAATTCTGATTCAGACACCTAATACATGTGTGATCCTGGACAAATCACTTAACCTCTGTTTGCCTCAGTTTCCTCAACTGTGAAATAGGCTTAATAATAACATTCACCTCCCAAGGTTGTTGCAAGAATCAAATGAGATATCTGTGAAAAATAGTTAGCACAGTGCCTGGTAAATAATAGTTTCTTAATACATGTTTTTCCCCTTTCCTTCATTATGCTTATAGTAAGATAAGACAACAATTATTTATTAAGAGATTATGTTAGGCATTAGACTAAGCAATACAAGATGAAAAATTGACCCTGTCCTCAAGGAGCTTATACTCAAATTGGAGAATTCAGTGCATAAAAAGAATCTGAACAATGTATGTGGGTAGGGGATTGAGGGGCAGAGTCAAGGAAGGTGCTCTCAAGGGACCATGGTGGCACAGTCCAGAAAGTTAGAGGCAAAGTTGAGAGGGGAATAAAGAATGTCTATCGGCCTCTCGTTAAAGTGGAAGGCCTACGAGGTCATAGGAGTGGATGGTTGCTCTAAGGAGACGAGACCCCAGGGGCAGAGGTAATTGAGACATGGTGACATGTTGGCAAAGTCTGGAAAGTCATACAGCAGATATTAAACAACCTAAGATATTCTCAGAAGACTAGGTCTGATTTGTCAAGGATACGTAAGAGAAAGGTGACTGTTCAGTTACAAAAGAAAAAAAAAGAGGAATAGAGACTTGACCTATGATTTCACTGGTGTAAAGTGCTTCCAGATGGGGAAACGCTTTCTACCAATTCAAGTTGGCACAATCTCTGCAACTTAGAGTCAATTTTTTTTCACATTTTAAAATACAAGGCTGAATAGTATTGCCAACTGGCAGTAGTTCCCAGTCCCTGGGCTTAGAACACTGAGAGGTTATGTGACTTTTCCACAGTTATACTGAAAACTAGGCCTTCCTAGATAAGAACTCAATTTTCTATCCACTAGACTAAGCTGCCTCTTAAAAACATACCCACCGTCTAGTGGATCCCTGCAAAACCACAGAATCCAAAAACAAGCATCCTAGATGGAGACTTTCTCCAGTGTGTCTCTGCGAATATGTAAGAGACACACATAGATCTCAGATGCTACTCCCCCAATTTGTACAAACTAATACATGGAGTTGTGGTCTCTGGAGCATGTCTGCTCCCTCAATTTCTAGGGGGGAGGTAAACCTGTGGGGCTCTACTCATAATGCTCTAACTCATGAGCTTCACCTCCCCTTTCCCTTACCACATATTTTGCATTAATAGTCAGGGAAGGCATGTAATAAACTTCCATTAAAAATAGCATATCAATGATTGGATATCAAGCACACTTAGTACAAAACATCCCCTCTAAAATCTGGTCTGTGTTCTATTATATTATACCTGTTGGGAGGAAAGGCATGTTCAAAAATGTGCCTCATTAAGATTATTTTATTAGCTCTGTAGAAGATGTTTTGAAGAAGGAGAGCCTGGAGGGAGAAAGACTGATTAGTAGGCTCTTACATTAGTGTAGTAGCTCCCATTTAAAGGCTCATGATGGTGATCTGTGAGGTTTTCACTAAAAAATCCTTAATAATGCTTTAAATAATAAATAATTGCGTATGAATATTTTGAGTCATATACTAAATTAACTCTGGAGGTTTATAACACTTTTGTTCTTGCTGTTGAAAGGGGTTCATTGGAACCATAGTATGAGTGGGAATTCCAATGGTAGCCATGTGAGTGGAGAGCAGGAGACAGATGCAAGGATGTTATGAAGGCAGAATGAATAGAACTTGGAATCTGATTTGGGATGGGAAAAGCAAAGCATGACCAACAGGTTATAGACTTGAGGGACTAGGACTATTCTCACTAGACCCTGGGACATTTAAAAGAGGTTTAAGAAGGAAGATGATGGATTTAGTTTTGGACATGTTAAGTTTGAGATGCTGATGGGACACACAGAAAGAGATAGAGATGGTGGATTAACATTCAGGGGAGACATTAGGTCTGGATATAAAACTTTAGTATCATTTATATTGAGATAATAATTGAAGGAAATGGAAAAGCTGTGATTACTAGGGAGAGGATATTATTGACTTACCTTTATATAGTACCTACTATGTGTCAGGCACTATCTTAAGTAAGCTATTTTACAAATATCATCCCAGTTGATCCTTTTAACAACCTGGGCAGGTAAGGCTATCATTATCCTTCTCATACAGTTAAAGAAACTGAGGCAGACAGAGATTAGGTTACTAATCCAAAGTCATATAGCTAATGCGTCTGAGGCTTGATGTCAATTCAGGTCTTCCTGACTCCATGACCAATACTCTATCTACTGTGCCTCCTTGCTAGAGAGATTTAAAAAAGAAGACCTAAAATAGTCTTGGAGACCCCCACACTTAGGCACAGGGACTGAATGATGATGATGCAGCAAATAAGACTGAGAAGTAATAGTCCAAAACTTAATTAGAAGGAAAGTCAAGTAGAAAGAGTATCAGAAAAGAGGAATTCGTTTTCACCTTTAATATTCTTTGAGTCTATATATGACTCTAAGCAGGATATGAATGGTCTGGCTCAGAGTTTAGAAGTTAGGCAACAATGGCTCAGGCTTTGGAAGAAGTAACATCTACAGTAGAATGGTGTGTTGGTAGAGATGCCAGCTTTCAGCTTTCCTGCATAGACTGTCCTGCCAAGCTAGAGCTGTAGGATGTATACAAACCTAAGTGCTCAGGATGCCTGATTTCCCAGCACGGCTCCTAACTATCTGTGTTCAGCTCCCTGGTTCTGGGGGGGGTCACTCAGTCTGATAGCAGTCATAGGTGTGTTGGTTGCAGATGTGGCAGGAGGGCCCCTACTTCTCAGTATGGCAGAGGGCCCACCTCTTTCCCTGTTAGTCTCTTGCCTGGAATGATTTACTGATCTGCAGTGTAATTAGTAAAGATTGGAAAGAATTCAAGGATCTGATGAGCCTATCATGGCAGCCCATGAGAGAGGATGGCAGATGGCAGAAATAAAAATGAAACTTGGGACCCTTTGGTGAAGGAAGGTCCGGCCCTCAGCAGTCTCCCTGTTCTATTTCCTCTGCCTCTGGCCAGGGCCTAGCAGGGCCTGTGGCTGCCTAGCAGGACTGGTGGATCTCTATGCTAATCAGCCAGCCTTGTTCCTCCTTTTGAATGTGTTTAGCAAAAGCCTCCAACAGGCACTGACCCACAAGGCTCTCCAGCTCTACTAATGGCCAGAGATTAGCCCCAAAGTCAAGCAGATGGACAATCCCCAACAATGGTTAAAACAGAGTATCCCATCCCAGGGCTCTCGGATACATTTGGAGGTCACCTTGTCCATTTTTCAACTGTTAGGCAGGACATCATGTAAATTAGAAATGAAAATAAACACCGGCACACATTCTTAGGATCCATGAGAAGCCTGCAGAGGTGTTATACGCTCTTCTCCCTTGCCCTCCTCTTTATTTTTGTTTGTTTCCATGGGGAAACTGGTTGTGTTTGTTGTAGGCAGATGCTCTAAGAAGTTGGGGGTGGGTGTTGGGAAACATGATCAGTACTACTACACACGGCAGGCCTTGTAAGTTACTGGATGTGCTCAATAAATACTTGATAACATGAATGACATGGTAACTGCTGGATGAATGAATGAATCAATGCAAAAACATTCAGTGCTAAGTGTGTGTGAATCACTATGCTAAGTGCTTGCTCTCAAGGAGCTCATATTCTAATGGAGGGACAACACAAGTGGAAGGTTTCAGCTGCAGGGCAGATAGAGAAGCAAAGAGTAACCAACTACCTCTTCTTCAATGTTATATGCATGGATGAAACCCATCAGTTTCTGAGATAAATCATCTGATAGTGCCAAGGACTTTGGGGCAAGGATATTTTTTTCTAGATATTCGGTAGCTGTGGCCAGAGTACTCAATGAAGCCAGGTCAGATCTCCATGGGAGTTGCTTACCAGGATGACTGAAGGTCGCAAGAACTGGGCAAATATTTTCTGAATATTTTTCAGATGGCTAATCTATATCCTGCAAGAATGTGGTACCATATACCTAATTCAAGAATGTAGATGATAATAAAGATGATGTTATATTTCTTTAGCACTGTAAGGCTTTATGAAACATTTTACCCAACAACTTTATGTTGAATAAGTAGACTAGGGATAGGTACTGGAACAGTGATTTCATTAGTGAAGGGAATTTCCAGATGGAAAAGCTTCCTCTACTAAGACAGGTTGGTCCTATCTCTTAATATAGAAAGGTTAAGTGACTTTCCCTGGGTCATAGTGTCATCATTTGAAGACTAAAGGGACTTCCAGCATCATCTAGAGCAGCCTTCTTGTTTTTTTTAGATGGAGAAAGTGAAGCCCAGAGAAGTTAAATGAATTTACTCAGGATCACACAGATATGAAGTGGTAGAGTCTGGATTTGAATACAAATTCAGTTTTCTAGCCAGTGTGTGTCAGTTAGAGATAGGGAAGCAGTATTTAAAACCATCCCTTTCTTACTCCAAAGTCAACTCTCTCCTATACTCAAATGCCTTTTATGTTGCATAAATAAGTACTTTTTACTTTAGAGATGAAAAAATGGAGTCATATAGGAATAATTTGTTCCTTTCAAACAGGAAATTGCTGGTGATGCTAGGAACATAAGGTGTCACATACTCATCCATATATCTTAACCAAGCTGCCTAGAGTTGAGGGGTAATCCCTAGTCCATAGAACTAGGTCAAATGTTTTAGTCCATTGAAAAAGGAAGGATTCCTTGAAAACCATCCATCATCTTAGCTCCACTGATGGGAGAAACTTAAGATAATGAATGTGTTTCAAAATGCAGCTGTGCTTCCTTCCCACATATCTCCCCTCCCCCTCCCCCAACCCCTCAACCTCCACTTCCAAACCTAGTGCATAAATGCTATAGTTTATGCAGAGCACATCATGGAAGCTAAAACAAGTTGGAGCCCAATTCCTGTAGCTGAAATATTCTGATGTTGACAGAATGGGGACGCATTTCCACAGCTCAGAATTGTATAATAATACCTCAGGGGAGTCATTGGTAAAGTTTGGCCAAAATATAATTAGTTTGCACAGCTATTAGAGACTGATAAAAGGTTTTAATTTGTGGAATGATCTCTCAAATCCAGATACTTCTTAGCCGCTCTCCTTTCACCCCCTAATATGGTGGATACTCTTGCCATCTGAATATAGCACAGACCTGAGAGTATGCAGGAAATAATGAACCCTGCCAATTGGGAAAGTAGAGCAATGATTTTTTTTTCTGTTTTAATTGCTGAGGAAGGAGGAAGAGAGCTAGGAAACCCAGGGAACTTTGTATTTCCAAAGAGGGTCCTTCTGTCACAGGTTACCATTTTCATTTGTAGGTTGGTAGAGGTTCCCTCAACAAAGGGAAAGTGAGGAATATATGAAGTAGATAAAGGAAAAAACTTGGGATCTAATTTAGAGATTCTTCCCCTTTTTTGTGTATGTCATAGATCTTTTTTAGTAGGTTGGTAAAACCTATGGACCCCTTCCTAGAATAGTGATTTTATATAATAGAAGGCAATGCTCAATTTCAGTTCAAGGTGAGTGAAAAATAAAAAAATATGTATATATGTGGATGTGTATATATATATATATATATATATATATATATATATAAATATGCACATATACATATATAGCCATCCATATACATATACACATACATATACCCATATATACACATATATGTGTATAGATGTATATATAGATGTGTTATGTACATATATGCATATGTATGTCTGTAAGACCCACTTATGAGTCCATGGACCCTAGGTCAAGAACTCCATTCCTCTAATCCATCTCCCTCAATTTCCAAAATGAGAAACTGAGGACCAGAGAGGTGAAATTAGAATTACACCAGGAATAAGTGAAAAGCTGGGAATGGAACCCACTTTGTTCAAGTTCAAATCCAGCATTCTTTCTCCTGAGCCATGTTGTCAGTGAGCCCTTCTCTGTTGAAAGAAATATCAACTGATTCCTGGCACATTAAGGGTTGCTCTGAATGTGTTTTACTGGAGAAGGGAAAAAGAAAAGCCAAGAAAACAAACCCACAAATTGGACTTGACTTTCAGAGGGTTCCCCAGGACATGGAAGGCTTTGACTTTATTGATTTGGGCCTAAGGACTAGGAGGCCCAGTGACAGCTTCTGAATTCTGCAGATTAGCCGAAAGAGACAAACAAACACGATAAAAGAAAACCAAGGAGATGGTATCAAACAACTGTAATCTATTGTGCCCGGGAAAGTGCACTTGAACAATGGCCACAATCACATCTGATAGCATAATACACGCTTTACTGGCAACAATTTGCCTCTGAGGGAGAGACAACACATCACACATACTGAGACCATCAACACAAAGATGAGTTTACATTTTTTTCCCCACAAACACTGTCTCTTAACTGAGAATTTCTGAGCTTGTGCATGGGCAATTGAGTTTGATATGTGTGAGGGCAACAGGGGAGGACAAGAAGAGGTGCCCAGAAATGTACACTGGAGAATATGATATTTGGGTAAATAAATGGAACGAATGTACGGAGGAAGGATCAAGTGAGCCCCTTGTCAATTTCATTAGAATGAAGGACATGGGCATTTTTCTTAAGGGCCTATCTTATTGAGAAGTATGTGTAACCTGGTAGGACTTTGCTGAGAGGAAAAAAGAAACTTCCTTTTATGAGTGGCTGGTGCCTGGGGTTGTCTCCAAGATGATGGACAGTGAGGGGCTGACCTTACAACATGGTCTGTGATAGTGAGCTGTGAAAAGGGCTCCGTTCTTTGCTAGCACTTTTTCTCCTATTGACTTCCTCACCAGTGTTCCCTAAAGGAAAATTTTCCTTCCCATCCCAGCCCCAACAGTAATGGTGAATTGAAGGAAAAGAACACGGAAAGCAGAGAGAAGAGCTGTTAGACCTTTAGTTTCTAGTCAACATCTATCTACCTCTACCTGGCTATTAGAGTACCTGAGATTAGATTTTGTGCAGTCTTTTATTTTTGTAGTTGGTTTTCTTTAATTTTTGTTTTTGTTGTAAAGATTTGTGATATCATGGGTATAAGGAACTTCCTGCTGAGGAAACACCCTCTACCAATTCAAATTTGTATCTGCTCTGAAATTTATAATCTTAGAGAGTTATTGGGGTATTGAAAGATTAAGTGAGTTGGCCAATCAGACAGTTAATACATATAAGAGGATAGACTTGAACTTTGATCTTTCTGGATTCAAGCCTGCCTCCCTATATATTAGACCAATAGTGTCAAAGACAATTATAAATGGGCCATTAAATGTTATATGAGGATCTCTGTGGGCCACAGGTTGACTTAGTTTTAAAATGTAATATTATCTATGTTTGATTATATTTTTATTTATTTTGTTAAATATTTCCCAATTACATTTTAGTCAAGTTTGAGTCACACTCAGGAGCCTCATGTGGCCTGTGGAATTCCTATCTGATATCTCTAAACTAGACCACATTGATACCTCTGGTGGGTTTGATAGTTACAAGACATCAAGAATTCCTAGGTTCAATTGTGAGGGTATTGTCCTTTTAGAGAGAGAAGATTTCTTCAACAAGGTGCTCCTTTGAGAGGGAAGAAGATGGACAAGAGAATGATCTTATGACTGGAGGGTTCAACCATGGCATGGGAGAGCAGAGAGAGTCAAAGACATAGACTTGGCCAAACCTACTATTTTTAGTTGTTCAGATAGTACAGGGACAACGTGAAGAGGAATTTTTTTGTTCAGTGGCCCTTCAAAATATATCTAGCAGGCTATTGGGGTGCTTTATGGTAATTTGTTTGTTCATGTACTCCTGCAAATATTTTATAGTTTATAAGCACTATGAGGGAAATTACAGTTTCTTTAAATGCCTGATACCCATATTAATAGGTATTTATTTTATTTGCCTGCCCAACTACCCTATTCCCCTATTAAAAAACAAAAATCGTATGACAAATACTCAAAGCCAAAAATCCCCAAATTTCTCATTAGCCATATTTTTAAAATGGGTATCTTATCCTGTTTTTTAAGTCTATCACCTCTTTGTTAGAAGGTTGGTAGCATTCATCATCATTGCTTGGTCACTGCATTGATCAGAGTGCTTATGTCTTTCAAAGCTGTTTGTCTTTCTAATGCTTTTGTATCTCATAAATTATTCCTGGTTCTGTTCACTCCACTTTGCATCAGTTCTTACATTTCTTTCCAGGTTTTTCTGGAACACTTCCGCATTGCATCTATACAGGCAGTTTACTCAATCATCCCCTAACTGATGTCCTCTTCTTTAGTTTATGCTTCTTTGACATTATAAGCAGAGTGACTATAAATATTTGTGAAAAGGGGATCTTTTTCTCTTTCTTTGATTTCTTTGGGATATAGATAGGCCTATTAGGGATATTGTTTGGGGGTACAATTGCAAATTGCGTTCCAGAATGGCTAGGCTATTTCATAGTACCAACAAAACTGTCTGTTTTTTCAAAGCCCTTCCAGCATGTGTAATTTTCCTTTTTTTTTTTTGTCTATTTTGCCAATCTGATACAGGTGAGATAGAACCTCAAAATTACTTTAATTTGCATTCACCAATTATTAGTGATTTGGAGCATATTTTCATATAGCTATTGAAAGCTTGGTCTGCCTGTTCATATTTTTTGACCATTTATCAACTGGCAAATGTCTCTTACTATTATAAATTTGAAGCAATTTTTTTTATAGGGTATCCCAAAAGTCTTAGTGAAATTTAGCTGAAAAATGGCAGTAAGCCTTTTGGGGAGACTCTGCATAGCTTAAAGATGTTTAGGTCACCCTGTATATTTTGAGAATAAGAATTTTATCTGAAAAATGCTGCAAGGATTTATTTTTCCCCTGAGCGAACTGTTTCCCCTTCAATCTTAGCTATATTTGCCTTATTTGTGTAAAAACTTTTAAAAATTTTATGTATTCAAAAATTTCCATTTTATCTTCTATGATCCATTCTATGTTTGGTCATAAAATTAACTTCTACTCATAGATCTGAAAAGTAATTTCTTCATTGTGCTTCTAATTTGCTTCTGGTATAACCTTTTATATCAAAGTCATGAGCTCTTCCACAATCCTGAGCTGCTCAGACAATGGCATAACTGCCCGTGGGCCCTCTAGCATGGAGATGAACACAGAGTCACTGTCATACCCCTTCCTTCTGAGTTACCTTTCTGCTCAGTTTTTACAGAGGTGAGACACCGAAGTCCAAAACACTATATCCAGATGCCTCCTTCCTAGACGTTCCATGCGTTGCCACAACAGCCTCAGAAACGCACATACACACACACACACACACACACACACACACACACACACCAGTTTTTGGTGCTTCTTTTCAGACATGCTTCTTAGATCATAGACTCTAAGAAGCTTCTGACCATTTGGGGTAATCATTGATAGAGTTTCACCAGAAGACGGGGCCTGAGTTTCAGCTCATGCTTGAGGAGTGGATACTATTACAATGGGAGAGTGTTTCTGATAATTGTTTTAGATAATATAGAAAAATATCCTAGACTCATCTGCGTAGGATTACAGAATGAGAGCTGGCCAGGTCTTTGGGGCCTAGAGAATTCAAATGACTTGCCCAAGGTCACCCAGGTAGTAAGCAGCCACAAAAGAGGCATTTGAACTCAAATCTTTCCCTCCAAAGCCAATGTTCCTTCCACTTTACCAAACTTCTCACTTTAGAGTTGAGCAGAGATAAGTGACTTTCATCCAGTTTGTCTGAAATTGAGCTTGAGATAGCCCCAGGAGGAAGTCCTCTTAATCTCCTACTATAAACTCTTTTTTGTCAAATTGCTTTCCAGTGTTTAGTGCAGCCAAGTGCAGGATTTCAGAGGACTTTAGAATCATATAGTAGTTAGATCAAAAGAGATTTTAAAGATCATTGGAGCTAACCTTCTTGTTTTACAGAAGAAGAAACTGAGGGGCTAAAACATTTAATGACTTGCCCAGGGTCAGATAGCTAGTAATTATCTGACACAAGAACAGAACTCGGATCTTCCTGACTAGGTCCTGAACTCTACCCACTGACCTATGCCATCTATGCATTCTTGTTGTTTTTGGGGGGCAGTTATAGAGAAGATATAAAGTTTGAGGCCATAGTTAAGCCCTATGTGTTATATAAATGTATTTTTTTACAATACCTAGCAGAGTATCTCGTATATAATAGAATTTAATAAATGTTTGTTGAATTAGTGGTTTAAATTAAATATTTAAGAATAAAGAAACTAGAGCGTGGCACACAAGCCTATTTTTTTTCTTACTATGAGCATTTTTTAAGTGGTATATCACACTGCAATTTCCTGAGTCAAAATTACAAGTGGCCCAAAGGATAAGTGGACAGCTAGGTGTGGATAGAGCGCTGGGCCTGGAGTTAGAAAGACTCATCTTTCTCTGCTCAAATCCGGCCTCAGACATTTACAAGCCGTGTGACCCTGGGCAAGTCATCCTGTTTACCTCAGTTTTCTCATCTGTAAAATGTGCTGGAGAAAGAAATGGCAAACCACTCGAGGATCTTTGCCCAAAGGGAGTCAAAGAATCAAACATGACGGAAACAACTGAGCAACAAGAGATGCGTGGTAGGCATGAGCGGGCTGCAGTGTATACTGTACACAAAAATTTTGTGATACAAGAAGTGGTGCAAGAAGTAGATAGTATGGGGGAAAGATGATAAGCAAGGAATTAACCAGAACAGGGAGCACTCAAGTGATGGAGAAAGGATTAGAGGGAGACTGCTTGCATTTGGAGGAAATCTTCTAGGACTGATTTGTGGAAGGACAAGGGCAAGAACTACAGGGGATGAAAAGGCAGGTATAAATTCAATGATTCAATGAAATCCTGAAAGACTCTCCTACCCTAAGGTGATTTTTGCTTTTCCAATGACTGAAGAGCTAAGGAGAGCTGGAAGAGTCCCAGGCCAAACGTTTGGTGGAGGAGAGGGAAAATAAAGCCTGGAAAGCAGAGCCAAGACTCTTTTGTTGGAGTTTGCATTTACCTTTCTGGAAACATGTCACTTCCCCTCTGCCATCATAAAATGTAAGCTGGATACTGATTATTCCCTTCTGTTTTTGTAACCCCAGAACACGTGAAGTAGGAGATACTTAATAAATTCTCATCATATAAAGGAATAAATTACCTGAGATCTGGAGGCTCCTTTATCTCTAGTGACTTTTAGATAACTGAAAGGTCATTTCTGAAGCATCCTGACTGGGATCTTTGGGGTTGAGAGGTCCCTAGACTTCTGTTCTCACTCAGTACCCAGCACACTGAGTTCAGCACAGAGAAGACACATAAATGGGCAGCTGTAAACCCCAACTGAAGTGAGAACTACCATTATTAGCACTTCTCTTTGAGGTATCAGAGAACATGATGCACCCCAAACTCCAGAAAGCATCTTGAAAGAGAATAAAGAGCAATGGCTTTGGAGCCAGAGCGCCCAGGATCAAATCCTCTCTTTGCCAACATGAAGAAGCTGGAAAGAATGGCCTTTAAAAATCCTTCCATTCCCAGAGAAAGAACTTCGGAATTCAATCGCAGAATGTAGCAGATCATTTTCTTTTGTATTACGTTTTGGTTAGTTATATGATTTCTCCCATTCATTTTAATTCTTCTGCACAACATGACTATAGTGAAAATGTATTTAATAGAAATGTATGTATAGAACCTACATAAAATGTATGCCATCTCAGGGAGGGAGGGGAGAGGAGGGGGGAAAATTATCTAAGTTACATGGTAATTGTAGATTGTAGAACACTAAAAACAAAATTAATATAAAAAGATCCTTCCAGCTCTCGATCTCATGATATTATGCGTGCCTGCTCTTTCTGTATGAGAGGTTGCGATTTATTAAAGTTCCCCCATGCAAAAGCATTCTCTAGTAAAATGGAATATTTGTCTTTGAACTAGAATTTCTCCAAAGTAATCCATGCATCCTAAGGATTCAATAAGTATACACCCTGTTTTCAAGGAGAAATCTGTGTGTACGTGTGTGTGTAGGTGTATAAGAGAAAGACAAAGACAGGGACAGAGAGAGCAGAGGAGAGAGACAGACAGAGAAGGATGGAGAGATGGGGAGGAAGGGAGGGACAGAGGGAGAGAGAAAGGGAGAGGAAGACAAAGAATTATTGGTCATAATTCATGAAGATCCACTAATGTCAAGATTAAAGGATCCTGAGTTCACAAGACTCTTGAAGCATATACAAGTGAGAAAAACTCTAGCAGAAAACAAAGGAGTCTTGGAATGTCTCTTAGCACATGTAATAATTGGGGAATTCAAAAAGAAATTTCCTGTGTGTGTGTGTGTGTGTAGAGGGCAGTGAGGGTAAGGAAAATGGGGAGGAGGAAAGAGTGAACCTATGGAATCTTCTAATTGGGCTAATAGAAGTGGAAACAGATGAGCGATGTTTACAAATTAAGTCAAGGGCTACACTCCCTCATTTGGTGACTAGGGTCCCCAGAAGATTCTCTTTTATCTTTAATTATTCTTATATTTCAGCAGGAAAATTATGATTACTGTGTTGTAACTGTTAAGAAGGAAATCTCTCTCACACACACACACACACACACACGCACACACACACACACACACACACACACACACACACTCCAATTATGTTTCAAATACATGCCCTGAGATCAAAAATAAGTTTTCAAGATTGAAAAAGCTTCCAGTCAAGAGGATGTACAGTTATAGATATTCCCAATTTACACTGCCTGCAAGTTTCTAATACTTCAGAGATTAGCTATTAAATTGAAAGACCCACAGTCTCCCTAGATGAGTGGATTTCAGCATTGCAGGAGAAGACAGACAAGGGGAGTGGGGGTAGGGAAGGAGGTCCTTTTGAAGCCTTTTAGCTCTAACCCAGTTTGGAAAGAAAAGGCCCTAGAATTTAGAAGAGAGTAACTATACTCAAGAAGAAATAAGGCAGTGAGGCTGAGGGTCTGACCTGGACTCAGGAAGACCTGGCATCCAGAACTACCTACGATACTCTAGCTTGGTAAGCATGAACAAATCACCCCTTGGTGACTCAAGAAACTTTCTAAATCTATCTGTCACAATGCTGCCAGTCTGCATCTAGGGCAGAAATTTCCTATATCAGACTGAAAACAATGACAATATCAAATTGAGCTCATTTCAAAACTCATATTATCTAGATAGACTTTTGAGCCATGAAAAAGTGTATCCAGCTTAATTATCCTTTGGAAACCTAGAGTTCAGTCTGTTGACCTTGTTAAAAGAATTCAGTGACTTTGGGTACCAATAAGTAAACTCAGTGTAGAGCCATCTTTATTTGTTTACATGACTGTACATGTATAACCTATATCTGATTGCTTACTGTCTCAGGGAGTGGGGAGAGGAGGGAGAGAGGGACAGAATTTGGAACTCAAAAATTTTTTTAAAAGAATAAATGTTAAAAAATGGTTTTAACAAATAATTGGGGAAAAATAAAATATATATTTAAAAAAGTGTTTAAGAAGTAAAACTTAAAAATAAAAGTACCTAAGAAATGGACCATCCTGTTTGACCAATTAAAAATTAAAAGTTGAACTTGAAGGGACCAAAAATAAAAAGACGAAAGAAAGAAAAAAGATGGGACTTTGGTTTTTAGTGTGTTACAGTAGGATTCTGACTCAGTTGCTCATTGGCAGTTTCTAAATTGGCAAAATAAAATGATCACTTTGAAATACTCATGGGGTTCTGTGGTCTCACCCATCTGAATATTCCTTTCAAAGATGCAGTTCATGGACTATCCATGCCTGATTCCTATTTATGAGTTTCAAAGAGGAAGGAAGGAAGGGAATACACATTTACTAAGTACTTACTATATGCCAGGCACTTTTCTAAGTGATGGGAATAGAAGTCCACATACATATACACACACACATACACACACACACATGTATACATATCCCTGCCCTCAAGGAATTTATATTCTAATTTACATTAGAATTTTTTTATTCTATTTATATTCTAATGGCAGTCACTGTTCTAAATGATTTTTATCTAAGGATAAAAATATAAGCAAAAATAAATAGTCTCTGCACTCAAGGAGTTTACATTCTAATGGAGAATGACACACAAAAGGGAGTTGAAAAACTAGGAGACTGGGGTAGGAGTAGGAATGAAAGTTCCTGGGTTAGGGATGTGATTTTAAAGTCTAGAAAGTCAGGAATAGGACAGGAAGTGGAAAGAAGACAAGCTGAGCTAGACATCTCCACAAAAGAAGGTTCCAAGAGGAACTCACCCATGGGAGAGGTGGGTGGGTAGAGCTTCAGGAGAAATTCCAAGGTGAATCACCCCTCTTGCTGGAGGCCTTTCTCACTTTCTTCTGACATTTTGAGGTCACTCGTTAGCTATCTACCTTATCTTCCTCATATGATCACTCTATTTTCTCTGCCCATCAGATATTTCTTTGATGACATATTTTATTTCTGTCCTTCAAAATTTCTCATTGGTTATATATTGCAGCCTGCTCACATCCACCATATGCCTCTCCATTGCTCTCTGAATTATATTAAATTTTAATCATTTTAGAGAAATTTAAAAATATATTGCTTTCTGATGCAGAAAATTGAATAGATTAATTACAATTTTTTTTTACAACTTTCAATGTAGTTATCATATGGTGACATAACAATAATTCTATCATGATAATTATACGTATGTCATACAATAATGATATTCTGATGAGTACTATAGCTTTATTTGTTTGTGTAATTCAAGTAGCAGACTGTAAGTGAGGATAAAGTCCATGTATTTTCTAAACTTTCTACTTCCCCTACCAACTAGTAGAGCATTGGAGCCTAGTAAATGTCTGGATAAATGAACATTGCTGGTATGTTTTCTACTGTGCCAGAAGAAAACAGTTCCTTGTGAAATTTTTCCAATGTGCAAAGTCGCCTTTCTAAATTGTGCCAATGCAGAAATAATTTGCATTTTAACTTGGATAAGTTAAATTTAGTATTTTCATTCCTGAAAAGAGGCTATACTAGTTCTTTCGTTCAGTTGACCTGAACAGTCCTTTTTTCTCTTCCCTTGAGCAATAGGAGTTCCTTGCATGCAGGTAATACTGGAGCTCTGAGGAGCTGAGGCTGCTCATCTTGAAGGGATCCTACAGGGCACTTAGTTCAAGTCTCATTTTATAGACAGGAAGGTGAGGTTCAAAAAGAATAACTGACTCATCCTCACTTTTAAAGTTAGCAAGCAGCAGAGGCAGTATTTGGATCCAGATTTTTGGCTTTAATGACAGTGTCCATCCCCCTAGACCTTGCTTCCTCTAAGATGTAGGTTCTTAATCAATCAATCAGTCAATCAATAAACATGTATCTAGTGCCTACAAGTGCCAGGGATACAAAAAGAGATAAAAGTTCCTGGCCTCAAGGTACTTAAAATGTAATGGGGAAGACAACGTGCAAATGCATATACACCAAACAAGTCATGTACAGGATGGATAGGAAATATTTCGTAGAGATGAGGTACTAGAATAAAGAAGATTTGGGGAAAGCTTCCAATAAAAGATGGAATTTTAGTTGAGACTTGAAGCTAGGGAGGTCAGTAGGCAGAGTGAAGGAGGAAAAGTGTTCCAGTCATAGGGGACAGCCTGAGAAAGTGCCCAGAGCAAAGGTGGGATATTTTGTTTGTGAGAGAGCAAGGAAGCCAGTGACACTGGATCAAAGAACATGTATTAGGGAATGGCACGTAAGAAGACAAGGAAGGTAGAAGGCGGCTAGGTTCTGAAGAATTTTGAATATCACATAGACCATTTTGCTTTGACCCTTGAGGCAGTAGGGATGCAGTGGAGTTTATTGAGGGTGTGGCATGGTTCCACCAACACTTTAGGAATATCACTTTGGTGAATGAATGGTGTATCAATTGGAGGGGAGAGAGAGTTGAGGCAGGCAGAACCACTAGGAGGATATTACAATAAGCCAGGTTCAGGGGGCCTGTGAAGTTGGATAGGGGGGAAAAAAGAAATACACATACACACACATACATGTAATATTATCTACATATATATATCAACAAAATTGTTTTCCTTTGTAAACTTACATATTTTATTTTATACATTTGAAAACATTGTTCTGAGGAGTGGATAGGATATATTAGAATGTGAAAGGGTTCCCCATCAATCAAAAGGTTTAGAAACAGTTTAAAGAGAATAATAAGCACCATCTCTGAAGTCAGACTCATTTTCTTTTTTCATCAAGCCTTTGGAAAGACTGGAGATGAGTTGGAAATACAGTCCAAGATGTCACTATAGCCAAGTCACAGTCCATTTTACCTAAAGGAAAAGTTGGTGACTCCCATTACCCCAAAGTCATGTGAACAGTCAAGCAGTCTGGATTGGTTTCTAGATGGTTTGGGGTAAGAGTTGAGGAAGTCAAGAGTTCAGTTAGATGTGACAGAGATAAGGATATCTGTCTTTCTCTTTCTATTATTAGTACATGTGAATTGACTATGGCTGGGAGACTAGAGGTTCTGAGAGCCAGTATGGGCAACCATACCAGGCATCAGACCCTAACACTGTATGTATCAAAGGTGCCTGCAAAAGTAATGAAAGAGAAGGAGAGCAAGGAGGTATTCATGTCTACTAGGGACCAGACCATGATCTAAACATAAGTGGTACACATTCTGGATGTCAGACAAACCAAAGAGCATCATTAGAACCAGCTACCAAAGGAATTGAGCAAGCAAATGCCCAGAATAAGGATAGATTCACTGTGTACACAAATAACCAATTTTCCACCAAAGGTATGAATGAATGGACAACTGGAAAGAAAATGTCTGGAAAACAAGTAAAAATAAAGATATTGTCTGATTCATTAAGCTGGATAATATGACTTGGGACATGGAAGTATGTACCTGCTTGTTCGAAAGTTGAAGGCAATGCTGAAGCTCAAAGATTAGCCAGAGAAGCAACTAGAGAATGAGTAGACTCAATCAATACTTTATAGATGGTGAAATTTAAAGCATCACTCTCCTTAACCTTGCAATATAATCTCCAAATCAATCTCTTTACCCTTTCCCTCTCCTTGTGTTGTAGCTGTCTTCTAAGGCTATCACTGGTCATTTTCTTCATTCGCTTTCCTGGTTTTTCTATGTACTATTTTAATTTTTCTTCAATAATATAAACAAAATACTATATACTATATTATAAACATACTTTAGAAATTTAGAAATTCACATGTACTAATAATAGAAAGAGAAAGACAGATATCCTCATCTCTGTCACATCTAACTGAACTCTTAACTTCCTCAACTCTTACCCCAAACCATCTAGAAACCAATTCAGACTGCTTGACTGTTCACATGACTTTGGAGTAATGGGAGTCACCAACTTTTCCTTTAGGTAAAATGGACTGTGAAACAAACCTTGCTATCTGCCCTGACACTGCTTTCTAAGGACTTCCTGGCTTTACCATTTGCCCTGCTTGTATACCCTACAGTATCCCACTGTCATCTGACCTTTCAACAATCTAAAAATGCCTGTCTGGATCATGCCTTCTGTCCTTCTTATGCATTCTTAGGACTTGTAGGACTTAGAATTCTTAAAAGTGTTTTCATTTACCCAGGAACTGAACTCTTTAAGATGTCATCTTCCCCTCAGAAAGTGAGAACTTGACCATAGACTATCTTTCTGTAGTTGTTGTCCATCCCCAGTACTGAGCATAGCACTTGGAACTTAGCAGGAATAAGAATTCAATAAATGTTTTTTTTCATTTAAAAAAAAACACTAATAATATTGTTGGGAGGGGGTAGGAGAGAGACAGACTTCCCCATTTTCTGCAGTGCATTTTGGTGATAAGGTAAGCTTTTTCATGGACTTTGCTCATCCCGTCATATCCTAGTTGTCTTTTCAACTCTGCTTCATCTGATAATGATATGGATGCCCACGTTAATTCTTTTCTATAAAGTGGCAATGGCAAACTCAGGATATCTGTTGTCTTCCAAGAATCTTCTACAGCTCCCTTCCCCTGCACCAAGTATATTCATTATCTATTCACCTGGTTCTTCAATTTCAGTTCTCGTAGATGGTGTTGGCTACCCACAGTCAGCAAAATTGACACAGAACTGGGAATTTTCACAGGAGGTACAGCCTGGATCCAAATCCGCACTGGCAAATTAGATTGTCTTTACAGGTTATAGGTAACTCACTACACTTGTACTTAGGAGAACTTGTCCAAGCAGGTCAGGTGGCATTTTTTTCTTCATTCCCTTGATTTTGGTTTTCCTTGCTTCCAGCCACCTTCTTTCCCTTCTTCATACACAAAACACATGATCTCATGCCCTTTTCTCATCATTTCTGCCCCCACCTTTTAAAATGATGTCTCCCATCCTCATTGATTAAATACACATCAAAACAGTGGCAGATTTACAGGTTAAGAGTGATTTAGTGGAGAGCACTGCAGCCAAATTAATGCCAGCTATAATGTAGTTTACCTCATTAAACAATGCACACCAAGATCCTGTCTGCTGTAAAACAATTGGTCTCTGAAGCCCAGTATTCATCTTCCAGGGTTGCTGGGAGATAATAAATGTGTAATATTCCGGTGCTAATGGTAATGGAGTCACGGCTCAGAGCTAATATTATGGCAAAGTAGTAATTATTTCAACAGTAAACAAGGGGATGGTTGAGCTGCCGACAGAATTCAAGCCTGTTGAAATGGTTCAGTTAATTTACTTGGAGTTGAGGCTTGGGACTGGTGGAAAGCTCAAGATGAAGTTCTTATCTGAGCCCAAGTGAGCTGGGTCTCCCTCTGCTCCCTGCCTTTCCTGTGACAGCTGGGAGAGACACTGCTTACCCTTTCATGCTAGTCCTGTTTCAGATATGCAAAGAATGAGAATTGATGTAGATTGGTCAGAGGTGAATGGTTCCAGGTCCCTCATAGGAAGTATCTGGGAAAGCTAATCATCGTTACTTTCCACCAGTGGAGGACCATTTATAGTTCTTTTTCTCTCTTCTGAAAGCTGCCCCTCCTCTGCTTTGCCCCCATGCTAAGATGTCCAACTAAGATCTTGTTAACAATAGGAAAGGTTGTTATAATTAGCACAGTGGTCAGTCTGTCTCCATCTCTACTCTCACAGCTCAATACAGCTGCTAAGTTGAGCCTTTTACGTTTCCCCAGGAGGCACCACTGGCAAATGATACTAAAGCAATAGGTCTTTATTTGATTGATTTTAGCTTTATTTGGAGCAGCTAGGTGGTACAGGGGATAGAGCATGGGGCCTAGCCTTAGGAAGACTCATCTTCACGAGTTCAAATCTGGCTTCAGACACTTACTAGCTATGTGACCCCAGGAAAGTAACTAAACCCTCTTTGCCTCAGTTTCCTCATCTGTAAAATGAACTGGAGAAGGAAATGACAAGTCACTTCTGGATCTTTGCTTGTTCATGGACCCAACTAGGGTCACGAAGAGTCAGACACAACTGAACAACAGCAACAAACTTTATTTGACTCATTTTAACGCTGAGTTTTCGGCTCAATTTGATGCACCTGCAGGCATGACGATGGGGTGAATGGAAACAGGGTCAGTGGTAAGAACACGTTTGGATCAGAATCACCAGAAAAACAAAAATGTAATCAGATTTCTAGACTATAGAATACTTTTTCCAATGGGGAGGAGAGAGATTGAGAAATCACATTCAATTCTGTCACATAAGAAGCTCCTCAGACCCCACTTAGAGTAGGAAATTTCCATTACCCAATGATCCACCAAAAGAAGGTGGGCCCTAGCATAATCTTGGCACCAGATCTTGTTACTCCTTCCAGTTCAGTGAAGCCACACTTGAGCTGGTTCACACAACAGGATGTTTGGGGATACAAATGTTTTAAAATAAAAGATGAAGTATCTAAAGTTTGCGACTTACTTGTTCATGATTTCTCATGTTCAAGTGAGAGAGGTACTAACTGACAAGGCTGCATGGGGCATTAGTTTCTAGCAGGAAATTCCAGGTATGGGGGATTCTGAGAAAGGATGTTGACCCCAAATGGGATCATAAAGAGTCAGACAAGACTTGATAATGACTGAACAAACAAAAGGTAGAAAAGCCTGTAGCAAGAAAGATTGAGTTCAGGAAACTAGAATTTTTTTTTTGTTGTGGGCTACCACCTCCAAAAAAGCCAGGAAAAATAGGCTGAAACATAGATGAGATTTAAACAAAATATTTCTGAGTATTTCCATATTTGACTGAGTCATGAAGGCTGACCTGGTGATAGACTTCTTAGAATATTTGAAGTGTTTTGATTCCCACAGACTGGAGTAAGGACAAAATGACCTCAGGATATCTCTTTTGGCCTGCAGTTGCTATGAATTTCTAAAGCTAATTAGTTCCTGATCTATTCATTGGAACCCTGGCCCCAACATTTATCCACCAAGAATTGAAATGAAAAGAAAATAAGTCTGTTTATATAGGTCACTGAGTAGTCATCAGCTGACTGTGTCTGAGGTCACAAGAGAGCCCAGTATTGACCTGAACCACTGGCTCAAGCCATTAAGTGCCTGCTTTGTCTGGCCAATAAGAAAGGAGGAAGCACAGGAAGATGATGGGGATGAAAGCACATTTCAGACCATGTGATTTCTAGCTAAGCTCTCTAAGTGGGCTATTTTATGATTCCCTTTTAATCATAAGGTACCTACTAACCCACTTTTGTTTGTTCTTTCCTCATTTCCGACTCATGCTATTTCTGTTTTCCATCTTTTAAACCAAATCCTCTTTATCACTTTGCCCATCTTTAATCTAATTCATCTGTAGCTGCCTCTCTCCTACCTTCCCAGTCATTTTTAAATGTAGTTCTCCAAAGTAACACCCATTTATTAGCAAAAAACTAGGAAAATGGGAGCTGTCTAAAAATACTTCTGTGTTTATGAAGTATGAATGTGGGAGAAGAAAGGTGTGGACTTTTCCTGTCAAGACTATTCACGACTTAAAAACTCATGGAGACAGCAAGATGAAATAAATGGAAAGAACACTGCTTGGTACTGGTCTTTAAGGCCCTGGGTTTGAATTTTACCAAAGATATATGGCTCTGGGTTTCAGTTTCCTTATCTGTAAACTGAAGTGGTTGGCCTAGAGTAGGGATGTGAAACCTGCAGCCTTGAGACCACACATGAGGATTCAAGTCAAAGGCCTGCATTTGAAGACCTACAGGGCCACAATTTCAGTTTTCTACCTGTGGACATTTGAGGACCTTTCCAATTTTACATCTATGATTCTGCGAACTGCTTTCTCAGGGAAAGATGTATGAGACTGTGGTTAGACTGTATTTCTTAACCATGTACCTTACTCTCTCAAGACCTGATGAAGTAGTTGCTTCTCTTGGTTAGATACAACAATGGTATCCTAATTGGTAATGTCCTAATGGTTCCCACCTGATTAGGCCATGAAGCTTCCTGTATATAAAGTCCCTCATTATGGACAGTGGAATCCTAAAACCTCTCCCTACCAGGATTAGTTTCATTCAAAACCTAGTTTTGCGAGAAAACAGGGTTGAAGAGCCTCCACTCCAACAAGGATCCAAGAAGGTACTAGAAAACCATAGCCTGAAATTTACCTATCTGGACTAGCAGATGGCAAACTGAGTGTGCCAGTTAAGTTTGGAATTGACTTGGTAAAGACCTTGAAGATATTTGAGTGTAGGCCCCTCAGCTGACAGGTGAGGAACTTGATGTCCAGGGCAATCAATCCATAAATATCTATTAAGCAGGTGCTATTGCTGTGTTTGGCAGATAGAGACAAACGTAAAACAGTGCCTGACCTCAAAAAAAGTTTGTATTTTATTGGTTAAAGGAGTAGGTACCTATGTAAAATATGTTTTATACAACGTACAAACATGATATACAATTTAAACGTAAGATATAACCATAAAATACAATATGATAAAAACAATAAAATAAAATTTATATATGTGTATATACAAGATACATATTTTGTTTTTCAGTCATTTCAATCATGTCTTACTCTTTGTGACTCCATTTGGAGTTTTCCAGGCAAAGAAACTGGAGTGGTGGGCCATTTTCCTCTCCAGCTCATTTGACAGATGAGGAAACTGAGGCCAACAGGGTTATATCACTTGCCCAGGATCACAGAGCTAGTAAGTGTCCAAAGTCATATTTGAACTACAGAAGAAGAGTCTAACTACTCCATATCTACTGCACCATGAGCTGTTCTCTGGTGGGGGGGGGGAGAGAAAGAAGGGAGTAGCTCCCATTTTTTAGGTGCTAAATGTTTGTAGTCTGCAGTGATGTGTTATACATTTTCTATTGCTTCCTTACATAACCTGTGCTGATTAACATGTCCAAGTTATGCCTAAAAATAACCATTTTAAAATTTCAACAGGTGTTTAACAAGTCCTGAATTACCATCATAAAACCCACTTTCTAATTAAAAAAAAAATCTTTATGATTCAGGAATTTGTTTTACATTTCTTTCTTGACATCGTTACTTAGGTTCATCTGGATATTATCCTTGGTTAGACCTTGATGTATACTTAGAATTTTATAGATATTAAGTCCAAATGACATTTTGATATCATTAGATAAATATTCCATGAAGTGATGAAACTCTTTATTGCATGTGTGTGTGTGTGTTTTAAACAGACATAAATAACCTGTTATCGTCCATGTATATTGAGTCATAATGGTTCATCCTCAACTTAATTTAGAAACTATGTTTACTTTGATAGAAAATAATGGATTTAAGGCTGTGTATTGGTTTAACGTGTTTCCCAGAAAAAAAAACACAACAAACTATTCATCACACACACACACACACACACACACACACACACACATCATTTCTTATAGCAGATATCCACATTACATTCATGTACCACAATTTATTTACCATTATCCAATTGATGGCTATCTACTTTGTTTCTCATTTTTATCATAAAAAGTGTTGCTAGAAATATTTTGAAACATATGGGGACTTTTTTCTCATCGATAGCTTCCTTGGGGTATAAGCTCAGTACCTCTTGTTCAAAGGGCAAGGATATTTTAGTCATTTTATTTGTATAATTCCAAATTACATGCCAAAGTAATTTCCAAAATGGTTTATATCATCTCACACCTCCTCCAACAATGGATTTGTGAGCCGATCTTTCCATATCCCCTCCAACATTGAGTGTTGCCATTTTTTTTCACCTTTGCCAATTTATAGAAGGTAAGGTGAAACCTCTAGGTTGTTTTGATTTTCATTTCTCATATTATTGGTCATTTGAAGCATTTTTTTTATGTGGTAGTAAATACATTGCATTTCTTTTGAGAAGTATTTGCTCATATACTTTGACCATGAATCTATTGGGGAATGGTATGTGTGCATGCATGTATATATGTAGGCACACATATGTGTGTATGCATACATCCATGTGTGCATATCTACATATATGTGTGTGCATGTAGTATCCATTTTGGACACCAAGCTATTATCAGAGAAATTTGATACAAAGATATTTTTCCCCATTTGATCACCTCCATTCTTATTCTGGTTACCTTAATGTCCATGCAGAAACTTTTCATTTGAGTTCCCTCTTCTGTAAACTCTATCATGCTCTTTCTGTTACTTTACTTTAATCCTATTTTTAGAGTGACCTTTTCCCACTGGCTCCCTTCCTCTAAATCTTGATCTCTTTCTTTCTGACTTTTTCCTTTCCTCATTTCTCCCTCAGCTCCTTCCTTTGTAAATTTCACTTTTTGCACTGCATGTCAAATTCTCTTCATTATCTATCTTCTCTTTCTGTTTATCTCAGACCCTCATTCTTTGATTTATGACTCCTAGAATCATCTGGTCTCTCTCTTTGCTCTATAGTCTTCATGCAGTCAAAACTTCCACCATATCCAATCCAGGGTCTCCCTTCTAGGCACTTCCTGCCACGGCCTTGTAGAGTTTGCTTCATGGATTTTCTCTAGGCCACATTTCTAGAACAAGGCCAGGCGTTATTATTCGTAATAATAAAATTTTCATCACTGTTTGAATGATAAAAATAGCAGTTAAAATTTATAAAGTGCTTGCTACATGCCAGGCACTACGCCAAGCACTTTACAATCATTGTCTCATGTAATCCTGACAAAACCCTGAGACATAGGTAATATCATTGACTTCATTTCACAGATGAGGAAACTGAGGGAAGCAGCGATCAAGTGACTTGCCCAGGGTCACGTATTTTTTGAAATAAAACTTTAATTCAGGTCTTTCTGATTCTAGGCAAGTATTCTATCCAATGTTCCACCTAGTACTGCTTCCTGGTAGGGTCCCTATCCCACCCACTGTTGGATTAGGCAAACCACTGATATACACTGATTTATACCCCCTCCTATTGACATTACTTTACTATATTTTCCTGGAAATCTGTGTCCAAGCTCTCTCACTCTTCTAGGTGGAAGCTGTCCCCAGAGGTTCCAACTCCCTCTCCCAGGTTAAGAAGATTTTTCAGGCTTCAGATCCTCCAGACCTTGTCTAGACTAATGTTCTCCTTTCCCTTTCCCTCTAGGAGTATTCAACAGTAGAGCCCCTGCCACTTTGAAAATAAGGCTGCTTCTCTCCTCCCACCTTTTCAGCCTTTGCCCTCAGACTCTTGCCCATCCCCCTGTAGGCTCTTCTCTTTCTGAGAACACAAAAGTCATTTCCCCTTCATGGTTAACCTTAGATTTGACCCTGGTTCATCACTTGCTCCTTTCTATCCTCTCCTCCCCTCTTCTTTTAGATACCCTGCCACGTTGTAATGTAGTCCCATAAAAGATGCATTTACCTGTCCATAGTGTTCCCATTTTCTATCCATAATGCCCTGTCTATCTCTTCACTGTTACTTTTGCCAGATTTCCACTGTCAGCCCCATCTCATTGTGTACAGTGAGAGAAATCTCTGACCGCTCTCTCTAGTTTGTTGCTGTTGCTGTCCTTGCCTGCTTTATTTTTTCATTTCTGTTGTTTGAGGTTCTCTAGAGGCAAATAAACTCTTCATTCCTGATTTTTTTCTAAAAATGTTTCAAACTCTTCTTTATTACTGAATGTCCATCTTTTGTCCTACATGGTTATGCTCAGATTTGCAGAACAAGCCATCCTGGGCTGCAGACTGATCTCCACTGCTCTTCAGAAAATAGTTCATTTCCTCCTCCTTTTTGCAATAGGGACAAAATAGTCTTGCGCTATTCGAATGCTTTTCCTTTTTATTTGAAACTCTTTCTCCTGATGGCTTGCAGAATTTGTTTCTGAATTCAATTGTTAAATTTATCCATTATGTTTCTTGGAGTTTGCACCCTTGGGTGGTGGTGGTTGGTACTTTTTTTTCCTGGAGGCAATCTGAATTCTTTCAACTGGAACTTTGTTTTCTATATTTAGAGGTTTTTGTTTTCTATGTCAAGTTAATAATGTGATTAAACTAATTAATGCATTTTGGGGGGAGAATTATAAAAATGAGGTATTACTATCAAGGAAAGCCTGGTTTTCTGGGGTGAATTACTGACTGATTATGCAGATGATTCTAAATGAAGAGCACCCCATGTATGTCTCAAGCAATGTCAGCACCAATGGAAAAAGTCTCCAAAGGTGTTTGCTTGAAAGAAGTGCTCACATTTGGATATGTAGCAGATATTATATATATTCATGTTTTATATATTCTCATTCCTTATGGTCACTTTTCAGAGAAGTTTGGCAAATAAAGGGAGGTTGTTTGTATCTTCTGTAGTAAACTTCACAAGGGCAGAAACTGCTTCATTTCTCTATTTTTATCCTTACCATATGACATAGTATCTGGCACACAGTAGGCACTTAATAAATGTTTCTTGACTGATCTTTCATTGAGGGAGACTACCTCATGGGAATTCCATTATTTTAAAACACAGTAATAACAGCAAACTCAAAAACCAAAAGAAGCTACTCTGACAATGAGAAATCAAATAGACTTATACAGAAATACATGGAAATACCTCTAGAAATTCAAATACCATTTTTCCCCTAGCAGATGTTTAACTGTTAATAGTTTTGAACAGAGGCATGGCTTAATGCCCTATGGGCTTCAGCATAAATTAACTCAACTAATTGAAATGAAGTCCAAGGGGAAACCTAACCAGGCACACATAGGTTTTCAGCAGCAGGATAGGAGGTGGAAGGGCCAAGGAAAGAAAGAAAAGCTAGAATAAGAGAAGCATCACTAAAAAGGCATAGACTTCCAGTCAGATTAATTTTCCTTCTATCCCAGTGTTACAGAAGCGCAGAAATTCAGCCATCTGGTAATCTCCAAAACCTCACTGCTTGTCAATCACTTGTAATGACAACACAATAGGAAGAAAAAAAACCTGGGTGCCAGATATGTGTGGATCCTAAGAGAACTGCGTACCCACACAAACTGTCCTTGCATGGTGAGTGTTTGAAAATATGACTTCTCATTGAAGCCCCATCCAAAGACTCCCACATTTTCTATCTCCCCAAGGGGTCTAAGGATGACTTTAATGGTTTTTAATGAAGATGGAAGCTGAGATGACTGACTCTGTATTAGAAAATCCAGTTGGGTTGACACTAGGAGCTGGGCTGTATGCCAGTATATGTCCCATTGCAGTCAATGGGGAAATGATATGACTCAAACTTCTGGCAAGGAGTGCAGAAGGAAAGAGAGTGAGAAAGAGAGAGACAGAGAGAGGCAGAGAGAGAAAGAGAGACAGAGAGAGGCAGAGAGAGAAAGAGAGACAGAGAGACAGAGAGAGACAGAGACAGAGAGACAGGGACAGAGAGAGAGAGAGAGATACTTAAAATGAGGACAAACCCCTGTGAATCACAGAGAAGGTAAAATCCTTAAATTAATAAATTAGGGTTCTGAATTCAGAGGAGAACTTGCCAATGGCCCTTCATTCATCAATGCCAATTCACCAAAGCTCTATCCATACCCAATTAAATTCAGTGGCTCATCTATCCCAAACATGGTTCCATTGTCTTTGGACTTTGGAAATGACTTTTGAAGAGGCACTACTTTGATTTTTTAAAGTAGAGACTAGGAAGACAGAAAGTATTTCTATGGGAAAATGCCTCTCTTCTTCCTATGGTGCCAAAGAAGTCTGCTATTTCCAGTTGCCAAAATAATCTGCCTAGGACTGATCTTGTCACTATTCTGCTCAAAATCCTTTAGTGATTCCCTATTGCCTCTCAAATAAAAGATAAATTCCTGAGGCATTTAAGGTCTCCTATAGCTTGATCCCAACTTAACTTTCTAGTATTGTTTCTCTTTCATGTACTATTTCTTCCTGACAAATCTTACCGCTAATATCCATATGCCATCTCCCATCTCTGTGCATTCACAGAAGTAATCCTCCATGCCTGGACTGTACTTCCTTTTCATGCTGGACTATTTCAAGATTCAGTCCCATTACCATGGAGCCTTCCTTTCCTGAACATGTTGATTCTCTCTCCTCGCAAATGTCCCTGGAGGAGTTTGCCTATTCTGTTTGCTTCTTACCTTGTTCTATACACATCAATCCCTGCCTCAGTAGAAGTGAAGTTCCATGAAGTCATGGGCTATTTCCTTTTTTGCTGTTGTATCCTCATTACTGAATCTTTCATAGGACAGCCATTTAATAAATGCTTGTCAGTAGGAAATAGTAACTTACTGGGCTCCTTTGTGCCCCTAAGAATATCAGATAATAAAATATATCAGGCTGCAGGGAAAGATAATCTTAAAAATCACGAGCAGAGATGCTAGTGAAATGTGGATCATAAACTGTTTTAGAAAAATCACTGAATAACAGAATTTTAAAGTGGTAAGGGATGTTGACAGTGATCCAGCCCAACTTTTATCCCCAAAAGCGTTGGTATAACAACCTGGTCATTCAGGTTCATGTGAAGATCTCTAATGGGAGGAAACTTAGTACTCCATAGGACAGCCCATTCTGCTTGTGTGCAGTTCTAGTGGTTACGGCACTTCCTGACATGAAGTCAAAATCTGCCCATTGAAAACTTCCATCCCCCACTGCTCCTAATTTTGCATTCTAGGGCCAAGCACAAGAAGTTGAATTCCAGTTCTATATTAGAATCCTTAAAGACAGTGATAGTCTGCCTCTTGTTTGTTTTCTTTTCCAGAATTTAAGCTTCACTGAAGAATAGTAGTAGCCTTGAGTTATGCCTAGTGAAAATGTGCCAGATAGTAGTGTGAGGAGAAGTAAGACTTTGAAGGACCCAGAACCAGGATGGAAGGAAGGAAGGAAGCAATGGCTGAACAAATAAACTCCCAATTCCTGTCTATGGTCCCAGAGGGCCATGTCATTGCCTGCTCCTTTCTGCTAATGGACAGGATCCTGGCTTAAGAGGATACCACAAAATCACCTGTAGTGAAGTTGCTCCTCAAAGGAGGACCCTGTATTAATTGCTTAATTACCTGCTTCCATCAACAACCCTATCTCCAGCAACTGAAACTCTATCTTGACTGATTATTCAGGGTTAGCATTCTCCCACCCTACCCATACTCTCTCCTTCTTAGTGAAACCCAGCTGACAAATTCCCTGCCCTGCCCTCTAACTGCTACTTCCTTATTCCAATTCCCCTTAAACCCTTACCCCCACAACAATGTATATCTCAAATATCTGTATCCTTTCCATGTACTCTCTGGAATGCCTGCTCCATAATTACCAAACTCTTTTTCCTCTCAAAACTATTTTTCCCAATTTCTCCATCTTCTGGCTCTTACTGAGATCATACTTCCTCCTGTTGATACTGCATCCAGGTCAACCTTTCCAAGGCTGATTCAACTCCCACTTATATCTCCTGACTCACTAGTCATGAAGGGAGTTTCAAAATACTCCTTGTTTCCCATTGCCACGTCTATGACCATCACTCAGCAATTTTTTCTCTTTGGAGGTATATTCAACCCAAATCTGTCACCATTCCATCAGTCAGTCAGTCAACTAGAATTTATTGAGGTTCTACTATGTGCCAAGCACTGTGTTAAGCAATAAAGACAAAGAAACACTAAAAAGGAAAAAGAAAACAAACAAAATCCTGTGTCTTCTTTCCAGGATCTCACAGGTTACATGGGAAGACACCATGCAAACAGCCATATACAAACAGGATATGTACAGGATAAACTAGTGGTAGTCTCAGAGGGAATGCTCTAAGAGTAAGGAAGTCTTGGGAAAACCTTCTTGTCAAAGGTAATTTTTAGCTACAGATCCTCAGGATATTCTTCTGTCTTCCTCAGTGAGATCACTGTCTAGCTCATAGTCTTTTTTTCCTCCACTTCAACTCTTACCCTCATACTAGTGGATTTCACCTATGGATTCTCCCTCAAATGCCTTAGCTTCCCACCAGAAAGATACAGCAACAAGTGTTCTAGTTCTTTGTGAGCTCTGAAATTTTTTTTATCTGATCATAATTCCTTACTATTCTATTCTCTCCTGTGCCTTATGAGCCTAACCCTGTTTCTCATCCTCATTGTGCCCTCAAGCTCTCTACCACTTCTCAAGCCATCAACCCTGCACTGGTTACTGTCCTACCTTCTCTACCTCAGCCCTTGGTGAATCAGTTTGATGCCACAATATCTTCTAATCTTGAATCTCGTCTTCTTGTCCTGTCATTGATCACACCTAGTCAACTCCTAGAATTACTCCTACCATTTGCTGCTTTTGGTCTTATTTATGTGATGCCGCATAGAACTGGGAAAAATCATGAAACTGTGCTAAGTCCACGACAAAATTGCAAGTTTATGTGGCATAATTTCACCTAGGATCTCACTGCAGCAAAGCAATTCTCCCTTAATTCACTACCCCATTCATCATAGTAGCTATTTCAAACCTTCTCAGGCCTCGCTCAATAGCCTTCCTCACACTCTCTCAGTTAAGGACCTTGTCTCCTACTTTACTCTTCTTCTCTCTACTTCTCATGTCACTCAGATATATCCCTCTGTTTTCTCCTCCTTCACCCCTGCCTTACAAACCCCAGTACATATACATTTGATCCCATCCTGTCTTCTACAGCAGGTTAACACCCACACTCTCTGACTAATCCTCAGTCTCTCCCTAACTACTACTCCCTGCAAACATGTCCAGGTTCCCCCAAGTCCCAGCCTTAAAAATCTCTGATGGGATCCAACCATTCTCTATAGCTATAGTTCAAAATCTCCTCCTTGTCTTGGCTAAACTCTTGAGAAAGCTTCAACAAGGACCTCCACATGTCTCCTTCAATTTGAATCTTTTCATTCTCTCTCCACAGTTACCAGTGACCTCTTCATTGACAGATCTAATGGCTTTTACTGAATCTTCATCCTTTTTAACATCTCTGTTTTCACGGACTCTGTTGATCACCTCTGTCCTACATAGTCTCTCCTTTAGGTTTTCCTGACACCAATCTCTTTAGATTCATCTCCTATCCATTTGTTTGTTATTCTTCAATCTCCTCTGCTGGCTTTCTTAAGGACATGCCCATTCACTGCAGGTGTCCCTCAAAGCTCTACCCACAGCCTTCTTCTCTTCTCTCTTTAATGCATCATTTTGTTTAGTGATCTTACCAATTCTCAGGGGTTCAATAATTATTTCTACACAGATAACTTCCAGTTCTAATGACACTCTTGTGTTTCTGTCTCATATCACCAACTGCCTTTTGGACATCTCAAACTAGATACATGTAGACATCTCAAAATCAATATGTCCAAAATAGAATTCATTATGTTTCCTCCAAATCCTATCCTCTTCCATATTACCCGATTACTATCAAAGGAACCAACATTCTCCCAGGCAAGCCTGTCTTAGACCTCATGTATCATCTTCAATTTTTTAGTAGTACTCACCATTTTAGCCAATTTGTTTCCAAGTCTTTTTGGAATTCTCTCATGCTTCTTTCCACCTAATCAACTGCTGCCCTGCTGTAGGCCTTCATTCCTTTCACATCTTCATTAGGGAAGTAACTTTTTGGTTGATCTCATTACCTCATATCTATCCCTATGTCAGTCTAGACTCCACTCAGGTGCCAAAGTGATCTTCCTAAAGTACAAGTATGACTGTGTCACGCATTCTCTCTCACTTTTCCACCCTAATCCCACCCCACTTAAACTCCAGGAGATTGCTATTATTTCTATATCATATAGAAAATGCTCTGTTTAATGCTCTTTATAACTTGGTCCCTCTGCACTTTTCCAGTCTTCTTACCCACTGCTCCTCTCCACATAATCTACTTTGATCCAGTAACAATGGATTCCTCAAACACCATACTCTCCCTTCCAAGTCTGTATATTTTCACTGGTTTCCCCTAATGCCTAGAATGTTCTTTTCCTTCCACTCAACTTTCTGGCTTTCCTAGCTTCCTTCAACACTCACTCCTGCTTTTTGCAAAAGGCCTTTCCTGGTCCCTTGAACTCTAGTGCTTTTGTTATGATATCACCATCCATTTAAAATGACTCCATCTTGGATGTATAATTTTTTGCCTGTTTCCTTCTCCAACAGATGAGAACCCCTTCAGGACAGGGACTGCTTTTGCCTTTCTTTGCATCCTACTTTCTGGCACATAGTAAACTTAAGAAATGCTTGTTGATGTTTTTCATATAAATCAGTGAGGTTATTATCTCCATACTGCAGATGAATGAAGCGAGATTCAGACAGCTTAAGCAACTTCCCCATCATCACCCAGCTGTGTCAGAGACAGGATTGAAACATAGGTCTTCCTGACTCCATTTGTGGCACTGTTTCCACTTAGCCACACTGCCTTGATGATGATCTGGTTATATAACAATAGCATGGATAACAATAGCTATGCAATTTTCTTTCCAAGTATGACACGCCTTAAGTAGCAAGCTTTATGAAATCACCATGTGTGAGCCTCACTCCAGCCTTTAGATTGTTCTAAGTGTTGTCTTAGAATTGATACAGGAATAAATTTCTATTTTTGAGATGCTGGGATCCTATTCTGGGGTCGAAAGGACAAGTTCCATTTGCTCCTCTCAGCATAATCGGTATAAAACTAAGCTCCATTTGATCCAGACATTTTCCTGACAAAACGGCTTGACTGACTTGATTCATTTTACAAATGCACCTCAGTTTCCATTCCATTAATGCATATTGGATGATCTGTTACCAGTTTCACAACGCAAGGATGTTTTCCCCCATAATGTTTCCCAACATGGTGTATATCATCAGATGGTGAAATAACTTACGCTCACCCCTCTGAGCACTTGGCATGTACCTCCCCTCCTTTATCCACACAGTGGGAAGTTTATAGTCAATATGAATTGTAATAGCTCCAAAGGGCTGAATTCGCAGCACTCTCCAGCTGTAGAACTCTCTGAGGCGAGACATGGGTAGAGTGACAACAACTCAACGTGAAGTTTTTAATTCCCTTTTGTATCTAACTTGTATCTTGAAAGACACACTGCTGTGAACCTCCTGGCTCTCTTTCACTCCGCCTTCAAACTCATTCACCAGCCAAGTAGACGGAGGAGGGTTGCAGACAGGCCCTCTCTCGCTGGGCTGCTCTATCGATTTGCTAGGCAGAGAAGAGAGTTTTCATTTGAAAAGGAGTAAAAAAAAAATCCTCAAAGCCTATATTTAACCATCAGATGAGGGCACCAGCAAAGCATCTTGACAGCATTGAGGTGGGTGGATGGCATTGAGCAAATCACTAAGGTATTCATTATTTTTTGCAGCATGATTCTTCGATAGTCTGGCCTTAAAGCCAGGTATCCCAGGTAAAAAGCAAATAAGCATAATCCAATAGGTTATTACATCTCTTCACAAAGAAATGGTAAGAACAGGTCATGTCTTATAGTTGAGCTGCTGTCCACCTGAAAGAGTATTTTCTTAAAGCAAAAAGAGGTGTGTGCATGCATGTGTGTGTGTGTGTATGTGTAGAGAGAGACAGAGAGAGAGAGAGAGAGAGAGAGAGAGAGAGAGAGAAACAAGCAAAACACAAGAGCAAATACTATCCTTTTGTTGAAAATTAGATTCATTTGGTTGGGACTTTGTAATTATCCTCAAACATAAAGAGTTGTTGTAAGAATTCTGAACAATTATTTATTTATCTTTGTCTAAGTATCAAAGACGTTTGAATTCCATGACTTGGATGTGAGGAGAGGATAGACAACCATTGACTCAAGATGAAATTTTACTTTAGCATTTCCTCTCCACTTTCACCATGACCCCTTGGTAGTCACACTAGTCTGAACTTTCAGATCATTTTGCATCTTCTGGTCTCCAAGACCTTCTCAGAATCATGGTCTTTCTGTCCCTTGTCTCTGCTCCAATTCATCCCTAAAGGATCCAAAGCATCAGTCTCCTAAAATAATAAACATATCCTTGGTCACAGAAGAAGACTAGGAGCATGATATCAGTATTTACTTTGTATAAAAGAGACAAGGGATTTGTCATGCCATGAGTGTGTGCAGAAGTCACCATTCCTACTTCTCCTCATCCAATATTACTTAAATGCCTCCTTGAGGCTTATAGCTTTGGGCTTCACAACTAGAGTTGAAACTGATAGTAGAAGTCATGACTTATATGGTACCGAGGACATGGGAGAACACAAGCAATATTCTGGGATGTGAAAGAGTTAAGATGAACTTACTTGATCTGACTCAACCAGGAATGAGACGTGGGGCTAGATAATTCAATGCCCTCCCCCAACTTTGTTTATCATTATGATAAAGCCACAACTAACAAAAGAGCAGACAGTGTGTTGATTAAGGTCCATTGTGTGTTGGCTTACGTAGTCTCACAAAAAGAGCAATCAAACTACCCCTGAGAAGAAATGACATAACACTCTTCCCTGGCCCCAGGAGAAAGAAGCCGTCACAAAATTAGATGACAGCTTCAGATGATGCAAAAACCACTTTGTCAGAAAATCAGAAAATGGCAGTTTCAGAGAAGGAGAGTAGTGACAAACAACGGAGCTGCAGAGAATGATGGTTGTGCAAACAGAGGAAGCAGCAGCATCAAAGAGGCCTTAATGGTGCTCTAAGGGAGTTGAAAGAGGCAGAAACAAGAAATAGCACAGATAGTTGCTGGGAGATGAAGGTCTGAAAGTTACTCCAGCCATGATACCACCCTTGCCCTTCCTGAAATATATCCCCTGGAGAACTTTTCCTTTCCTTCCTTATTAAGTTATAAATCTAAGAGAGATCATACTTTTTTGTGTAGTGGGTGGGAGTCTGAGGATAGTTCTATTTCTTGATTTTTGCCATTATTTACTTGGTTGTTCTGTCCCAATTAAAAGCTTTGCTATGTGATTTATGGTTTCTGATTGAAATATTGATAAGAAATTCCTGGGTAGAAGTTTTAGCCTGACGTGTGTGATTGTGATTAACCAAAACACATCGCAATGAACTTGAGTTCTGAGAGCTGAGTTAGATGTCTGTAGCATTTGTAATTACTCTGTTCTGGAGACAAGTATATTACCAGAGAGTTGGAATGGGACTCAGAGATGGTTTAGTGCTAATCCTCTTGCTTTACAGGTATGGAAAATTAGGCCCAAAGGAGTAAACTGACTTGTCAAAGTTACCTAGCTAGTCACTAGCAGAGAGTTTAAAAGTATCCTGACACCCAAGTCAGTGATATTTGCATTATATCATAGAACTTCCTAACTTGTTTTTGTCCAGTCTGTAAGAGAGAATGTTTCTAATAAGGCAGATATGAAGAAAAATTCATTAGGGGAATAGTCCCACAAACTCCCTACTTTTCTACCCTTTGGTTTGACCATCTATCTTGGATTGTTTCATGTCTTTTCTGGACGACAATTTAGAGACTAGACCGGATAACGGTCTTCTAAAAAAATTGTATCATCTTGAAAATTGTATCAAAATTGTATCATCAAAACTTGAATCATCATAGTGTGCTAACTAAAACAAACGAACGATAATAACATGGTGTTACATTTACCTTTCTAAATTACCTGGCTGTCTAGAGTTCGTCTGGTCATACAATGGATTTCATTTTTGATTCCTAGTTGACTTGACTTTTTTCCAGAGAAGACATAGTTACAATGTAATAAAGATGATTCTTTCTGAAAATCTGAATTAAAATCCCACCTCTGGCATTTGCTAAATGGCTAAATTTGCCATCCCCGTCTTTGACACTCGGTTTTCTATAAAATGGGGATAATATTCTACTGTCTGAATTTTTGCGAGGAATGTAGCTTGTATGCTGCTGAGAGTTATGTGTATATGAACTATTACCTTCCAATCTGCATTCAACTTAAACATCATTGACCTTCCATTTCATTGCAGGAACTTTTTATTTCTTGTTGTCATAGAACTACAGAGTCCCAGAGTCTAATTGTCAGTATTTGGTTCGGCCATGAGATCCTAGGGCTGGCTTAGTACTTGCTATCTATATGATAATAGCACAGCAGTGTTATGAACAAGAGGTCCTTATAACCATGACAACATGGAAAACCATCATTCTATGGAGGGGACCATCACCATGACAACACCTGAGTGACCATAACCAGGTTAAGTGGCTCAGCAAGCATGGCAGTGATTAGCGGAAACATGAATATCGACATACCTGAAGCATGTGATCAAGGAAGAAGAGGTCAGAAGGTATACCAACGAAGATCACCAAGGCAGCATTTTGGCAACAATAGTAGAAGAGGGATAATTATATCTGCATAAGCAGAGGCAGTATTCCAATGGAGACTATTCCTTTTTACCCCATATGGTAATGACTCTCCAGAAAACTAACTCAAACTCCAAGTTGGGCCCAGCCAGCTCACAGGGGAGGTGAACATATGTAATGCCAAGTAAAATAGTTTCTTTTGCTGTTTTTGTTTTAGGATCATCCCAAAGCATAATGCCTCTATTTGAATGTGACTGAGGAGGATCTTTCCCATCCATTGAGGGGCCTGCCCATTGTGGGAAGCTTGAGTAGGGGAACTGTTTTGCAGAAGGGTCCTAAGTACCTTCTGTTTTTTCTATTGAGCCACTGGGTCAGAGGGTCATGCCTTTTGTCTCTGAAAAGTATATAAATACCCTGAGGGTGAGGGTTTACTTTGGGGGCTTACTGACTAGAAGTGTTTGTTTGGCCAGAAGAGGCCTTTGGGAAGCCACTAAGCAGCCCCCCAGTTTTGAGAAACCCAGGCAAAGAAGGTCTCTGGTAAAGAGGTATGTATGTTGAATGGTCAGACATTTTGGAAGGATGTCTGTTGACTTCTAATTTCTCTGTATTTTCTTTGAAGTTTGGGGGACTGACTTCCCTGAAATAGAGAAATGATATATGTGCTTGGTTAAAGGACTGATACACATGCTTGATTAAAGTGATTGTTAACCCCTCAAAAGTTGCCTTTCCTTTTATGAATGCAGATCTAAGAACTTTTAATAGCAGGCCCCCCTGTGTATATTGGGGTGCTTACTGATACAATATATCACCAAGGTAACAATGTTCCAAATGCAATTCCCCAAATGAAACCATCTTCCCAATGGAAAGGAGAGTCTCCAATATGACAGGGTAGCAATATTAGTGGGTAGAAGGAAATGGAATGGATCTACAGTGGTGGGGAATGATTCTGGGAAAGGTTAGCTTGCAAGTCAGCATCTTTTTGGCTCCTTTTATACACCACTAGTCCTGGAGTTAGGAAGACCTGAGTTCAAATGCACCTTTAGACACTTAACTGGCAACATGACCCTGGGCAAGTCAAAACTCTTGTTTCTTCAGTTGTAAAGTGGGGATAACAGCACCTACCCCATAGATCAGATAAGATAATATGTGTAAATAACAACATAGTGCCTGGCACTTACTAATAGGTGCTATATAAATGCTCATTCCCTTCCCTTCTTCCATACATTTCTGGATTTAGCTTGTAGAATGGAAATGGAGGCTTCTCCTAGCCCTCCTGATTCTGATAGGCAGTGTTCCTGACCTTGACTTAGCAAACGTGTCTCTACTGTCCCGTGTTCTCCTTCAACTCATTAACCATCTGCTTCATTTACTTCAACCCAGGCTCTGATTTGTGTGTTAAGAAGCCAACCCATAACCTGATCAAAATTCTTGACTGGTCACTTAATAATTTGGTTGGACACATCAGATTATGGACCAATCCTGTTATAGCGACTCTTCAGGAAGAAGCCAAGTGTCCTAGTCTATTACATAAAGTTCCACGAGAACAGAAATTACATCATACTAAAATTGTGTATCTCTGCTAAAAATTAGCAGGGAAGGGAGAATGGGAGGAAGGAAGGAAAGAAAAAAGGGAGGGAGAAAGAAAGGCAGGCGATAAGGAGGCAAGAAAGAAGGAAGAAAGGGTACAGGGAGGCAGGAAAGAGGAAGGAAGGAGAGATGGAGGGAAGGGGAAGGAAGGAAAGAAGGGATAAACAGATTATTACTATCTGAAAGTGTACAAACTATAATCATAGAAATATAAATTCAAACAAATATGAGGTGTTATAATCATTACATTGTCAAAAATGATTTAAAACTAGAAAATTCAATGCTACTGGGGTTGTGGAGATACTCTGATATGGCTCACAAAACTGGAAATTGGTACATTAAAAATTAATATGGCATTATATAATAAAAATTGCAAAACTTTTCATATACTTCTATCCAGCAGTCCCACTATTAGGGCTGCCCCCTAAAGATGTCATCGATGACAGTAAAGAAAGAAAGATCTAACGGTAGAAATCCTTATAGAGGATCAGCCTCACGTGCAACATCAAAAAACTAGGAAAAATTGTCCAACAATTATGGGAAATGTTGCAGTTTATGAATGTGAATGAATATTATTGTGGTAATGACAAATATGAAAATGCAAAGAAATATGAAATGATTTACATGTAGTGATATAATAAAAAAATCAGAAACTATATATACTGATTACAACTGTGTAAGTAATAAAAACGACTCAGAACAAAAACAAAATTCAAGAGATATAGAAACAAACAGGATGATTGTATTTCTATCTTAATATGTACTTTATATATGGAAACTTTAAATAATAAAAACTGACAATTTCATGAACATGTATGTTTTTCCCTCATCTCTACTTCAGAATGATGATAGTTATTGTTTATAACAAATAAAAAATATATAACGCACTGCTTATAATTTATCATGAACCCTCCCCCCCAAAAAAACATTTAACTTGATTTAAGTTGGTAGATATTAATATAGCTTTACAGGATCTCCTCCAACAAGATGACTTCCATGCATACTTGAAGATGATTCAAGATTCTTTGATAAATGCAACCACAGAGATAACTTGGTTTAATTATCCTGAATATTAACATCAAGTGAGTCATAAAAACAAAAAGACATATGCTCCCTTAAAGTGTTTGCCTCTGTTATATCGTGCATCCAAATGGCAGGTGGATTAACTATTCAGATCAGGGTATGTGCTGGAAGACTAGGTAGAGCTGATTGTCAAAATTTTGGTTTAATCATTTACATCTCAGAAACCTGTAGACACTACATATCAGGGATTGATTTATTGGTTTTTTATTATCTAGACTGAATAAAGTGCTATTCGTATAAATTAAACTTAAAAATGTATGGTGGTGGTATTAATACCACCCCCTCCCGAAGAGAGATGGTTGTTAAACATTTACCAGCACATCCTGGATTTAGCATATCCAAATATCTGAGTTATAAACAATATGGAACATCTAAAATTAGATATACAGTCCCTTGAAAGGGATCAGTTTATCACTCTACCCAAAAAATATCAAGCAAGGGAAAATATCAAGCAAGGCCTGGGTTCTGAAATGCAGTTGTATGGATTTGTTGAATGAAGCTGCTAACATGGTATTGGCTAATCACTGAGGACTGTGGGAACCGAGCAGGTTAGAGCAGCAAGGGCTACAGAAGGCAATGGAGCGAACCACACTGACTCCATTTTGTGACTCAATTTTGGTCAGTTTCCTTTCTATTCAATTATAGGTCTAGTCCAATTTCTGTCTTGTGAGAAAACTTTGTTCAATTGTGGGAATTAGGAGAAAACTGTATTGCATTGTTTGAACCTAGCCCTGCATGGCTGAGAATCTGAACCACCTCTACCTGCTACTTAGAGACCCTTAACTAAGGACCAGAAACCCAGTCAGATCTGAAGACAGATGTAAGAAATTTTCTAATAATCATACATCTCAAGCAACTCAGATGTGTTATCTGAAAGATGGCCCCACACTGGTCAATCGGTTATTCTTTCTAAGTTCCTTGGGGGAAGGCATGGGACATCTCTTTTTCTGATTTCAGAGAATGGGATTACATTTTGAAAAATGTCCAGTGCTTTAACAATCTTATGTAGGTCTGATAGAAAAACCCATCTTTTTTTTTTCTAAAGGCAAAATTTTTTTTGGTGTTGATTTATAGGTACTTTTCCAGAAGACTCAAAATAATAGATGTCCTAAAAAGATGTAGGGTAGTGGCATATGGGTGGCCACATAATACCAATGATGACTTCTTCATGACAAATAGTTAAAAGATACCAGGAACAGAGGTGGGTCAGTGCTATAGGGAAACTGAGGGATAAAGACTGAATAGGTCAGAGACTGAATAGGTGTTCACATGAAGACATGATGAAGGCCTCTATCCATTAGGTAAATCTTCTATGAGGATATATGGAAAGAAAAGTATATAATTTACTGTGTAGGGGTTGGGAACTATATCAGTACAGAAAATTCCACGTTGTTAATAAAATAGATTCCCTCTTTATCTATTCTTTCATTTAAAATTACTTCATTAAGCATGAACTTTGTGAAATACTATAGTTGTAATGCATCCTTAAAGAACTCTAGTCAACGTCACCTATAAGTACCATTATCTAATTTAGTGGTCTATGAAGTCTCCATTGTATAGAAGAAAATGGCAGCCTGTTCAATGTCTCAGGCTGTGCAAGCTATAGCTCAGACACACTAATGCATAAAATGTAGCAACCTAATCTAACTAGGCTAAAAGCGGAGTCACTGGGGAAGCTGCCTGGTTAATGCTGGACTTGGTAGTCTACCAATTGTAGCTGTTTCCTACCTGGCCTACCCAGCCCAGATTCCATGTGGTCATTCTCAAGCCTACAGGTGTCCTGGCCTCCTTGAATCAAAACAAGAATTGTCCTTTGCTATTCCTGATACAAAGGGGAAACCAATGGTGAATTAAACAACTGCTTCAACTTCCTACATACTCAAAGACACATAATATACTTGGTAGAGTGGAAAGGCTAGGGGATCTCAAAAAAAAAATCATGGGAATTTGCATCAGCAGCATATAGCCCTGTAAAACCAGGGCTCAGGTCAACCCATAGGCTTGAGCTTTCTGATGAGATGATCATCAGGATGCTGTAATGAGGGAGTGGCATGGAAAACAACAATGACAACAACTGCATTTGCAGTCAGAGAACTTGAACCTGAATTCTAGGGGCTTGTGGAGGGATGGGAGTGAGAGTGAGAGTGGGGGAGAGGGAGGGGGAGCCAGAGAGAGAGAGAGACAGAGACAGAGACAAAGAGACAGAAAGAGAGAGACAGAGAGAGATGCAGAGAGATAGAGATAGAGAGAGAGATGGAGAGAGAGGAAGAAGGAAGAGAGAGAGATGGAGAAAGAGAGAGGTGGAGAGGGAGGGAGAGAGAGAAAGAGAGAGAGATGAAGAGGATGACAACAACAAAGAAGGAGGAGAAGAAAAAGGAGGAGGAGATGATGATGAAGGAAAGAAGAAGAAGAAAAAGAAAGGAAGGAAAGAGAAAGAGATGAAGAAAGGAAGTAAGAAAGAAAACTTACTAAGCACCTCCAATGCTCCAGACACTAGGATAAGTGCTTCAGAAACAAATACAAACCAGAGAAATATCAGATTAGGATGAGTCCCTGCCCTCAAGGAGCTTACATGCTACTAGTAGAAAACAACACTTGAAAGGGACTTGAAGGAGGGGCAGGAAGGCAGTGCATATGTGACATGATATAAAGATGGCAAGGATGTAGTATGGGAAGCTAGTCTGGGATGAAATCAGGTGAATGGGGCTGAATCCAAGTTTCTGGTGAGAGGAAGAGGAGCATGGGGGCTCAAATGCACCAACACATTGTTGGTTTTTAAGTTTCCTTCTAGCTCTTGAGCATAAATTGTCAGATTGAACACTCAGGAACATGGAATCTGAGCTAGAAAGCTAAGGCCCAGAGTGATTACATGATGTGCCAAAGTTCATACCTATAATAAGTAACCTAACACAGAACTGAAACCCACATCCTTTGATTCCAAATGAAGTGTTCTTTTCCATACACAAGTTTGCCTTAAATGAATTAACCTAAAAAGCAAAGTCAGAAAGAAGACAGAGCATCATTATATACAGCTGTGTATTTTATGCTTCAGGTCCTTTATTCCAAATAATTTATCAGACTCTCTGACCCTATAACCCTTTCCCAATGTAATGAACTTTAAAGCTGACCTTCCATTACTTTTCTCCCATGCTGCACAATGGATAGAACATTGAACTTGGAGTCAAGAAGTCCTGAGTAAATCTGGTCCCATAAACTAGCTGGGCAAGTTCTTAACAATTTTCTGCCTCAGTTTACTCTTGTATGAATTGGACATAGCAGCAGCTCCTAGGTTCATTATAAGGATCAAATGAAAAAATGTTTGCAAAATGCTTTGTAAATAATATACCACAGAAATCCTGTATTATTTTAATTTTATTATTATTTATTGTTATAACCTCAGATAAGCAAACCAGACTCATCTCACTTGTATTCCTGATCTCAAACTTGGCAAAAGAAGAGAGAAAAAGATTCATTTCTTGGACTTCGCATTCCCAGAGATTGGACAACGTAGAGAATTACACTCTCTGTAGCCCTAGAACAATTCAATTTTGCCCCATGCAAAGCGGGCAATATGTGAAAGCCTTGATCTTTCAGGGTCTGACTTGATATTCTGGTCTGTCATCTTTACCTGTCTCTGCCATAGTGGTTTGCACATTTTACAATGCCGAGAAGATGAAGTACACCAGTACCACAAGGACACATGGGAATCTGAATAGAGCCTGATAATGAAAAACACAGCCTGGAATCTGACAATTTCTTTTCCTATCTAAAGCTGTTAGGGTGTAAACCAACCTAATAATAGCAACAGTCAGAGCAAAAGACTCACCATTGTGTGAGTGAATGATGGTATTTAACAGGAGGAAAGAATATACCAAGTCAAAGAGTAAGTACATCAGTCTCACAAGCCATAGCCAAAGAGCAGGGACAAGTGGAGGTTGTCCTAAGCCTACAAGGGCAAGATCAGGGAAGGCAAGGTAATGGAAGCACTCATCCCCATAGATACAATGGGAAGGGCTTAGAAGGTCAGGTAGGAAAACGTACTAAGAACTCTCCCAAGGAAGTAGGAGTGTTTTCCTGTTCCATTATGTTTTTGAAGATGAATGGTTCTTATGGTTTGAGATGGATTGTAGGTGAGGTTGTTGTGTTTGTCCTTCATTGCCGAAGAAGACCATGCCATCAGAGAAATGATGACAAAATTTGCACTTGACTTTGTTTTGAGTGAGGGAGGGCTGTGCAAGGTCACCAGTCGTACTTTCTCTTCCAGAGTCATCTGGATCCAGTGACCAGATATTCATCAGGATGACTGGAGATGGCCCAGGATGCATTGGGAGACCTTGGCCTCTTTAGGTCATGGCCTATTCAGGTACTCACTTAGGGTGAGGTAACTCTTATTCGTTGAATAGGCCCCTTTAAGAAGTAGTCAGGGGATGGCCCCTTTAATGAGGCAAAGAAAAATAACTACATTAGACTGGAGGGAAACAGCAACAGTTACTATTGATAATCACTCTTAAGCCAGGAGGGTCCAGAAAACAGCCCTTAATTGGGCAGGGCCCAGTGTGTGTTACAATCTATGGGTTTCAGAGTGCAAAGGTATTTATCTAGGACCCAAAGTCTAGGTGAGGCAGTAAGTTAGAAATCCAGAAAACAGAAATGGGGTCCCCATGACAAAAAGAAGCATGTTTATGAAATAATAACAATAGCTGCCATTTATTTGTAAATACTTTAAGGTTCTAAAAGCACTTCACATGTATTATCTCTCTTGGTACCACAGCAAATATAAGACCTCACCAACAAGGAAATGCTGAAATTTAGGACAATCAATTAAACCTATTCAACAAACACTTAAGTGCCTATTTAATTCAGTAAACAGTTTTAAGTACCTTCTAAATTCCAGGTATTTTGCTGTGTGATGGGGAAAGAAATAGCAGTAAGGAGATAGTCCTTGTCCTCAAAAAGCTTTCATTTTACTGGGGAAGATACATTACAGTTGGATAAGTAAATCCTTGATAGATGGGGAAAAAAAACTACCTATTAATGGGGAGGAAATTCCAAAATCTGGGGGAATCAGTACGTTCAAAATGAAATTTTTGTTTTCATTTTGTTTTGTTGTTACTCTAGCCTATGATTTTATTTGTATAGGGAACTCCAAATATAGAAACTCTTTGCATGCATATAGATTGTCACCTTATCTGAAATAAATATATTTTATATACGGAATACTGAGTATTCCTTATATAAGGAAAACTGAGGAGGGAAGAAGGAACAACTGGAGGAATAGGCTTCATGGTATAGTTACCACCAGAATTAAGCCTAAAGAAAGAAGTAGATTGAGAGGCGGAGTAGAGGAAATAAAGAGCGAGCAGGTAGCACACTATAGGCATGGGAAATGACTCATGCTAATCCAAGGATGGAGATGGATTGTAGGGTTTGGGGAATAGCCTTTATTCCAGAGAAGTAATCTAAAACAAGTGATCCATGTTGCAGAAGCCCAGAGATGAAAGTTTATCCAGGAGGAGGGAGTAGTTGATAATGTCAGAAGCTGTAAAGAGATCTAGAAGGATGAAGGTTCAGAAATTGATTTTTATCAGTGGAGTAGGAAATGGGGATGTCTGCTGACAGGGATGAGAGTGGAGGGGGCTTTGGGAGCTGGAGGAGAGAAGGGAAGGATTGCAACAGCCTCAGAGGGGAGTAGAAAAATGAGTAAAATGATTAAAGAGAAAAAGAAAATTGCCAATTCCTTTTCAGATTAGATAATAGAAATTTCAGATTGGATAAAATTTTAAAAAAACACCTCTGACCTCTTTGGGTTTTCTGCCTCCATCTTTTTTGGTGGATGATTATCTTGTTTCTTCTTCCCCAACTCAGTGTACCTTAAATTTCTAACCTGGGCTTCTTTTTTTTCATGTTTTTCTTTTGGCAAATAATATTTAATTTTTTTCCAATTACATGCAAAGGCAGTGTTCTATATTCATTTATTCCCATACTTTGTTATGTTATTAGTAGGAATGAATGGTGTATTTTGTCAAATGCTTTTTCTTCATCTCTTGAAACAATCATATGATTTCTGTTAATTTTGTTATTAATATGGTTAATTATGCTGATAGTTTTTCTAATATTGAACCAGTCCTGCTTTCCTGGTATAAAACCTACCTGGTTATAGGGCATTATCTTTGTGATAAATTACTGTAATTTCTTTGCTAATATTTAATGTATTTTGTTTTTACATCAATATTCATTGAGGGAATTGTTCCACAATTTTCTTTCTCCATTTTGACTCTTCCTGGTTTAGTAATCAGCACCATATTTGTGTCATAAAAGGAATATAGTAGAACTCCTCCTATTTTTTCAAATAGTTTACATAGTATTGGAATTAATTGTTCCTTAAAAGTTTGGTAGAATTCATTTTTAAGTCCATCTATCCTTGGAGATTTTTCTTAGGCAGTTCATTGATGGCTTGTTCAATTTCTTTATCTAAAATGCAGTTACTTAAGTGTTTTATTTCTCCTGTTAAGCTGGGCAATTTATATTTTTGCAAATATTCATCCATTTCACTTAAATTGTCAGATTTATTGGTATAGAGTTGGGCAAAATAACTCCTAATTATTGCTTTAATTTTCTCTTCATTGGTGGTGAATTTGCCCTTTTCCATTTTGATCCTGGTAATTTGGTTTTTTTCATTCTTTATTTACATCAAAATTAACCAAAGATTTATCTATTTTATTTGTCTTCTCATAAAACCAGCACTTAGTTTTATGTATTAGTTCAATAGTTTTCTTACTTTCAATTTTATTAATCTCTCCTTTGAGAGGGATTTTTAATTTGTTCTTTTTTCTAGGTTTTTTAATTGCATGCCCAATTTATTGATCTGTTCTTTCTCTGCTTTATTCATGTAAGCATTTACAGATATAAAATTTTTTCTAAGTACTACTTTGGCTGCATCCCATAAATTTTGGTATGTTGTCTCATATTGTCATTCTCTTCAATGAAATTAATGATTGTTTCTATGATTTGTAGCTTGACACACTCATTCTTTAGGATTAGATTATATAGTTTCCAATTAATTTTTAATTTATCTTCCCATGGCCCTTTATTACATGTAATTTTTATTGCATAATGATCTTAAAAGGATATATTTGACATTTTTGCCTTTTTTGCATTTGGTTGTAAGGTTTTTATGCCCTAATATATGGTCAGTTTTTATGTAGGTGCCATGTACTACTGAGAAAAAGGTATATTCCTTTTTTATCTCAGTTTAGTTTTCTCTAGAGGTCTGTCATATCAAACTTTTTCTAAAATTCTATTCACCTCCTTAACTTCTTTCTTGTTTATTTTGTGGTTAGATTTATCTAGCTCTGAAAGGGAGAGGTTAATGTCTTCCACTGGTATAGTTTTGCAGTCTATTTCTTCCCACAACTCACTTTGAGACTTCATGTGTAGACATTTTGACATTGTTGTCTTCTTCTGAGTTTGCATTTTGATCTTCCCTGTTGTCATAGTAGCTTTCTATGATCAGGGCTCTTTTTCAGTTTTTGATCATTTTTAAAGGTTGAGCTCTACTCCTAGTTTACAGGGAACACTGTCTCAAGCTTTTTGCACTGGGGGCCAGAAGGCTGGTCACTGGCTTTCTGTGACAGGGCCTCTGTGGCGGGCACGTTGCCCACTGAGCTAGGTGGCCTGGCCTAGTTGTGCCTGTGGTACCCTGGGTTCTAGGGCTGGCAGTATACCCGCTGCACTGGGACTAGAGGCCTCACAGCTGGCCTGCTGAGCCAGGATTGAGGGTCCTCAGTTACTGACGTATGCTGTGGTTAAGAGCCCCCTGCTAGCTTGCCTGGACACCTTCCTTGCTGGTCTGAGCTCCCCTTTTATCCAAGTGAGGCAGACCTTTCCCAAAGACCTTCTCAGTTATCTTAGACTAGAAAACTGTTCTACTCCATCTTTTGGTAGATGTTGTTCTCCCAGAATTCTTTTAGAGGCTTGATTTAACTTTGTTTCTGAGGGAAACTGGGACAACTTTCTAACTTCACTCACCCCCTTCTTGTTTCTTTACCTTATCTTGTTAACCTCATTAGCTCTTTATTATCTTTATACAAACGATTCTGATAAGTAGCCCTGGTCTCCTCTTGAGTTCAAGGTCTGAATGGCAAATCTAGTGGCAAATCCATGTTTTAAACCTAATGTCCCACAGGCATCCCAAATTCAATCCGTCTAAACAAAAACTCATTATTTTTCCCCAAACCACTCTTCATCTTAACTTCTCTATTTGTGTTGCGACCTCCACCTTCTAGTTATCCATGATGACAAGCACAGAGTTGCATCCTCAGCTCCTTACTCTCCCTCTCCTCACATTGTCGTTCAGTAACCACATCTTGTCAATTCTACCTCCTCACTAGTTCTAATACCTGTACCTTTCTCTCAGACTCACATAGCCACCATCATATTTCAAGCCTTATCATCTCTTATCTGGACTGCTATAATTGTCTCCTAGAGGATCACTCTATTTTCACTGCAATCCATCCTCTACAAAGCTGCCAGAATGATGTTCCTACATAACAGACAGGTATGACCATGTCACTACTTTGGTTATTCATTTGTTTCGATTGTGTCTCACTCTTTGTAACCCCCGTTGGAGATTTCTTGGCAAAGATACTGGAATGGTTCGCCATTTCCTTCTCCAGCTCATTTTGTGATCCTGAGGTGAACGAGGTTAAGTGACTTACCCAGGGTCACACAACTAGTAAGTGTATGAGGTCAGATTTGAACTAAAAAAAGATAAGTCTTTCTGACTCCAGACCCAGCATTTGTAGTCACTGCACCACCTAGCTGTCATGTCACATGGCTATGACCATGTCACACCCTTCCTTAAAAAGGTCCTGTGGTTCTCTATTACCCTTAATATCAAATGAAAACTCTTCTGTTTGGCATTTAGAGTTCTATACAAGCTGACTGAAATCTACATTGCCAGCTTTATTACACATTATTTACCTTCATACAATCTATGCTGAACTAAACTGTCTATTTCTCACATACAAGAATCCATTTTCTAACTCTAGGCCTTTGGAAAGGCTATCTGCCATCCCTAGACTGTATTCTGTCCTCACTTCTACTTCTAAGAATCCCTAGCTTCTTTCAAAGTTCAACTGAATGGCTACCTTCTGTATGAGGCCTTTTCTGACCTCTGCAGCTATTAGTGCCCCTTTACCACCCTCCAAAATAACCTCATATTTATTTTAGATTGCAGGGGATGTTTGTTGGTTTTTTTGTTTTGTTTTGTTTCTATATCCCTAGTACCTAACATAAAGCCTGGTTTATGGTAGGTGCTTAATAAATCCTTGTTGATTGACTGAATAGTAGTGTATAGAGTTGACAAGATAACATGACTTCCTCCATCTCTTTCAGGAGAATGAAACAACTTGTGCTTCCTCTAGGAAGCATTTTATATATTTCCTTCTGAGCCAGGGCCAAACTTAGGAGCATGGTCTTTCCAAATTATTTAAGAAGCCAGTGTGAGGCAGATAATGAAGGCTTCAAGTGAGTATCAAATTAGAATCAGAATAAACTGATATTTGCCCCAGAGAAAAGAAGATTTGGTAGAGTTTAGGGGAAGATGATAGTCTTTAAACTCTAAAAAAGCAAAATAAAATAAAGGATTGAATTTATTCTGTTTGGTCCCAGGCAGCAGAACTAGGAGCCATGAATGGAAGTTGGTAAAGAAGTAAAATGAGGTAAGGAAAAGCATTCTAATGATTAAAAATGAGGTAAGGAAAAGCATTCCCATCAAGGGAATATTTCTCCCACCTGCCTCCCCTACTATAAAAGCAAACACCCTGACATACGCAGGAGGATCTGCTATCACAGGTTCTTAGATCTGCTTTTCTGAAAGGAAATGCAACTTTTGAGGGGTCAGCAACCACTTTAATCAACCACATGTATCATTCACTTAGTTCGGGGGGAAAAGTACGCTGAACTTCAGAGAAAATACAGAGAAATCAAAATCAACAGACAGTGCTTCCAGCTGCCTGACATACATCATAGATCAACAGACAGTTCCAACTGTCTGGCCATTACATAGGTACATAGTTACCAGAGAGAAAAGCACCAACATCTGAGTTTTCAAAGTCGGGGTGCTGTTTAGCTGCTTCCCAGGTTCTTGTCTGGCCATACAAACACTTCCAATCAGTAAGCCCTGAAGTCAAACCTCACCTCTAAGTATTTATACATATTTCAGAGCCAGAGGGCATCACAACCCTGGAGAACCAGTGCCTCATTAACTAGAGGTGTGGGCCTTCCTACAGATCTCCCACACCCATTAATGGGTGGGGAAGATATTCTTTAATTACATTATTCATTCAGAAGCACTTGATTATACTAAAGCCAAAAATGTATTATCAATACACTTACTTCTGCAGGTCTTCAAGTGAAGGTTGGATGACTAGCTTTGTTGGATGTATTATAGGAGGGATCCCTTTTCTTCTATGAATTGGGCCAGATGGCACCTACATTCTCATATGATTCTCCGAGATGGTATGCAGAGCCACAACTGACAGGTCTAGCACCAAATGCTCATGACAGGCAGTTTTAGTATCTCCCAGAATTTCATGGTATTCTGGGCACCATTCAGAAGACACAGGCCCTGCCCTCCAGGACCCAGGCTTCTAATGAGACATTATGCTCATGAGACATGGATGGTTACCATCTGTGGATAAGATGATGCTATTTCTCATTTTTACATTTCTTTTTATATTCAATCACAACAGACTTACATGGTAACGGTCACCAAGCACTAACATAAATATCTTAAGAATTAGGAGGGTGTGGGGGAGGATTCTGTTAGGGATGCCTGCAGAATGCTGACATCTGAATCTACAACATTTTTCAAGAGTTTTGAAATAATTGGGTAAAACCACAAACAGTTTCTGTGGTATGCACTTGTGCCCCTGATTTCTAGACTGAGACTTTATTTCATATGTTCTTAATTCAGTCACACTGAACTCATTAATTTCCTCACTAGTCTTCTTAGGCCTTTTACTTTTCTTTGAACTAGGAACTTTTAAGGCAATAACATAGCTTAAGTAAGATCATAAATATTAAATCTTCAAAATCCCTATTGATACTGGCACACATTGCCCTAACCATTCCTATCTCACCGTAATCCTTAGTTAAGAGAATTAGAGAGTTAGCAAGAATATTATGTGAAAATATTTTCCTCTCCTCTTTCTCCTATCCTGGTCTGTATTTCTGTATTTAAACCATTCCCTTAATGAGTTTCTCAATTGCTTTTCCCCATACTTGCGGTTGTAGCTTGAGTTTATCTTTATCATAATAAATTGCTTTCTCTGTGTAGGTTGGGTCTAATAACGTATGCTTCGGTGCAACTTTGGACAGGTCTGCCACTTCCCATTATGATGCAATTATTTTTTTCTCCCACCATCAATGACCACAGTAATATCTTTTGCAATTGCAATTACTTGTCCTTCCTAGGACGGCTCCTTGCGGTGCATGAGGAATTTTAATGGAGCACCTCTGTTAATTAGGAAACTGGGAAGAAAAAGAACTTATTAAGAACCTTTGAAAGCCCATCCACTTTGAGGACTGAATTGGAACCAGGGCTTTATTTTAGAAAGATTCAATATCTTCAAATAAAATCATTTTCATTCTCTATCCCTGAGCTCCAGTCTTTAGTGGGAAGGGGGCTCAGGAGCATACTGTAGCTTTTAGAAAGGAGCTCTTTTTTAAGCTCTTTTTCATCTATTCATTCATTCATTTATTTATTAGTATATGCATGTATATATCTATGTATGTATGCATGCATGTATATATTATATATGCATGGATGGATATATTTGAAGAGAAAGGATCTCTTTACCAAAGTCAGAGGCTCCATGGAAAACAGAATTTATTTAGCTATTTTTCCCAGAAAACAGCAGAGCTCAATGCTTCAATATTTGGCCTAGAAGTTCCCTTAAGGAAGCTGCTAAATGACTTTTCCTCTCTTAATAAACTATGAAAGAAAAGAGATCCCATAAAGCACTCTGACTTATCTAACTCTAATGATTGTTTCATATAATTCAATAAATCTTTTTTAAAAATACCTACTATGTATAAACCACTGTGTTGCAAGTACCCAATGGGATATATGAGGAAATAGAAATGGCATTACAAAAAAATAAAGATGAGAAGGGCCACTGGATAAGACTGGGTTTACAAAGAGGGGGTCCATTCTGGAAGAGATATACTTTAGAATCTATGGACCTATCACATCTCAAAAAAAGGAAAAAGAGATTAAACCCTACTGTTGTTCAGTCATTGAGTCATGTTTGACTTTTCATAAACCCATATGGGGTTTTCTTGGCAAAGATGTTGGAGTGGTTTTCCATTTCCTTCTCCAGTGGATTAAGATAAACAGAGGTTAAATGACTTGCCTAAGGTCACACAGCTAGTGTCTGAGGTCAAATCTGAACTCAAGTCTTCCTGACTTCAGGTCCAGTCATCTATTCACTGAGCATTCTAGCTGTCTCCTGCACCTTACTCTTACTTTTTTTAAAAAGGCAACTGAGAAAATATTAATAACTGTTGACCCCTATGTCTACTTTTCATGCCTTCAAATTCTTTATGAGATTAATCTGCACATATATCAAGGATGTTCTTTATAAAGGTCTGCAAAGGAAATAGGCAAAATGTCACTAATGACATTCTTTAGCAGACCACATCTTTCTAGTCACACAATAGACTGCAAGGTGCAGAGATTATAAAATCTCGCTGTGCTTATTGTTCATTGACCATTTTTTTAAAAATAGCATTTTAAAGGGAACAAAAGACTATTTTAAATTTTTTTCCAGCAATTTGTCTCCCATGTATATGTCAAAATCATACAAAGCTTCTTAAAAAAATGTAATAACAGATATAGCTTTGTTCAATGACCCTCTAATTACTTCTATCAAGTGATGTATAAAATAGGGAGCTGTATGGTCAAAAAAGTTACGATAGAAGATGTCCTCACTGGTTCCAAATGGAAGGAAGCTTCCTTCTAGATCAGAAGTTCTTAATTCTCTCTCTCTCTCTCTCTCTCTCTCTCTCTCTCTCTCTCTCTCTCTCTGTACGTGTGTGTGTGTGTGTGTGTGTGTACAATGAACGCCCTTAACAATCTAGAGAAGTCTATAAACTCTATCAAAGAAAATACTTTTAAATAGTTGAAAGAGATGTTAAATTTCAGTTAAAAGTTAGGAAAATAAAGGTATTTTTTCCCCAATCAAATTTATAGATTCCCTGAAATCTATCCAAGGAACTTAGTGGATGACATTGGACCTCGCATCAGGAATACCTGCATTGAAATTCATCCTCAACTATTTACTAGTTGTGTGAACCCAGACAAGTCACTTAACAGAGTATCTGCCTCAGTTTCCTCAGCTGCAAAATAGGTATAATAAAAGCATCTTCCTCACAGAGCTATTGTAAGGATCAGATAAGATAATGTTTATACAGGGATCAGTATAGTGCCTGGCATATTGTAGGTGGTTAATAAAGGCATGCTTCCTTTCTTCCATGGATCCTAGCTTTGGAAGCCCTGCTGGAGATGGCAAGTCTTCTATGTGGTCCTCTTGGTAGCTGTCATGCTGATTTTCCCAAGACCTGGAATACTGAAGAACTTGCTAAGTGAAATCCACTTATGACAAAATAAACAAGAGGATAGAGGCTGCCTATTGCTGAGACTGTGTTATGTAGCTGGAAAACATAAGCATCAGCTACTTTTACTATTATTTACTTCCATAAACATGGAAGATCAATACATATATCTTGGACATGCTGTGGATGGATGAAGAACTAGATCCAATATTCAAAAGGAGGAGGAAGAAAGTAGCATGGATTGTATCCGGCAAATTGCAAAAGTACTTTAAGTGGCCCCAAGATTCTCACTGAAACAGAGCCCCAAGTTTTTCACACCAATATTCTTCCACAGGTATTACATAGCTACAAGTCGTGAAATATCACTATCTCCAAAGGACAATGGAGCAGTGCTTGGTAAATATGAAAACAACATATAAGCAAGAAAAAAATTGTGGAGGATGAGACATCAGATCTAACGTAGAGACATATGGACAGAAAATGAGTTGGATGGGTCACATGAATAACTGTCAAAGAGTACATGTGCATGATTCTTTTGTATCCCTGCAAGGGCAAAAGGTTTAGGAAAAAAATAATTTAAAAAAGGTCTAGAAGAAGGCATTCAATGGTCTCCCAGTGAAAGATTTATGGAAAGACACTGGCAAAAGATACCCATGAGAAGGTAGGGATAGGTTATGAGCTACACAACTGGATGGAATACTCACATTAAGAAGATCCCCAATCCCTTGAAGCTACTGATATAAAAGATGAAACATTTCCTGCCTTTAAAATGTTTCTATTTATTGGAGAGTTTTGGCACTTTGATAAAATGGGAAAAATCTCTCAACTTTCCACAAGCAAGTTTGCCTTTGTAGATTGCATGTACAACTCTGAGGAAGTAATTGACTTCTCTGGACCTCAATTTTCTAATTTCAAAAATGGGGAGAATACTACTTGAACCATTTCCCAATGCTGTTGTGAGTAGCATTAGAGGAATGGAAACTTTATTGTCCTTATGCAAAAGATCCTCAAGTCCAAACACGATAGGCAGATGACCGATGCACACATTTTTAAAAATTCAAGAGAATGACAGAAATCACAGATCCCAAGATTCCAAGTTCTTCTAGTATACATTGGTTCCTTTGAAGATGACAGTTTCTAATCCCAGTAATAGTAGCTTATTAACAATTTGAGAATTAAATTAGTTATTGTTTCTTCCCTTGTTTGGTAACTGGAAAGATTTGCACTGGTTATTGGACAGCCAAAACAGAAAATTCTTTATTCTTAAGACTTTTCCAGATGATCCACTTTGAATTGTTATAAATTCTTCCTTCCTTCCTTGCTTCCTTCCTTCTTTCCTTCCTCCTTATTTCCCTCCCTCTTCTTTCTGCCCACCCCCTTCCCAATGCCTACTGAATGATTTCCATGTGTGGGTAAGACCATGCCTTTATTTCCATTTTGTCTTTTTCTCCTCTCATCCCAGTTTCTCTTTGCTGGGAAAGATTTTCTTGTCTGCCATCCTAATGATCTCCTTGCCACATGGGGCCACGGATGCCAGTGCTGACAGCCTGCTCATTAGTGCCAGGGTGTTGTAGTCAGCTGATCGCATGCCAGAGCTCAGCTCCTGACACTTTTTCTCGAAGCTGTCATCAGAGTCATGGTGCCTGCCAGCTCTGGTTGAACTCAAGCTGTGATAGCTCCAGTGCCAATTAGTGCTTCAGTGTCCTGTTTGGCTAGGGAGGGAGTCCTTGTCAATTCTGACAAATGGCAAATAGTTGAGGGTGTGTCAGGGAAAGGAGTGAAGGATGAGAGGAGGGACATTATTGAGGGCTTCTCCTATGGATGGGGAGGTTAAGTTTTCAGTGACCTTTCTGAGAGTCTTGGTTCCTGTTATTACCCTGGGATACAAGGGAAGTCCAATGACTTGTTCACATTAACGCCTCTGTTTCCCTCATTCTGAGGACTTGAGATGGAAAGAATGACTCAGCAAATGAGAATGATGGTCCCATCCTGACATTAAAATCAAGGAGATAAGACATGAAAGAAGCTAATGCATTCTGGAGAGAGAATGACCCAGTAATCAAGAGTTTGGTCTGAAATAATATTAACAATTTTTTCAATTCTCTCTCTGCTAAAGAGTCTTTTTCTGATGACCTTGTATAAAACATATCAACATCTTTTCGTCAGATATGAAAAAGGGATAATAAAATTGTGCATCTGTTGAGAGTGGGATTGAGATTTGGAAGAGCATTGGTCAGTCAATAAGAATTTATAAAACTTTTACCATATGTTGGACATTATGTTAAGCATTGGCATGATAAGGGCAAAAATATTCACTTCTCTTGAGGAGCTCACACTCTAATGGGGGAAGCATCACAGAAATAACTAGTTACATCCAAGCTATCTACAGTGAAAACGGAAGGTAACATCAGAGGGAATGTACTAGTGGAGAGCGGAGGGGCGCTAAGTCCTCCTGCAGAAGGTTGATTTGAGATGAGACTTGAAGGAAGTCAGGGAAACTAGAAGCTAGATGTAAGGAGGGAGAGCATTCCAGTGTAACATGATTGATTGACCCCACTCTCCCAGGGCCAGCTCTTCTGAAATCACAGTCTTCCACAAGTTTTTAGGTATTAAGGGCTTGGGATATTCCTCTTCTCTGACATCAACTTGAGTCCCATTGACTAAATTCCTCCCCATTTTAGGAGACCCAATAACTAGCACCCTAATAATCCATTTTAACCACTGAAAATTGGATATTTTTTACAAAGGGATTTTTACTTCAAAGATAGAGCAAGAATAAACATACAAAAATTTCCCCAATACCTTGGGGACATAATCTGCCTGAACTGCCTCAGTCCCTAGTTAGGCTTGCAATTTAGCTCAGTTCCTAGTTCTCACTAACTAAATGGTCTCACTGGATTTGACTGAAAGATCTAATTCCCTCAGTCGGACAATTGTAGCTAAGATCTGGTTCAAGGTGAGTCAAGTCATTTTGAAGATGCTGATAGTTCTGTCTACAAAGCCAATGGAAAAAAAAGACTCCTGTCAGGCACACAGCAGGCCAATGCAGAGTATCCACGCATGTTTTAGGCTTCTGGTCTCCCCAAAGCAGTTCTTTAGTGTCTTCCATATTGATTACACCAACTTATGTGTTCTGGGTATGTTCCAGATTCCCCATAATACTACCCTTCCATTTGAAATGTTTTCTATTCTTGACAAATAGGCAAGAATACACTATGAACATATGTCAATGTTCCTGATTCAAAACTGTCCTCCAGGGTCTCTGGGGAGGTATAAACAATATAATTTCATTTTATTCTCTAGTGCTATATAGGAACAAATCTCAAAATACTCAATGTTACACAGTCTCATCCAATCCTACATTTAGGTGAAAATCAAAATTATTCCTAAATACAAAGCTTTGTTGATTCAACAAACATTTCAAAAAGTTTGTCCAAGATCATTGCTTGCCGAGTACTAAAGAGGAGACAGTGCTAAAATGCCCATCTCAACTCAAAATAAAAAAGAAAAGAAAAAGGCAAAGAAAATTATCTCCTTGTTTTAGAAGAAAAACTAATTCAGTTTTCCAGACCACACAGAATTCCTCATCCAAGGATTTTGGACCTGGGATTGACTAGGCAACACCTCCTCAGTCTCAGAGGAGAAACCAACTGTCCTGGGTGAAAACCCTTTTATGACTCCCTCGGGACATAGGGTCATCCAACTGAAGACTTGTCCAAATTTTCTGTGTCCTTTCCTACACATGGCACACCAAAATTGCTCTAGGGGTCCCTGTACTTTTGGTGATTCCTTTGGAAGTCCAGACTGGGAGCTTCTGTTGCAGCTAAGAGCTCCCATGTGTTAATTATCTTCTCACATTACTTTTACTCATTGAGAAAAGTGGGGATTAAAATGCTTAGAATGCATGTCCCTCTGGATTCCTTCTCTGCTCACACCCCTACCCACAGCAGTCCAATTCAAGGAACATACGACATCACTGTTTTAGGTACCAAGTGAGTTGTCAAAGTTCTTGAGTTTTCAGGGTTATCTAATTAGTGCAATGGATTTAAACTGGCAAAACCATGAAGGATGTGGCCATAGAGTAGAGGGCTGCATTGAGGGGAATGGACAGTTCTGAAAGATGAAGTGAAATGAGACAAAAATAGAGAGTCTGATTGAACTGAGGTAGTATGAGGATGGATGGAGTTGAAAGAAGTTCAGTCTTTAAGGATTATTTGTGAATCTACTTTAGTTTCTGCAAAAAGGAGAACTTGAAAAGGATTCTTTCTTCCAAGGATTACAAGGAGCCTGCTGCAACTCTCTCATTACAGGAGTTCTGGAATGGCTTACAGATTTCATTGAGAATGGGGAAATCATGGAGACTCTCCAATAGAAGCATCAGTGGAACACTTAATTGGGCTTACTTAAGAATTGAAACTATGTACAGAACACATTACTAGTACAGGAAGAAACACACTCAGAACTTTAGATAAGGCTTGGTCTGCACACTCAAGAAACTCAGTCTATTATGGCATGGGGATATGACAAATATATAGATAATATATGTTACTATTCTTCAATCATTTTTAATCATATTTGACTCTTTGTGACCTCATTTTTAGGTAGTTTTCTTGGTGAAGATACTGGAATGATTTGCCATTTCCTTCTCCAGATCATTTTACAGAAGAAGAAACTTAGGCAAAAAGGGTTAAGTGGTTTTCCCAGGGTCACACAGCTAGTAAGTGTCTGAGGCTAGATTTGAACTCAGAAAGATGAGCCTTTCTGACTCCAGGCCCAGCACTCTATCCACCATGTCACTTAGGTATCCCATAGATAAAGCATAGCATAATATAAATGAAAGGAGTAAAAATGAAAATGTTAAATGAGGTCAAAGAAGGTCATTACTGTCAGCTAAGCATAAGAGAAAAAAAATTGGAGAATTCTTCCCAGTATAAAATAAATGAGTTTCCATATTTGAGAAGTTTAATCTTTCCCTCCCATTCCCCCCTTGCCTGGGGGGAATGGGGCTAGACAACTTAATTCATCTTAGGAAATGGTATTATCATTACAAAGATGATGTTAGAGATGTTCAGAGACAGTCTCTGTGAAAATCTTACAGAGCCCTAATATGCCACATTTAGGTCTAGTACCTTCATTGTCTCTTATTAGGCTGGTATGGGATCTAAGTACTTTGGGGAGGGTGATGTACACAAACTAAGAGAGACACTTAGTAAATAATTTTGGATGTTTGATGATGGATGCAGGAATCTGTAGGCTAACTCATGGAATTTTAGATTTTGAGAGCTGGACTGAGTTTGTAGTCAGTTAAAAGTCCCAGATTTTTTACCCCTACCCCAAAAGCATGCAATTATTTAACCCTGCCTTCTCCCATCCCATATTTGGGAAGTTTAATTTTTTTACCCGTAATAGTTCATGTTTCTGTCTGTTGGATTTCATCTAAAGTTCAGCATACGACTCTATATTGTCATGATCTTTTGGGATCCTAATTTTGACATTCAAAGTGTTAGCTATATGCCCCTTGAGCTTTGGGTCATCTAAAAATTTTATGTGCATGCCATCAATGCCTTTATTTCGTTCAATGATGAAAATGTTAAAAAGCAATAGGACAGATAAAGACATTAAACAGCACAGATCCCTGGGGGTGTTTCTCCAGAGAATTCCTGTCAAGAGGATATAGAACCATTTACTCTTTGAATCTGAATATTCAACAAGTATTATTGTCTATTCCATGTTTTCTGAAAGAAAGAGTACAAAGGGAAAGGAATAAGAATTAAGCACCTGCTACGTGCCAGACACTTTACAAATATCTTATTTGATCAATTTAATAATCCTGTGAGATAAGTGCTATCATCATCCCCTTTTTATAGTTGAGGAAACTGAGGCAAACAGAGGTTAAGTGATTTGCCCAGGGTCAAATATCGAGTAAATGTCTGAGGCTAATTTAAACTGAGGTCTTCCTGACTCCAGGCTTAGCCCTATGTCTACCATGATACCTATACTTCATCAAATGCTGCACCAAAATTACATAAGCTATACAGCTACCTCTCATCTACAAATATAGCATCCTTATCCAAAACAATGCAACATAGGCTAGCTTAGCATGACCCATTCTGAATGAAACCATCCAAGCTCTTCGAAATGACCACCTTCCTTCCCAGATGTTTATTAAAAACATCTCTTTAAGATGGGCATCTCATATTTTCTCAGGATTTCAAGTTAAGTACCCTTGCTTAGAGTTTGCACATTTTATTCTTTTTTTTCTTTTTGAAAATTGGGACAATCCTTATCATTCTTCAATCTTGTGGTTCCTCTCGTGTTTTCTGACATATTTTCAATATAACTGATATGAGTTGAGCAATCACTTTTGCTAGCTCTTTCAGACCCAAAGATAGTTCATCTGGACCACAGGACCTGGATTAATCAAGAGTGGCTAGAGGCTTTCTTATTATTTTCTTACTTATCTTGGACATCAATACTCCAAGGACCAGATTTGTTTTGTCATTTCCAGGCAATGGTCACTCTCATTAGCAAAGAAAAAGAATTGAGAGGTTATACTTTCTCTTAGTTATTACTGACCCATATATCCTTTGCCTCATCTTTGCATTTTGCTTAGGGCAGTCTAAGCAAAAAGTCCCATTCCTTCCATTGATCTTCTCTTTTCTCCCAAAGGAAAAAAAATGTTTTTGTTTTTATTTTGGTTACCTTTAACTCACCTAACTAGCCTCAGCTCATGCATTCCAACTCCCATTTTTATAGGGTCATGTCTCACTCTGATATAAATTCATCTTTAGTTCCCCAACATTGCTTCTATTTTCCTTTAAAATCTAAGTTGGTTAAAATCCTCTGTGCATCCATATTAATCCATTAAGACAACTCCCATTTTTCTTTCCCAATCTAATTGTTTTCTGCTGTATCCTGAGAGTTTTATTCTTGAGTGTTTCCCTTCCTTCCTGAATATGGAAAGACTCTAAAACTTATTCAGTTTTAGCCTGTGGGATCCTCCCAATCCTTTCTATAGACCCTTTTAAATCTGACCTCAAGAAAGTTTAATAACTCTGCCTATACATGAACATATGCTTAATGTAGTTATATATTTTAGTGAAATACATATGTATGCATGTGTATTTATACCTTGTTTGTCCTTCATTCTCAAAGAGGACCATGGCATTAGGGAGGGGTTGCCATGACATGAAAGTGAACTGGATTTAAGTGAGGGAGGGGTGTGCAAAGTCACCAGTCTCATTTTCTCCTCCAAAGTCATCTGGGTCCAGTGGGAAGATATACATCAGAATGACTGGAGATGTTTGGAAATATGTATATATGTGTATATGGAAAGAGAGAGAGAGTGAGAGAGAGAGAAAGAGAGAGAGAGAGAGAGAGAGAGAGAGAGAGAGAGAGAGAGAGAGAGAGAGATATCACCAGCTAAGCTTTGCTTTGGACTCTGATGATTATGTTGTTCTAAAGCTACTCTCCCTTCCCAAAAAGGCACTGACCTTTTAAGAGTAACTGTACAAACAAGTAAAGATGAGTCTTTAATGTAATTCTGGTGTTTAGTATTAAATTGGGGCAATGGTAAATTAATTACAAATGAAATAAAGCCTATTTCACTAGTACAGATAAGAAACATATGGGACATATCTCCCTCTACAGATTATCAAAAGTTGGATGAACATGTAAATTCATAGAAAGTTTAGCTAACTCCACTGCGGACAGATGCATACTGAGTGACTCATGGATAGGATGTTTGGGTTATAACAGCAACCAACGATGATAATTGTCACAGTCTTGCCAGATGTTTTGGAGACCTCCAGGTTTGCATAGAAAAAAAAAACCGCTAGTTAAACTAAAAGCAATACATCTCTATTTTAATGTGTATTTTAATTCAAGAGAGAAAAGATGTGTCTTAATATGAGATACCTAGGGGCACCAAGAAGGGATTGTGGGGAAATGGGGTAAAGGATATATTTGCATCACGGTCACTCAAGAGATAAAGATATATCTAGAACTCAGGAGAAAATAGGATTCATCTGTGACTTAGCCAATGGAGGGAGTTAAGTGAAATAATATGTCTTATTAAGTGAAATAATGAGCCTTAAGTGAAATAATCTTGAACCTGTGATCTTTAGTCAAAATCATAAGTTCTGTGGTCCTTTGAGAGGCACTTCCTGACCTAGTACCCAGGTGATATCAGTCTCTTGTCATTCCTCTTAGTGATGGGAACATCTTGGTCCATCCCACATAACCAATCATCTTGGCAATACCAGCAGGACATAGGTATCATATAACTGTGGCCCGGGCCTCTATAATCTGATTGGTTTCTCTCTCCATGCTATTGCCAAGAAAACATGAATTCTTGAGGTTGCCTAGGGCATGGACATTTCTAGCTCAAAACTTTTATGGTATGGAATAAAAGATTTTAGAAAAGGGAGAGGGTGCCAGGCAGGAGTAAGAACATATCTAGAGATGAGAGATAGTATCACAATGAAAGCTAGACCTCTAAACCAGAAAGGTTTTCTGGACTACCACAACAATGCTTCTTCTCATTTGCAGAGCACATGGTAGTTTGTGATGAGTGTTTTTATTTGCACAGTTTTAAGTAGGCATTAAGAAAGTAACCACAACATATCACAAGAAATCCTGCCCTGGTGATTTTATCAGAGACAGAATGATTGGCTGAAGCACCAGGGCTCTGTCCCACTATGGCATTTCTTATGTTGAGAAGAGGGAAGGTAATAGGTATTCACAGAGAGTCTGCTATGTGCTAAGCACTATGCCAGGTGCTATTTACAAATATTATCTCATTCAGTCTTCACTATAACCATCAAAACTGAGGCCAAATAAGAAAAGAATAAGGAATGTGCTCAAAATCACATAGTTAGTATCTAAGGCTGGATTTGAACTCAGGTCTTCCTTACTCTAGGCCCAGTGCTTTGTCCATGGTTCTACCAGTTACCTCTTCTTTTTTATAGAATGAATGGAGCAAGGTAGAGAGATGAGATAGCAGCATGTGACCTAGGCTACCCTAGTTTCTTATCTCTAAAATTGTTTCAGGTTTAGGGAACAAATAGGTATATGTTTCAGGAAGACCTTGATGGAATCACATAAAACAGGACAAGCTTTCACAGGTATATGATGGGAAGGGCAGTGGCAAAATAACCCCAATTCATTTGTAAGCTATGAAAAGATGCAGCCTGTCTTTTGCTCTAAGAAACCTCAAACCTGTGTCTGTACATGTGAAATAATCCATGCTTTTGAAGTATTTAATAAAAGATGAGCACCTTCCTACTATGAGTATTCAGTTTCAAGTCCAGGTTTGGCACCAACTCAAAAACATGCCTCCTATCTCCAAATAATCAGTGATCAGGAAATAAGAAACCATGGTGAATTCTGAGGTGATTAGTTGATGCCTGTCATTGCTCATCAGTTTGGATTTGGGAGAGCTAATCTGGACCAGAGATCTGGAAAAAGCTGTTCATCCAAATTACTCAGATCCACAGGTAGATTCTGATTATCTCCCTCCTCTCCCCTTGATACATCGTCTGTTTCCATAGCAGTTAAGACCTCAGTAAAATGGAAACATCTGGTCTGAGCTCAGGTAAAGGTCCCCTGGGGAAATAAATCTGTTGGATGATAGTAAGAGAGAAAAGAAGGCTTTAAAACAAAGAAACATGAAAATTTAAGGGGAGAGAAGAGGGAGAGAGGAAGAGAAAGAAAGAGAGAGAGGGAGGAAGAAAGAGGGGAGGAGAGAGAAAGAGAGAGAGAGAGAGAGAGAGAGAGAGAGAGAGAGAGAGAGAGAGAGAGAGAGAGAGAATGGGAAAGTACAAGGTGTGAGGGAAGAGAAAAATGGGGGAAAAAAGCAAAATGAACCACTTGAGAGACTACAAGAAAAAATTTAGAACAAAGAGAGAAATCAGGAAAGTAAAACAAAAAGAAAAGGTGTACTAAGGAGAAAAAAGAACTATATTAACAGACAAAGAAAGCTCTGCCCTGGGGACGGTCAAAGAAAAGGAAGACAAAGGAGAATTGGAAAGTTGAAAGGATACACAAGACTGAGAATTCCTACCATAAATGCAACCTGAGAATGATAAATATTCTGACAGTCAGGCTGATTTGATATCCTTAGGTGTTCAAGGCAGAGCTGAGTGGATCTTCCCCGCTAGACTTTATAATTCAGTTTGGACTACCCTTCCATCTCACATATTACCTGTAGTAGCATGCCATCCCTCAGTGGGACCTCAAACACATGATGTGGTTTACCTCTGTTTGCTTGTTCAATTTCACATGCACTTTAAACCAAGATGACAACTGCGTCAATGTCCCCTTTTATTCCTCTGCTTAATGGAAGTAGCATCAGGGTTAAAGATGTGGGAATGATAACAGTGGTTTCTAAGCCTCGAGAGTTTTATGATTTAGCATTGCTGGCATAAAATGATCATCATAAAAAAAATTGGGTCGTGGTTAAAAAGATGAAAAGTAGATCAGGGGAACAGACCAGAAATGTAAGGAACTGAAGTCATTGAAAGTGGTAGCCTGTGCATGATCAGCCCAAGAACAAACACTACTGTATAGGAGGTTTCTCTTTATAATAGAAATATTGATAAAAATAGTAAATCATTTAGCTGAAATTAGGCTTAGGCTAAGCTCTCATACCATATACTGCAATAAATTTAAAATGCATATGGAATCTCTGAATAAAGTTGATAGAATTTTTTATATAGAAGAGAATATGAGAAGTTAACTTTGGCAGCTAGAGTTAAGGAGAAAATGCTCAACCAAACAAAAATAGGAGTGATCATAGAAGACAAAATAGACAAATTCTATTATGTGAAATTGAGTTTTTTGCATTAATGAAATCAATGAAGAAACAATGAAAGGAGAAACTATAGAGTGGGACAATTACCAATAAATACCTAATATCTCAAGATACATAGAAAAATGACACAGGTATTTATATAAGTAGGAGTGATTCCTCATTAGATAAGTTGTCAAAGGATAAGAACAAAAATTTTCAAAAGACTTGAAAGTTTAAAATGTCCGTGAAAATATGGTCCAAAACACAAATAGTAAAGGAAATACAGGCTAAAACAATTACAAAATTTGACGTCATATCTAATAAATTGGCAAAGATGGCTCAAAATTGAGAAGAAGAAACATTTAATGGATTTGAGGAACAAATTTTGATTTAAAAAAATTGTTAGGGTGGGTTTGTGAATTGGTGCAACCATTCTCTATATCAAATTGGAAACATGCAAATAAAGCGACTAAACTGCCCATCCTCTTTGACCTAGTGACACTACTACTGGGATAAATACCCCAAGAATGTCAAAGACAAAAACAAAGGTCTGATGTACACCAAACTATTCATAATAGCAATATTTGTGTGACAAAGAACAGGGAGTAAAATGGGCCCCCAATGATAGATGAACCATTAAAAATCAACATTTGAATGCAATGCAATATTACTGTGCAGTATGACTTATTTAGAGAAACATGAAAAGATTTGTATGAACAGATGAAGGATGGATGAAATAACCTAGAACCAATATAATAACACAAACAGTGGCCATAACACTATAAATGACAAGATCACTAATTGGAAGATGAATTCTGAGCAACTGAATAATGAATGAAGTTCACAAAGAACAGATAATAAAACACATCTTCCTCACAGCAGAGAGGCTGAGGGAGGGGGAGAATGCAGAGACTTGTCAGATAGGGTCAGATGCTTGGTTTCCTGTTACAAAAGTTCAATATAGGAGGCAGATAAGGATTATTTCCCACCCTGCCCCAAAATGACATTCAGAGAAAAAAATGAATTAATAAATTTTTTTTTAAAAAGTTCAATGCTTTTCACCCATTTCTTTTTGTTTCTGTTCCCTTGAAGCAACAGGGAAAGCGTTCTGGTATTTGGGAGGCTAGAAATAACCATGACTGAAGGAAGAATGGATTATTTTCTCTCCTTTTTCCTATGAAGTCCACAGTTATCTTTCATGACTGTCCTGTTTCTACTTCTTGCGTCAGTTAGGGTGGTTTCCTCCTCTAGTTGTTCTTGCTCTTTCTTGTAGTCACTGCCTGTCTCTTTGTCTCTGTCTTTCTTTCTCTGTTTTTGTTTTCTCTCTCAAAATTTGAGGAGATTGAGGGGGAAAACACTTAGCTTCTTTCTCTTTCACTCATCCACACCTGGTAATTAAAACCAATAGAAGTGAAAGACATGCTGAGGCAATCTAGAGGGACAGACAGAAAGAAAGCCCCAGATTCTATCTCAATTTTTCCGTTGGGAGTTTAGCTATGAAACCTACAGGAGGGATGGCCCACAGAACATGGCCCCAAGTGATTCACTTTGCCACTAAACTAGGATTAAGATTATTTTATGAATTCTGTAAAATATAACATCCTTTTCAGAGATACCTTACTATGCACACTCAGAGAGCAATTTATGGTCATATTTAGCAAAACAATGGAAAATGAACGTAAGGGAATGGAAACCTCTAGGGGGAAAAATCTCCATCTCAGCAGATGGGGGAGTGAAAAGAGGAAGAGAGAAGGAGCTCTCAGCTGATTACATTCACAGACAACAGGGAACAAATCCTCTACTTATGCTTTGTTATGGTTGAGGTTCTAGTTGGAGTGTCCCTTTTGTCTGCAATGGACATCTGGACTCTCTTAAATAGTCTTTCCTTTCCTGTTTCTCAGTGCCACTAAACTTCACATGGCTGAAGGATCTCAGAATCTTTCATCCTCCAAACTCCACTCAGATGGGACCACTAATTCCCTGACTTCAGGGAGAAATTTCACTCATTCCTGAAGGAATAGTTCTTTCCATTCAAACTGGGCCATAAGATAACCAGGCAAACCACCCAGACTGATTTATTCCCCAGAAGTCTAAAATTTGCATCATTCATCAAACATCACACTTTATATTTACTTTATATTAATGAGGAATAAGTAATGAAATCATTTAAGGTTGTTCTCACCAAAACATTTCCACATCCCCTAGGCACATAAAACTTGGTCCTTGAAGCCCTCAAGTTTTTGTTTTTGGCTTGTTTTACCCATGAGCCATAGAGTCCAAAATTATCCCTTGAATTGTGCTTACCTAAACATTTGATCAAGTAAGTACAGTTTAGTGAAGATTTCTCTAAATTTTTGTAGAATAAAGAGGAGCAACACACTATCTTATTTTTTGGATTTAAGTAGACCACAAGTCCATAGGATTTTGTCTACAAAATCTTAGTTCACAATCTTGTCCAGAGTAATCTAGTCCTTCCTAGATAATTTTCTCTTTTTTAGAAATATGGTCACTTTTGGTCTACCATCAATCACTGTACATATATTTTCTTTCCTTACCCAATATTATAGCCAACTATACATGTCCACCACATCACCATTACCAGTAAGCATCATCACATTTCCGGTAAATCTTGGTATATAATGAACCTGTATCTAAGATATTCCATTGGCATACTTTTGAAATACACTTACCAGGGGACTAGAGAAGTTATTTAAATTATTATTTCTGAGGTCTTCAACAACATAGCATTGCATATGATTTTAAATTTATTTTTAGAATTTCAAAAAAAGTCTTTGACAATCCATCCAAACTTGCATTGTCTCAGTTCACATTTACTAGGGAATGTCTTTTCTGAACCTTCTGTACATTACTTCACACAACTACAAACACCCTATTCCTCCCCACCTCCATTCAGTAGGCAATCTCTGATTTTCTTACCAGTGGGAGAGATGTGTCTCCAAGTAACTGTAGGTTCTGGTCTACCTGTTGCTATGCAGGTGAGACTGATATTGCTGCCTTCATTGATGGAAATATCTGAGGAAATCTCTATGATTTTTGGAGACACTGTGAAAAGAAAATAAGTGAAGGCATAATCAAAATATTGGCAATACATTTTATGATTTCCTTGCATGATAATTTCCAGAATAAACTGCAGACTTTGCTTATATGAGAGAATTGTCAGCCAGAAACATGATAAACAACCTTAAACTAGAAGTCATACAAACATGTTTGGTTTCTACTTTTCCTCTAAATTCCAAATTAGGTAGTTTGAAGAGGAATCAACATATTTCAGGTCTCAGAAAAGGGAGTCTCCTTATGTCAAATCGTAAAAATATCTGTTCCTGCATACCTTAAGTGGGATACTAAAGTCACAAGAAATTTATTTTTGTTTTCATTTCTCTGTTGATATAAAGCATGTTGCCTTGAACAGAAGAGGTGTTTAATAAATGTTTGCTGATTACATTTTTGTTTCATTTCTGTCCTATTAATTAGTGAGAATACTGGTTGTCTATGGAACAAGCAAAACCTCCATTCCTACACTTTACTACGTAGCTTCCCAACTTGTAATAATAACACAAATAAGTGAATTTATAATATCAATTCTTTACGTTAGGAAGGAATGAACACTCCATTAACATATTATATTAGTAAAGTATATTAACATTTGCAAACATTCTCCCAAATAACATTTCATTTGATCCTAACTTACAATTGTGAAGTGGATACTATTAGAATTATAATCTCCATTTTACAGATGAGAAAAGAAAAACTCAAGAAATATAATTAATTTACCCCAATCACAGAAACAATACCATTTCTACTACACTAGAGTTACTTCCTAATAATAGAGATTACTATATTCACAAAACCATAGGTTTAAAGTTAAAAGGAAATATGAAGTTCATCTAGTCCAAAGGGCTTATGTTATAGGTGAGAAAACTGGAAGCCAGTGATTTGCTAAAGGTAGTAAGTACAACCATGGGTAGTAAGTGATTGAGTCAGTATTTGAACCTGGGTCATCTGCCTCCAAATCAGTATATTTTCTGCTGTAGTACAACCATCTCCCAATAATTGGATTTCATACCTTTTTAGGTATGAAAGAAACCTTTCTACTCTTTCTAGTAAGTGACCCTAGGAAATTATCCTGAAATTTAAATTCAGTGGAATTGACCCCATTGAAAAGATTAGTGATGGGTGGCCAGTTGCACTGATGGGCCATGGGCTACTTTCTTGAAGGGTGGTACAGATTTATTTTTTATCTCATCAACTATATATTTTACCAGTTCGCTAATGGTTTGATATTTTCTAAGAATAATCCCTGCCTATTAATATAGGCTTTTTATCTTATAGGGGAACTTACCTTGAAAAGGATGATATGACACACAGTTTCCCTCTTGTTAACACAGTTTGCCTTTCTCTCTTTGCTAATTTAAAATCAGATCATTAGAATGGAGAAGCAGTATGTGTGTGTGTGTGTGTGTGTGTGTGTGTGTGTGTGTGTGTGTGCTCGCGCGCGCATGCGCGCGCGTGTGTGTAAGAAAGGTAAAAAGAAAAAAAAACCCAGAACAAGATTGGTATAAGTGGAAATAGGGGACATGAGTATCCAGGCCTTTGTGTGGCTCTTCAAATGTACCATTCTAATTTATAAACCTGTCATATTAAAATGGAGATTAAACCTTAGAGGTCACCATGACATTTGATTAATGATTTACCATTTGATTTGAAAATGTACTTCTATATCCATTATTCATTGCTGATATTATGAAGAACCCCAAATTTCTAAGTGAGAGGGGCAAGAGGACTAGAATTTTAAAATAAGATCCTGATAAAGATTACCCTTTCGGTACAATTTTACCTGTAGAGTTCTTCTGGGGCCAGTCTCTTATCTACCCTATCCAAATTCCATTCCTCCAGCCCATCCTACACAAGCTGCCATCTACAAAAGCCTTGCTTAATTTTTTTGGAGGCCAGACTGACTACAAAATGTCTGTGCTGGCCTTGCAAACATTCTCTCCGATGCATAGGTAAGTAATTTATAGATCTGTAAAAGCACTCTGAGATGCTCTGGAAGGGATTATGTCACGCCAACGCTATGCCATAAAATAAAAAATGATGGACTTTGTGAACACAGGGTGATTTAGAGTTTGTAGATGGAAGTGTAGTTAAAGTACATTTTAAGTGGAAATCAAGGTGGGTAATGAATTACTCACGCTAGGGAAAGGCCTGCTGGGAGTTCATTTTCCCATCTTTTCACTGGGATACAACAGTAATGATAGCTAATCTTCTAATCACACACTAGAGAACAATGGACAATCCCAAGGGAAAAAGAAGGTGGTTTGGGTAAGATCCTTCAGACCAGTGAGTGTATTAAGTGAGAGGGTCACACTCTGAGCTCCCAAGAATTAACTAGAATTGTCCTCTTGCTTGTAGCTGGAAAGAACCCAACTTATTGGTCTAGGCTTGCATTAAGGCTTGGCGTCCTTTCAAGACTGGTTCAGGCTGTAGAGAGTCATTTCAGAGGTGTCTTTTTTCAAATTCACTCATTCATTCATTCATTTATTCATTAAATATTAAAAGTCTAGATGTGTAATCCTGAGTAAGGCATTTAACCCCCTTTGCCTCAGTTTCCTCATCTGTCAAATGAACTGGAAAAAGAAATGGCAAACCACTCCAGTATCTTCACCAAGAAAACCCCCAAAGTGGTCACAAAGAATTGGATTGTCACATAGTGTGTCATATAGTGCTGAGGACAAATGAGCAAAAAATAAAAGTCCCTGATCTCAAGAAACTTAGCATTCTATTTGGGAGAAACATCATGGACATAGGCAATACATTTTAACTAAGTCTGTGATTTCATTGATATTGGGACTCCTAGATAAGAAAATTTATACCGCCAAGGCACGTAAGTATCATATGTTTAATTTGTACCCTTAGAGCTGCCTGGAGCAGAGAGGGTCTAAGTGACTTGCTAAGGGCAGACACGTGTCTGCTGGCATGTGTAGAAAGTAATGCTTGACCTTTGCTCTACCAGGCCAACTCACTACCCACTGTGCCTCTCTGCCTTCCACATAGGTAAGTAAACAGAAAATATATACAGAGTTATTTGGAGGAGGAGGGCACTAGTCAGGTAGTATAGTCGGTAAGTGCTAGACTTGGCATGCTAGACCTGCATTTTAATCCTCCCTCAAACATTTATTAGCTGTATATCCCACAAGTCTTCAGAAACCAAGATTGAAACATGCTTCTGCAGGAGAGGTAACTGACTTCAAATTGAAAAGGAGACATATTTTTGAATGTGGCCAAAGCGGGAATTTGTTTCATTCGATTGTGACTGGTTTTTCTTTTCTTTTGCTAAATTGGGAGAAGGGGAGTTTAAGAGCAAAAGAGAATTTTTTGTAAAAATTAACTTTTTAAAAATTCAAATAATTAAAAAAATAGGGCTTAGACTAGAAGGCATCTGAGTTCCCTTCTTGCTCCAGTTCTAGGATCCTATGATTCCATGCTTCCTTCTGTACATTTTGACTCTAGTCACCATGGCATACATTAAGTTTTTAAATTGAATTTTAAAGCTGAAATGTCCCTTAGAAATAACTTATTATCTTTTTATTTTAAAGGTAAAGATACAGAGGTGCAGTTCAAAGTGATCTGGCATTGGATAGTAAGTTGTATAGAACACATCTGAAAACCTTTTCATTTCCAGTCCAGAATTCTGCTCATTATATTACACTGTTATCCACCATGTAAAAGACAAGGTGGAATGGTGTAAAGAAGGTCTGCTTATCATTAGGAGAGACAGCTGGGTGGTGCAATGGATAGAGCACTGGTTTAGAATCAGGAAAACTCATCTTCCTGAGTTCAAATCCAGCCTCAGATACTAGCTGTGTGACCCTGAGCAAGTCACTTGTTTATCTCTATTTACTCATCAATAACCTCCCTGTTTACCTCCATTTATTCATCTATAAAACAAGAAAATGACAAACCACCCCAGTATCTTGGCCAAGAAAACCCCAAATGGGGTCATGAAGAGTCGGACATGACTAAAATGACTGAACAACGATGGTGATCATTGGGAACTGAAATTGACTCTTTCATCTATGGGGCAAGCGATGTACTCTGAGTCTCAGTCTCCCTTTTTGGACATTCCCTGCTTCATAGCAGTGCTGTGAATTGAGCACTTTGTAACCTGGAAAGCACCTCAAAAGTACAAGTTTTATTACTATTGACTAATTCATGGTCGTACTGGAACTTGCACCAGAGTCGCATTCTCGACCATTTCACTGACTTTTCTGACAATTAAATTGACTTCACTTCCAGGTGCCTTGTATGCAGTTTCATGTACATAGTTCTGTCCTTTCTGGAGAGGTTTTTAATATAATGGTAACAATACCTAATATTTATATAGCACTTTAAGGTTTCCAAAGTGCTTCAGCTGTGTTATCTCAATTAACACTCAGAACCATGTGAAGCAGGTGTTCTTTATGATTCTTTATTTTCAGATGAGGAAACTAGGTCAGACAGAAGTTATGCATTGGCCAGGGTCACACAACTAATAAGCATCTGAGGTAGGATTTGAATTCAAGTCTTCAAGCTCAGTGCCTTTTCTACTGTAATACATATCTTCCCCAGAGGATGTTACATGATCTTAGGTGGTTCCATATCCATGCACACAGCAATTACAGCTAAAAAAATAGCCATAGCAGCATGTGATATATACAAAGCACTAGGGGATTTGATGAGGGGTACAAAAAAATACAATAAACGGACGATTACTATCCTCAAAGAGTTTATGACATACTTGTTGTTCTTTGTTCAGGAAGAGGGCCATAACAGGAAGGGGATGCCACGATTTGCAAGTAAAATGGGATTTAAGTGAGGCAGGGCTATGCAAAGTCACCAGCCTCACTCTCTCCTCTGGAGCCACCTGCATCTAGAGTGAAATATAGATCAGGATGACTGGAGAAGGCCCAGGATGCAGTGTAAGGCCCTTAAACCCAAATTACCCTGACTCTCATTGATTGGCCAACAATAGGTCCCAGCCCAAGCCTCCCTTGGTCATTGTTAGGGCCCTAATTGTTTCTGTTTTGGCCAGAAACCCTGAGGGTCTTTCCCTCCCAGTCTGATTTTTTTTTTAATTTACTAGTTAAATGAGGACGTTCTTTACCTCATTTCTTACTTAACCTTAATCACTGAATTGACCTTGCATCAGTCAAATTAAGACCTGGAAAAGATCTTCACTTATAACACATTTAGAGAGACAACAGATACTGAACTAAAAAAAAAATCAGGGTCAACTAATAGTATAAGAGATATACTAAAGACTCTATCTGACTATGTCAGACCCTTAATCAAGAAGCTTCAGTAGCTTCCTATTTATTTTAGTATCAAAGCCAAACTTTCTTTTATGTTTTGAGTGGTGAGTCAACACTCATCTCCACTCAAGCTCTGTTCCATTCCAATTGACTCACTTGCCAATCCCCAGGTTAAAAGCTGTATCTTCATCACAGTTCCATTCATGTTCATCTCCTTTTCTACTTAAGGAAATAAAGCCCTTGGGATATTTGCTTCAAGTTTGGGGATAGATTAAGAACTCATAATTGAATTGGACTTCTGATCATAAGGTTGCTCAATGGGCACAGAGTTCAGAAGACCTGAGTTCAAATCTAGCTATGTAAACCTAGACCAGTTACTTAACCTAAACTTCTGTCTACCTCAGTTTCCTCAACTGTCAAATAGGTATAATAATAGGACCCATGTCTCAAGGTTGCTGTGAGGATAAAATGTTATAATATTGGTAAAGGGCTTTGTAAAGCACTATGTGAATTTGAGTGATGATGATGGTGATGATGACAGCAAATAAGAGCTGAACTGATGTAGTGAGAGGGGGAAATGAAAAAGAGGGCATTAAAAGTACAGATGTGATCTCCTTAGCTTGGGCATCTGCCAGCTTCTGTTGTGCCTGACTGAGGGGAAGTAGTTTGTAGACTCTGATTGAAATAACTGGTTAAAAGAGCTACAGACCATTCCTTCTGGGGACAGGTAATACCATGCACAGTGCCTCCCATGCCCACATGATCAGAGTAACACGGGGTGCTTGACCATGATATAAACCAGAGCTGAGGTCCTATTGTATTCTAAGCAAAGTGCTTCAAAAAGAACTATAACACTGTATTTCCAGAAAAGGGCTTACTAACAACATGAGGGAACACATGGTTCCCCCAAATCCCACCAGTGTCCCTGTCCAATGTATGGTAAATGTGGCTGAAAAAGCTTCCTGAAAGAAAAATGGCCGTTCCTAGGGATATGCTGGAGCCAGCTCCAATGGGCTGCCAAGAGCCGATAATTAAATTTTCAGTGTCTTTTACACTTCGTAAACCAGTAATCAGTAAAAATCGGAGCTCGGTTTGTTATTTTATTGAATGTCTAAACTTGATGGAGACAATGTTAATAACACAAATTAAACTTAAAAGTGTGTCATGGGTACATTTGTCCAGAAAGTCAGTTGTCAAATATTCACCAGAGCTCCCCTTGACCTCCCCTGCTCAGTGATGGACAAAGTATTAGTTAACACTGAAGATACCTTGAGAGATGAAAAATGGCGGTGGCAGAGTGCAACTCTTGTTAGAGAGCTCCCCAGAAAGCAGGTGTATACAGGTTTAGCAACTGACTGCATCTTCTTCCCAAGAACCAGCCTAGGAAACTGTGGGGAAGCAAATCACCAGGAGACAAGCCACTAGGTGATGATTTGACCATGAAAATCCATGAAACAAAGAATACAAAATGGCTCGCAGGACATGGTGTCTTCTCTCACTTCTGAAGGGATGGTTTCAGAGTGACAGAAAAAAAGGAAAGACTAAAAAAAATCACAGTTTTTAGACCATCTATTGAAAACCTTAAAGTAGTATATTGTTAGCTGTTTTTTTTATTAGTGTGCTATTAGTAGTAGTAGTAACAAAATTGTCATTATGTTATGTTATATTATAAATGTGAGGTAGACAGACATAAAAATTAGAGGAATTGAAATATGCCAATTATTACATTCTTGCTCTAAGTGAGAGATTCTTAACCTGGAATCTGTAAACTTTAATATATATATATATCAATAACTTAATTTAAATATAATTCCCTTCATAATCCTATGTAGCACACATACATATGTATTTATATATATGTATACATATACATACAAATATATCTAGATCAAGTATAATTAGGAAAGATCAAGGTAGGAAACAACAAAAGTTTTAGGCTTCTAGTGGACACACACACACACACACACACACACACACACACACATACATATCCTTTATACTCCTAGGATTTTATGCGTTGAAAAACATTATTCTGAAAAGGGATCCATAGGCTTCTGTTAAAGGCTTCCATTAACCCAAAATGGCTGAGAACTACTTTTCTATCTATGAAACCAAAAGACAAAAATAAAGCTAAATAAAATGATGACTCTGAGGCAAATAAAGGAGTTGGCAGAGTTAGTTTTATTGTGTGTCCAGAAGAACCAAGAAACATAATTTTACGGGACCCTTGCCCATGTATATAATGAACATCTCCAAAAAAGACCAATATGAAATTAATTGTAACTTATGCTCCAATATCTGTTACAGAGTTAAGAAAGTAAAGAAATACCTGAAGAGCTCAAGAAATCCTTCCAAATTAATACAAAGATGAGGATAGTATAATGAAAAACATGTTGGAAAGTATGATTTTCGATTAAGAAAGTAAGCAAAGACTTACAGATTGCACAGAAGCCTCAAATTTGTATATTGTGAATATTTCCTTAAGATGAATACTGAGAGGTACTGAGCATGACAAATATTGAAGATCCTAAAAAATAAAATGGATTATATTCTAACGATGGAAATGACTAGTTAGCCATGTGGGAGTCCTTTCTGAATCATCTCTCTGAGAACAGTCAGAACTTCAACTTATTAGAGCAAAGATCAAAATCAATACCAAAAGAAAGAGCAAAACTGAGACAATGATATTGAACACAATTAAAACAGCTCCAACTTGAATTATTTTTTTAAAAAGTTTTTGAAGCCAGAAAAGGGATAGAAACATACAATAGGCAGGGACAGATTATGACCACTTCATAAGAAAATTTAACTAATATAAATTAATAAGAAGAAGAGACTAGAGGAGTCTTAAAAAAAATCTAGCAAATAGTATCATTGTCAAGAGGAAAGATGTGGCATCCAAGGGCACACTGGTTTAAAAAAAAACACAACCTCATTTCTTATGAAGGACAATAATGGAAAGTTACATATAGTATCACCTTAACAACTGTAAGAAAACTTGTCAAGAGAGTCAATTAAGCCAGATCACTATAAAATTATTGAAGGATGAAACTAGAAGGATAACATTTTAAAAAATGGAAATATCTGCCAAGCATGTCGCCATTTTCTCAGTCAAAGACATTGGAGCTACTACATTTGGATTCAAATTTCATAGCCCTTATAATGCTTTATGGAAATAAAGGTATTGGCCAAGTTAGTTTCATTGTATGTCCAAAGGAACCAAAAATCATCATTTCATGGGACCATTGGACATCTGTGACAATACTCAAAATGAACATCTGCCAAAAAAAGGAAAATTATCTGAATGAAGTATAATTAGGAAGATCATAAGAAACAACAGAAGTTTATTTTCTCTTGTATACATCCTCAAAATACTTGAAAGAGAACATTAATAGTTATACATTTATTTTTACTTACAATATTTTTTATTTACAATATGATATGCTTGAACAAATCACAGAGCTCCCTTAATTTACCTATCTCAGTTTTCTCTTAAATAAAATAAATATAATAATCGAACTTATTTCATAGGGTTGTTGTGGAGATACTAATGGTATACTGGAAATAGAAAGAAAAGGATTTAAGCCTAAGAGTACTTTGGGAATTCTAACTTTAAGCAAGTTAGTTGTTTGGAAACAAAGGACTGCTTTCAGCTCCAGACACAATTCTGTTTAAAAAAGAAAAATGAACCAATTCTTAGCTTGAGAAAACCCTTCTTGACTTTTGGACTTTAGATGAGTGTGGTGGATTATAACACTGGCAATGACTCTCCAAACAGGAGTCAAAATATGGAGGACGTGAGTTGAATAGGTAAAACTCAAAAATTGACAATAAAGCAGAACTCAGCAGCCACAAAACCAGTGCAGATATATGATCATTAGACGGCAAAGTAATGTCTAGTGGAGGCAACATACCATACTCAAATGCCAATTTCAGCTTACGTACAGATACAGAGCAACTTGATGAGATCATTGGAAGGAAGCAACTTTCCTGAAGATTAGGAGGCATGAGCTGTTTCTCATTTGTATGCACTAGCTACACATTTTCTACATGTGTACCTCTATATGTTCACCATGGTCACATATATTCACTATCTTATGTGTGCCCTATCTCAATGTTCTCTATGTGTGCATCCCTCTGGGACATGTTCACGGTCCTAGACCATGTTTTCTCTATGCATATTTTTCTAATTTATGCTTTTCTATTTTAAATAATATTTTATTTCTCCCCCAGTTACATGTAAAAACAATTTCAACATTATTTTATAAAAGAGTTCCAAATTCTCTCTCTCCCTTATGACAAAAAAACAATCTAAGTTATACAAATACAATCATGTAAAACATATTTCCATAATAATCATTCCCTTCCCTTCCCTTCTTTTCCCTTTCCCTTCCCTTTTTCTCTCCCTTCCCTTCCCTCCCTCTCCCTCTCTCTCTCTCCCTTTCCCTCTCCCTTCCTTTTCCTGTCCCTCTCCCTTTTAACCTCTCTGGCATACAAACCTAATAGTAGCATTGCTGGGTCAAAGGGCATGCAGTTTTCCTTTGGACATAGTTCCAAATTACTCTCCAGAATGGTTAGATCATTTCACAACTCCATCAACAATGCATCTAATCTATGATTTTCCTAATAGAGTTCACTTTTCCTACTGATACTGTATGCATTCTTGAAAGAGTGGGTTTGTGGAAGAAAAACTCTATCTACACTCTTATTATCCTGTATAATATGCTATATAAACATCTGGACTTTAACTTACTTGTGTCCTACAGTTGATTAATAAAAGTAAACACACTGGTCAGAGTTTCCGATCTACGGTTTTAAGTCAATGAAACCCTAAAGAGTACCACAAAACTGGGGTGGATTTTCTCAGAGCTACATATGCAATAAGGTTGTGACCCTAGGTGCCATATTTTTGGCAATTGTCTGAAATGTCCAATTTGGATCCTCTAGTACTACAGATATTCACTACAGAATTTTTTTCCCAGGCTATGTTTGGAGAACAGTTTTCCAGTGTGTTTGGGGTATGGAGGTATAGAAGGAGGTGTATAATATAGATCACACTAGTTGATTTCAGCTAACTTGAAAAATTGTATGCTTAAGTACTGATATGTATTAGATAATTGTGTCCAATATGAATACAAATTAAATTAAAATGAGCAATGTGGATATTGAATCTTTAAAATATTGATACAGTCCTGCTCCTATATGCATACATAGATCTGCTAGAAAAAGAACTGTCTTATGACCTAAGAGATAAGTACCTTAGGTGGTACTGTAGACTTTGAGGAGATATAACTAAATGAATATGAGGAGATTGATCAAATTCTGTTTTCTGTAAATTATTTGAGTGAGTAGGCTATTCTAAAATCCATGGTGAAATAGAGGTTTAGAAAATTTTCAGAAACTGATAACAAGACCTTTCAGTAAAGAAGAGAAAAGACTACCATAGCATCAAAGTTTGCTAGAGGAGAGTGGAAGAACTAGTAGGCAGATGACCTCATAATGCTAATGCCCCTGGAGAAAGATATATATATGAGATTAGTAGCTGATGGGTTCTTAGGTTTCTCAAAGCATGGTACTCTAAACTGAAAAGCTTCTCAGAGGTTCCTTTGTCTGATGAGAAATCAATTGGGTCCTAGATAGGACATGCCAATGAAATACTACAATGGTGTCCAGGGACTGATGTGAGGAAAAGCTTAGTCTGTGGAAAACTTTAAAAGGACAACACTCATTCTGAAGTCAATTGACCATGAAGTCACCATGCTAGAATGCTTACAAAGAACAGAGACCTAATTTGGAGGACAAAAGACAGCTCAAAAAGTCTTGGTTCAGTTTTCCAACATTTGACTGGCAGGTTGGTTGTTATCCTTCTTCAAAGAGGATCAAAATGATATTATCATGTTGGGATCAAGGTACAGTATGTACAACTGATTAAATCCATATGAGCTCAGAATGCTCTACCACAGGTCAGGCACAAATAGTCCATATGAACATTTGGGGTAGAGATGTCCTTAAATTTAGCATAAAGGGGAAAAGATTTCTGAATTTGTGTAGCATGTAGGCAGAATGTTTCAGAAGCTGGTAGTCAAAAGATCAGTGAAGGAGGAAAAATGGATGCCAAATAACTTACAAAATAATAAAGGAAGGATTGCGTGATGCATTGGCTAGCATTGGATTAAATGTGATGAACTGCTGGAGGAAGAAAACTCTATAGAGTAAACATTAGAGGGTGAAAAGAAGTCTGTGACAAAACAAACAAAAATGATTCCACCGCTTCTACATTTTCTCTTTTATTACCTCTTTCATATACATATACATGGAGGTATGCCATTTGAGATTTGGAAGGGACCTCAGTATTCCTTTGGTACAACCCATACACAAAAAGAATACCCACATAGCACAAACCACAAATGAAATTTCCTATGCTTGAAAATCTCCAAGGAAGGGGAACCCACCACATCTCTGGTCCGCCCATTTATTTGACTAGTATGAATTATTTGGAAACTTTTCTTGACTTCAATCCTAAATTTGCTTTTTTGCAACTGCCACCCATAGCTCCTGGTTCTGCCCCCTGGGACCAAATTGAAAAAGCCTAGATCCTCCTTCAACATGACAAACAACATAACCCCCAAGTCTTTTTTTCTGGCTAAATATGCCAGAAATCCCTTTAACCCATTTTCATATATCATGGCTTTGAGGTCCTTCACTATACTGGTTGTCCACGGTTGGACAATCTCCAGTTTATCAATGGCCATCTTAAACTATAGTGCTTAGACAATCTTCCTGATGATGTTTGATGAGGATGGAGTAGCCTAAGCTTATAACCTATGAACTTTTTAATGCACGCCCCAAAAGGGCTCTTTTGGTTACTTTCTCAAACTACTGACTCATATTGAGTTTTTGGTCCACTAAAACCCTCAGATCTCTTTTTTTACCCCTAGCACAATTGTGATTTACCAATGCCTGTTCCATCTTATACTTCTGAAGTTGTCTTTTTGTACTCAAGTGTGAGATTTTATATTTATCTCTATTTGTTTCTTCATATTAGAGTTATTCTTATGCATTAGCTTGTCAAGATCCTTTAGGATTTTGGTTTTATTTGACTCAGCTATCCTTCCAAGCTTTGTTTTGTCTGCAGATTTGATAACCAGGCCATCTACACATATCCAAGTCACAGATAAGAAAGGCCACCTTATCTCTTAGGTCCAAAAGTGGGAAATGAAGGAAAAAAGCCTGGTGTGCATTGCAACAGGGGATAGCCCTGTCCCATTCAGACAAAGGATTGTGGGACCAGAGTTCTGAGCAGTCTTAAAAAGAATGTCAATAGCAGAGAAAAGCTAAAGAGGCAGAACTATCTTACAGGATCATCAATTTAAAGTTGGAAGAGTCATCTATTCCAAGCTCTTCATTTTACACATAATTAAACTGGGGTCCGGCAATGTTAGGTACTTATCCAATTCCATACATACTGACAGTAGCAGGATTTGAAACCAGAACCTTCAATTCTGAAGCCAGTGCTCTTTCCATTATATCATACCATCTCTCCAATTCAGCACAAATTACTCAATTCCACATCTTCTTAAGCCAAATAAAGGGAAAAGGGCTCTTTCCATGAGCCCCATGAACACAACCTTTCTGTCTTGCCCCCCCACCCAAAAATGGATGTATATTTACTATAGTTCCTAAGTTGAACTTTTACCTCAACAATGTAGTTGGATAGGTCATTTCTTTAAAAAGCAGCCCTAAGTACAACCCTGATATCAGTCAATATATAAAAATAGCATTTAGCAAGCATCTGCTTTATGCCAGGTACTGTTAGATTCTAGGGACAGAAATCCAAAGAAACTATTCCTACTCTCAAGGATCTTATATGCTAAACTTGGTCTACATAGGAACTCTAAAGAAAGCATCTTACTCTATCCCACACTCACCAGGACTTTTAAAATATAAGATCTAGTTTTAGAAGACTTGAGAGAAAAACAAAAACACAGCAGCAGCAAAAATGTTTAGGACATAAGACTATTTAAAAAGGATTAAAAGTGATGAGATCATTTCTTAGACAAGGGAAAAATTAAGAGAGGACTTCATACAAATATTCAAATATATATGTAGAAATTAGGAAGAATTCTCTGACTTTGCCATAGATGTAGTGTTGCAAAAGCCTCAAAAATCAGCTAGCCTAACCCATTCACATTAAAGAAGAGGAAAATGAGGCCCCCCAAAATGAGTGAGTTGGCCAAAGTCATTCAAGTCATAACAGACGTGTGATTTAAGTCAAGATCCTCTCGACTGCAAAAGCGGTATTTTTAAAGAAAATACTGTACCATGCTATAGATACATCAATACAGCTTCTATTTTCTGGAAAGATTTGAGACAATCTTGCCCAAAGGACTCAAAGACCTCTCAAGGTCCTTTCTTTTCTAGTGATTTCTCAATGAATTTGAAAATGAACTAAAAGACAACTCACACACTAAATGCATTTGAGAGGAGAATCAACCATTAGTTTATCAGAAGTCAAAAGGAAACAGCCCAGCATAGAAAAAGGAGAATCAGGGCAGAAACAAAGGTTGCTCCAAATATGAAGCCTCTAACCCTGGTGCCATCACCATGTCAATTTCTCATGTGTCCTTTATACATGTATTAATAGGATAGAAGGCTGAAGTACAGTGACTATGAGTATTAAAAGAATGTTTTCTTTTCTAGATAGTGGATTCCAATGATTCTATGTGATATTTGCAAAAGATACCTCTATAGTCTATGTAAGGACAAGGACTTTACAACGTGAGAACTTTATTCCTATTTTGACTACATTAGTATGAGTCTGAAGTTCCCACCATTGTCTCTGAGATGTTCAGACCTGGTTATTTTCTCTGGTATTTTAGGACACATTCTAAGTGTTATATTCAGTTTGGGGGTACTACAATTTAGGAATGACATAGATAAGATGATGAACATTTGAGGAAAGAGATGAGAATGATAAAAGACAGTGAGCCTGTGGCATTTAAAGATAAATTGAATGAATGAAGGATGTTTAGCCTAAAGAAAGGAAGTTTCAGGGAGTATATAATTGTGGTCAAGTATTTGGAAGTTTTTGATGTTGAAGAAGATTTATATTTGTTCAATTTTACCCTGGATGAAATATTCAGGAGCAATGGGTGGAAGTTATGAAGAATTTAGCTCTTATGTCAGGGAAAATTAAAAAAAAATAATACTTAGAGTTATCCAAAAGGAGAATGAGTTGTCTTCATCTCTCTGTCCCAATTATCTCATCTATGAAACAAAGGAGTTGGACTACATCATCTCTGGATTCCATAATTCTGATATTTTAGGTCATGTAAGTGATTTTGTTTTAAATTTGTCCAAATCTTGATTCATTCAATGATTAAATAAATACCCATTTAAGTTTATTCAGTTACTCTGCATTGGTCGGGCCCCATCTAGTGCATGATATTTAATTAGTTCTGAGTCCTAAACTTGGTTATTGATGAACCGAAGAGAACCCAAGAGAGGATGAGTCTCTGAGATAATGACATATAAGATAATGATGATGATGATAGCTAGATAATAACTAAGAAAATTGGCAACTAAGTCATTTTGTTTACTATAAATACACAAAATAAAAATAAAGGACATGAAGAAAGACTACGCATCAAGAGAAAGAACTGATAAATAGAAGTATGCTTGCACATATGTGTATACATATACATATATATTTTGTATCTAATGATAGCCATCGCTAGGGAGAGGAGGAGGGAAGAAATAAAGGGGAAAAAGAAAATTACATGATAGCTGTATTGTATACTTGAAAGGAATAGTAAATTGTACATGGTAGATTTGCAGTTTCATGTGTAATTTTCTTTTTTATTGCACTTTGTTAGGGAAATTTCATGAACTGAAAATAAAATAAATTTTTTAAAAAAGAAAAGAAAATTCCAAATAGACTAGGAAAAACTTAGCCTTGATATATAGTGAAGGGTTAGAGAAGTAAACTGAGTCCACCTCATTGCCTGAGAGACCTCTATTCTAACAGAAAGTATTATGTGATGAAACTTTTGCTCTAGATCAAATATTTTTAAACCCAAATTTGGATAAAAAACTGCATTTCAACCCCACATAAGAGCAATTTAGAAGTTTCACTTAATCTTAACTTGGGTATATTTTGTCTGGATTTGGTTCTTTAGCTAGATATGGTAGTTTATAGCCGTAGTACTAAGTAAATAGTTATTAGTCACCTTTTATCAGAGAGAAACTTTCTAGTCACTGCACCCTAGCAAAAGAAAGCCAAGAAGGACAGCATGTATTCTAAAGAGATGAAGCCCAATATCTGTTAGCAGAGAAAATCTCAGCAGTAGAGCTACATGTAACCTTGAGATGAGCAGTGACCATATGAGACCAGAGAGGAATAAGGCAAGAAAGGATATGTATGACGTGCCCACAGACCAGTAGAGTGTACGCTCAATAACAACACATGATGTCTACATCAGAGAGTGTCAGCAGCTCTACAATGTAGGAGAAATATATTGCACCCCTACACATGTGCCTCACACACACACACACACACACTCTCTCTCTCTCTCTCATATATATGTGTATATACATACATACATACACACACACACACACACACACACACACACATATATATATATATATATATATATATATATATATATATATATATATATATGTATATCCTCTATGTCCCTCCACAAGTGGCACTGGTCACATGTGTTCCTGTGTGCCCATTCACCTTCTCCCTAGATATTTCTACACTTCTTTCCCACTAATCGCGTGTACATTTATGGTAAACAGTGCTCCAAGTATATGGAAGAAATTATCTATTGCTACTTTTCTAACTAACCTATTTAATTAAAAACCTTTGCCTTGAACTAATTGTGCCCTCTGGCTGACTAGTAAAATTAAACACATTGGATGGGCTTGTAAACGATGCTCTGAATGGAAGACCAACAGAGCAGTTAGAACCTGGGCGAGATGTTCAGGGGTGGGTGACAGGGTATGTATGAAAGGTAGTTCCTCAGGTCCTACATTAGGAAAAGGGCAAAGAGATTTTTGATAGGAAAGCTGAGAGAGTCAGCCTCTTTGGCCATAATTCCATAAGAAGTGTGCAGTTAGGGGATTTCATCAGACCATTATTGTCTGCTAATTAAAATGTGCAAATAAGGAAAATATTAAAATAGCCTTATAGCAGATATCCCCATTCTCCATTTTTAGCTCTACTGCCCAGGTGTTAAGCCTTAATAAATATATTATTAATAAATACCGATTTGTTGTTTTAACACACACAAGATATCCTATTAAATCTAAATTAAAATGCTTTATTAAGTGCAGGGAATTTCTGAGGGAGTGAAAATGCATAAAAGCAGACTAATTCAGAGGTTCATCCAGTCCTGCCACATTTAAATCTATGGATCCCAAATGACCTTTCCCTTACTGCCTGTGACCCTAAGGCTCTCATCAGCACTCTGTCTTCTAAGGTATGGGATGTAGCTGTGTGTCTCTCTGCTTCCTGTTGCTTCCCAGAGCATGAAATTTCTTAAGTGAGATCTCAGGTCCCTTGTTGAGACTATAGTAAAGGGTCAGAATATCCTGTCTGAGGGTGAACTACTGTTTGGAGTTCAGGCCCTCAGCAGAGGGCACTTTTGGAAAGACCCTGGAAACACCTTATTGTTTATTGTTTATAAACTCACCCAAATCAGTGATTTCTCACAGATGGGCACAAGCAGGGGTGGGGATACAGAAAGACTCACTCTACACACTTGGTATAGACTTTCGTAGGCTTTACAGAGGCAAAATGAGATGGAAATTTGAAATGGTTATGGAGATCATTCAGGCCATAATCTCTTTACCCCTAAAAATAAGAAGTGCACAGGATGTAGAGAATACCTTTTCTGACTTTAGGGCATTCTCTACTTTATCCAGAATTAAAAGGAAGTTGGAAAGACAGTAAGCGGTACCTGGGAAAGTCGATACCTACTTTTAGAGAGTTGTTTTGTACTCCTTGTTAACTTGAATAAGATGAGTTAACCTAAATTTGACCAAGAACTTTTCACATTTCACTGAATCCTTACATGATATGCAGGAAGGATGGGGGAAGAATAAATATTAACAGAGCACTACCATGTGCCAGATACCATGGTGAGAATTTTATAAATATTATCTTTTTTATTCTCAAAACAACCCTAGGAGATAGGTACTATCACTATTCCTTTTACAATTGAGGATACTGAGGCAAACAGAGGTTAGTAAATATGGTAAATATCTCAGTAAAACTCTAGTAAATATCTGAGGTTGGATCCAAACTCAGGTCTTCTTGATTCCTGACCCAGTGTACTATCTACGACTCCACAATCTGTAGTTAAGTACCTACACTCAGCTGATCTCTGTGGACTGGATGACCTGGATATTAGATGATAAGCTCCTCCATTAGATTGTAAACTCCATGGAGGCAAAGACTATCTTTTGCCTCTTTTGTATGCCCAATGCTTAGAACAGTGCCTGTCCTATAATAGATGCTTAATAAGTATTTGTTGATTGGACGTAAATGAGAGGAAGGGCACTGGAGAGGAAGATTCAAGGGGCCATTGAAGGGATCTCCAGGATCTGAAAGCACTTTAATGGAAGAAATCAAAGCAAATGTGTCTGAATTATATTCTTCTGCTTGACCAGAGAGGGGCAAAGTACAATCAATGAGGAAAATCTAGACTCACAGATCTTGAACAGGAACTAGACCATCTACTCTGGTCCCCTAATTTCTAATAATTAAGGAACTCCCAAAACATAATGTGCTATAGAATAAGATAATGAGTTCCTCAGGATTGGAGGTATTTGGAGGATGGATGGCTACTTGGGAATAGTTTAAGGAGGCAGAATGGTTTCTTAATATGGTGTTGGACTTGGGGTCAAGGGAGCTCCGACTTTTCCCTCTGATATTTATTGTCTATAACTATCATCCAGGGTGGCAATCCTTATGGAGAAGGGGACCACCAGCCCTAGTACCATCCATGTCTGCCATCAGTAGCCCAGGAATAATAGTGCCTCCAGACCACCAAACCTGTCCCTAACACCATTATATATGAGAGATTCTTTTGGGAGTCGCAACCTGAGGATTGATTCTGTAGGTTCCTATAGCTTCCCCTGGCTCACCCCCATCTATACCTCTACCTCATAAGCTAACAAAGAGACAGAAAAGAAAGGTCAATATCCTTGGCACCATCAAATGACTCAAAATCAGAAAAAGATATAGTTTTATTGATGTCATACTCAAGTAAATAACATCATCTGCTCCGCCTCAGCAACCTGAGTACCACTGAACGATTTCATCTGACTTGCATCTGAAACTTTCTAATAAGCTATTTCCCCCATTAGGATGTGAACCCCCTGAAAGCAGAAGGTACCTTCCTTTCTAAAATTTCATTTGCACCAGCAGCACTTGGCACCATGTTTACATACAATAAATAGCTACACTTTTTTTCATTCCTTCATTCATTCATTCAGCCATTCATTCACTTGCTATCTCTCAGAGCCTCAGTTTTTTCATCTGTCAGATGGGAATAACAATATCTACCTCAGTGCTGTAAGGCTCAAATGCTCTGCAAACTATACAGCACTCTCTTAATGCCCGTTATTATTTTTTTATTAGTTCATATCTGTGGATCTCATTTCAATTTTGTATTTGATGTTTGTTCACACAAGCTTGTGAGGTATGTATTATTATTAATCACCATTTTGTAGATGAGAAAACCAAGGTTCATTTTCAGTCAAGGGGCTATGCAGGGTCACACAGCTAGCCAGTAAGTTCTGAGGCAGGATTCCAGTCCAGGTCTTCCTGACCCTAGGACCAGTATGACTGCTATGTCAGATTGCCACTCTACTTATTATTAGATAGGATAAGGAAATGGTTTATAGTTGCACTAAATGATTTCTGAAGTCTTTCCCAACTGTGGGATTTTATGGGGGTTGGGGTGAGGGGAAGGAAATAAGCATTTTTATAGCATCTACTCTGTGCGCTGCGTTGAGTACTTTTATAAATATTATCTCACAACAACTCTGAGAAGTAGGATTTTTTATTAAACCCATTGTATAGTTGAGGAAACTGAGGCAGGCAGGTTAAGTGACTTGTTCAGAGTCCCACAGCTAGTATCTAAGTCTAGATTTAAAAGCTCAGGAATTTCTGACTCTAGGCCCAGAACTCTAACCACTGTGACAAATTTCTTTCCATTTTTAAGTCCTTTTGCATTTGCTGGAAAACATGAAGCTATAAGAAGGAAAAGCAGCACCTTGTTCAGAACGACCTAGGAGGCTGCCATTTCTGAATCTTGAAATGCTTTCCTTTCCAGTTCCACTCAAATGTCAGGCAAAGTATCATGAGTTCTCTCTTCTCTCTGATACAGTTTAGTCATTCGTAATAGAGATATATATGAATAAGGTAAATATCATGCATCATGCCCTCTATGCCTTCCTATTCCTCAGTAGATTAGTGAAAATTAAATTTCATAGTAACCTACCTGTGCTCCATTAGATTTGGCAAGATCCAAGAAATTGCTATGAATTATGTCTACATCAATCGTTCAATGGAGGAATGGAGGGATTATGAGTAATCATAATATTAGCTTCTTATGCTGAATAGACTGGCTGTTCTGTAGACTTTACTGTGTCAGTGCCTTTCGTTCGGATACAACATGACCTACCCTATATGTCTCCTAAATGAGACCAGCTTTTCCTGTAACAATTCTGTGCATTGGCATTGTTCACAAAGCCAATAAAATTGCAAATTCACTGGCAATTTTAACACTAAATAAAATGACTAGCTGGAACTCACATAGGAGAAAGAAACCATACTAAATTAAAATCATAAGTAATGCCAGTGAAATAGAGCTATAATGGACCAAGCCACCTTCATGCTTTTGAATGAGATAGAGAGACAAGGAGGAAAAAAGAAGCCCACACTATCTTAAATCCACTAGTTTATTTAAAATACCCAGTACACCCTTGTTTACATGATCACAGTTTACATTCTCCTGCAATTTACACCCCTCCGCCCAGCCAATTACATTTTCTATGTTGCTAATGTATTAAGTTCAAGCAATTTGCACTCATTTCTCGGAACTTATTAGTTAATATCCCACTAGTTTGCTGCAAAACAGGCCCCACAGATGAGGCAGTACAATTGAGACTCCAGAGAGTCCAGTGATTTCTTTGGAGATAATGTATACTACATCAGTCCTGAAGACAAGGGACCTATAGGAGCTATTGGAGATACTTCCTGAGCCAATGTGCAAGTCAACATTGCTGGGGAATGCAATAACAATCTGTCCTTTCCAAAAACTTTATTGGTTATTTGATAGGAGGAAACTCATGGAATTACAGAATCTAGAGCTAGAAGTAACCTCAGAGGGAATCTGGTCCACTCCCCACATTTTACTGATGAGGAAATGGAGTTGGAGATGAAGCTATTTGCCCAAGTCCACAGAGGTGACCCAGACCTTAGGATTTTGTAATCCATACTGTCTGCCTGTGACCTCTCAATACATGATTAAAAATACATTTAAAGAACTAAAATGCAGCTACCTCTACTGGTTATAGTCATATGCTGTTTGTAATTCTGACATTTAGAGAAGGAAGGAGGGAAGGAAGGAAGGCATTTTATTATTTAAAATTTCTCATTGCACTAGTCTATTGACTGGTCCAGAACTAAATAAGTAGTACAGTGGATAGAGTAGCAGACCTGAAATCAGAAAGACTTTGAACTTTGTAAGTTCAAATCTGGCCCCAGACACTTACTAACTATGTGGTCCTGGGCAAGTCACTTAACCTTGTTTGCTTCACTTTCCTCACCTGTAAAAAGTCGGAGAAGGGAATGGAAACCACTTCTGTTTCTTTGCCAAGAAAACCCTAAATGGGGTCACAAAAGACATGACAGACAACTGAATAACACTAAAATACTCCATAGTAAGAACTACCTGCAGTAGAACTCCAAAGTATTTATTCTGCTTTCTGGGTTGTGGTTGTCTCAATGGCTTGTGGCTAATGCTGACAAAACACAACATTCTACTGTCATTCACAGCACAGGAACATCTCACATCAGCCGAGGCGCAGTGACTGATGGTTCTGGGATGCACCAGCTCCACTCCAGGGTCCCAGTGTTGGTGATTCTATCAATGTCCTTTGCATTCAGCTTCAGGAGGATGACTACGTAAGTGAAAGAGCAGCAATGTCCTTGGGGGCCTTAGATCACCTTCCTTTTCTCTAACTAGGAGCACACTCAGGAGAGAAGTGAACACTGGCCTCCAAAGAAGTCCACCCCAACTTCATAGGAAAGGAAAATGTGATTTTATATGAGTCTGGCTACACACCTCTCTCTGTCTCTCTGTCTCTGTCTCTGTCTCTCTCTCTCTCTCTCTCTCTCTCTCTCTCTCTCTCTCTCTCTCTCTCTATATATATATATATATATATATATCTGACATAAAAAAATATGCATATATGTGTATTCATACATTAAATATACACAAATATCAATCTATCTATCTATCTATCTATCTATCTATCTATCTATTTCAGTGGATAGAGTGCCTGGCCTGGAGTCAGGAAGACTCCTCTTTGTGAGTTCAAATCAGGATTCCGACATTTATTAGTTGTGTGACCCTAAATAAGTCACTTAACCTTGTTCATCTAGTTCCTCTTCTGTAAAAATGAGCTAAAGAAGGAAATGGAAAACCACTCTGGTATCTTTGCCAAAAAACCAAACCAAACCAAAAAGAAACCAATATAAAAGGGGGGGTAGGTGTCACAAACAGTCAGACATGACTGAAAAGTGACTACACAATAAATATACATACCCCCTCTGTGTATATACATGCATACATACATATATGTATATACATACATATCCATACACACTATATGTGTATGTGTATACTGTCTATATGTGTGTGTGTATGTGTATACACACACACACACACACTATGCAGTCCCTCAAATGTACTTTTTTAAAGCTCTACTTGGTGAAAGAAATAGGAAGGAAGGCAGGAAAGAAAGGAAGAAAGAAAGAGGGAGGAGGAAGGGAGGGAGGAAGGAAGGAAGGAAGAAGGACAGAGAGAGGGAGAGAGAAAGAGGGAGGGAAGGAGGAAGTATAGAAAGGAGAGATGGAAATAAGCAAAATATTTTTAATTCTCTCATTAATTTCTTTAAATTTCTTTAGAAATCAGTCAACCAATAAAGCATTTATTAAGAATTTACTATGTGCCATCCAGGCATTAAGTGCTGGTGACACAAAGCCAAACATGAAAACAGGACCTGACTTTGAGGGGGAACTTTAGCATATTAGAAGAATGTTTGTTTGGTGCCATATTAATGGATAAAATGTGAAACTGAGCTAAAATTCAAATGTACACCTTGAATAGCTAAGTAGAACTGATTACTGATGTGTCCCTGTTCACTTTTGAAAGAAATTGGCAGGAAAGGAATAGCCCAGAAGGGAGGATGCAGAAGAGGTCTTTTGTAACATGATTAAGGGAAGGGGAGATTTTGTATCTGAACATGTTGAGACATGGATTTATCTTCTCTTTAGGAGGGGTTTTAGCCTCAAGAGAGAAACATACACTGTACCAGAAGATGTAAGATTCTTGGAAGTTTGTCAGTAAGCCTATAGATATATACCAATTGGAAAAAAAAAGCTATCAGTGTATTTCATTTTTCTGCTATTGAATAGCTATGTGACCTTGGAGAAGTAATTTCCTCTCTATGGGATGGAAGAGATAATTTTAGGATTCTTTTCAGATCTAAACATGAGAATGCAAGAAGACTGCAACATACTTCAGTTCTATTACAAAATAAATAGGCTTTTGCAGGCTGGCCTGATAATTCAACTACACTGTATAGCATTACTTCTGTAGGGAAATGAGCTCTGAATTTCAAACAACCACCTTAAAAATGAACTTCTAGATCACAACTTGTGCAGAAGTTGAGGATGATGTGTGTGTGCATGTATATAAAAGCCTTCATAGTCTGTTAGACATCTGTGCAGCAATTCTCCTTGATTATCACTATTTCACTGTCCTCTACTCCCCTCGGGAGGTCTGGGCATGGAAGGACAACCTGCTCCCAGCTCCCAGGGCTGCTTGCATCCTTCAGGTAAAGAGGAGGGCTTCCTGACCGAGAGGATGCTATAGTGGCCCAGGTAGCCAGCCCCTGCTCTCCAGGCTGACAGAGGTCCTTCATTTCCAGGCTGTCTGCTAGCTGCCATCGGTGCCAAAGTCACTTACATTCTCAGCTGTCTTGATGGCGTCATAGGCACTTTAATTCCTAATTGCTTAAAAGCACTGATAGTTATATACTCAAAGACAGGCTATAAAATCTTATGCAGCAGGGAATCAGCTGACTGCAGTGGGGAGGTCAAGATGGAGTCTCCATCCTGGTCCCCTGCAAGAATACAGTTCAAATTACTTCTTAGAGTTTTCAATACCTTTCAGGTTGAGGAGGTTCAATACCTTCCAATACCTTCCAGGTTGAGGAGAACAAAAATTGGGGAGGACTGAGATGTGCCCTAGATCTGTGTTTGCAGGCCCCCAAATATGGCAGTATTTTTGATGCATTGCTCAAACAGGGAGTGACTTAGTCAAGGGGGTGAAACTACCTTGTTAGTTGTCCTTTAAATCTGTCCATTTCGGAGGTTTTTATTCTTATTGCTGCACAGTGTGGCCTGCCTCCTAGCTAGAAACTTATTTTGTGCTCAGACGCCTTATTGCCAATAAATCCCCCATAAAGGTTGTGGTAGGAAGGAGGATCAAGGCGAAGCTTCTTCCCCTTTAGCATGAGGGGTAGGTTCCCAGCCTTGTCTACTTTAAGTTACAGGTTTTCAGTAAAAGCAACGGTTCTGTTAATCCCCCTGTGAAATGTCATAGAGCAGGAGCCAGTGAGAGAGTGTGGTTGGGGAGAGGGGGGAAAAAGTTTTAACATGACTTCTTGTTAATACAAAGCTTGTCAAACATATCACCTAGAAATACCGAATGTCTTTATTAGATTCTTTTATCTCCCCCCGAGATTGGAGGGACGCAACCAGTTGCTTCTCGGTGGAGATGTCATCATCCAGAAACTAATTAAAGCCTGCGCAGGAAGCTGGGGCTCACACACTCCAGAGAACAAAATGCATTAGCAACCCGAGTAAAAAAAATATTACAAGTGAACTTTATATCGGAAAGGGCAAGTTGGGAATTTG